>CM035800.1:12543273-12608273 GCA_020466265.1 Siphamia tubifer | reverse complement strand
CTCACTGTATTTCAGCAGCACAATGAGGCGTGTGCAGCAGTGCCCATGGATGTGCTCCCCCTCCATTACCTGTGGGGTGCCAGGTAGGCTATTGGCTTATGATAATCACAGCTGTAGCAGAGTTGCTAGGAGACAGGAGGCTGAAGGAGGAGGATGAGGATGAAGAGGAGGAGGAGGAGAGGATGGTTGTAATTTCTCTAAGCTACCTGTTTGATCAAGGCATATCTGTGTATCATCGTGGCCGCGCCAGCCACACAAAACCACTCTTTTTTTTTTTTTTTTTCTATTGTCTACCTTGGCTGACCGAGAGCGTGCACGGACGGTTGCTGGCTTCCCAGCCGACCACTCCATCATAGGTAGGGGGCGTGTTCAGGGAAGGTATGGAAAAGGATGATGTCACCGTGTCTGCCAGGCTTTGTATCTCTCAGCATCCACCCAGTGTGTGTTTCTGAGGGTTCATATGAGCACACAGCAAAAAGATTTGTTTGCGTTGAATATACACTCCATGAATCTACATGTGACACAATCTGGCAACCATGTCATAGAACACAGACACACAGCCTCCCCCCTACACTCTCCATTGAGACCCCTGTTACTGTCACATGCTGTTGCCCTGTTTGTCCACTCATAAACCCTAAAGTCCACATGATTAGCTCACCCACACATGCACATACAGATGTGCATAATCATGCATGCACACACGCAGCCCATTTACATGTGTTAAGCCTTGTCTCTATTGTCTGCTGTTGCACTACTACTACAGTACTGTGTAATACATCGTTACTCCATGTTAGGCTTTCATACACAAATATTTGCTCTTCAAGGCTTTCCTGAAGACACGATTTGTAGGTCATAAAGGGGGGTCACATTTTGTTAAGTATGATTTAAAATGGGTGTTAGACATCGATGTCTCAGTTATTGCTTTGTGGTTTATGCATTTGACTTTGAAAACTAGAGCAGCAGACACATTTTTCCACATTCAGAGAACGCTTAATTCAAGAGATAAGACATTCTGTAGGTTTGGAAGATTTTTTTTTTTTTTTTTTTTAAGAGGGCTCAGACTCTTATCTCTTCATTAGACAAGTAAAACATTATTTTATGGCCTACAATTTTGCACACATGTAATTGCCTAGAAGTACTAATGATTGGATGGTTGTTAGTCGAGGAGCTAATTAAGGCTTTGGTGTATCAGAGTGTTTTAAGTCATTTAAATCCACTGTTACCATTGCAGCTTGGACTAAGTATGTCTACTAACAAAACAATCAAAGAGATTTAGTATCCTCGCATTGTATCTACATACCAACCTAGTAATAAGTCCCGAGCAAGCGCCACTATTAACGCAGCAGTTAAATGTTACTGCATAATCAATCACTGCAAACACACTCCTTTAACTTCCTAATGAGAGCCTTGAGGTTGGACTTGCAGCACTGCACCTATAGCCCAGACGGTGGTCTGAAATGCTGACTGTGGCAAAGGCACCAGTGCAGGTGTACCATTTGTCAGCCTCTGTCCTTTTGTGTGAACCGAGGCCATGAGCCGCCACTGCTGCTGCTGCTGCTGCTGCTGCTGCTGCTGCCCATACTGTACTCCGGCTCTGAATCACACAGTGAAGCTGTGAATCATAGACCTCAGACGGATTCCTGTGTTGTGCTCAGCAAAGAAAATATTCAGATGCTGGAAGAGTCAGACACATTAAGACGAGCTTTTACACCCACAAAAAGAAAGGTTCCTCTAGGGTTGTTTGGTCTGGGGAGCAATTCTCCGACTATGTATGCAATGTTAATGACTCAAAGTGGGCTGTAATAGTTGAAATAAAAATGAAGAATTAGGAAAGCCTCATAAAGAATCCAGAGTGGTACTAAAACACTCTGTTAAATCTGCTGATTTACTTCAATTCTTGCCTTCTTTCCAGTAATAACCATGACATTTTCATTTAAATACGTTTCATTTTTCCACTCTTTATTACTTTGTAGTTTTTCATTTTCTTGGGGTAAATTCATGTACCACATTCTGTAACAAGTATTGTGTTTTTAAGTTTTTTTACAATAATCAAAGGAAGACAGAGTAGTTAACTTAAGCTAATCTCATATAGACAGACCTTGGTCTCATTAAGCTCATGTAGATCTCGAGAAATTCAAGCACAAAAGTCAGTTACTAAAGGAAGAAGGCAGGGTGGGCTTTAATAACCATTAAACTCACACTGGGGAGAACTTGTTTCTGCTTGGATAATAGCTATGTGAGATTAACTGCGAGCTGTAATAGCTGCCGTGGATGTTAAGATACAGAAAATCAGAAGAAATCCAAACTCCTCAAGATCTTCCAGTGAGGACATTGTGGGTTTAAAAACTATTTATAGTGCTGTGAATATTCCCAAACCATTGTACAATTGCTGAAGGCTAACCAACCATTTCTTGGTGCTATACTGAACACTTTACAGCTCAGGGTGTAGATATGGAGTGACAAATGTAGTGAAGCAGAAGTCTGTTTTTAATTTTAATGTGTCTTTGGAGCATCCTACCATTAATATGCGCACTTGGGCCATGGTTTTTACGGGATCTGAATGGAGCCTATTTACCGAAAAGCATCTCTAATTGACATCAGCCACATCAATGAGAGCAATCACTGAACCCCTTGTAAAGCTTAATCTGGGAACGGAGCCCGTAATGTTTTAATGTACATCCACGCCTGTTGTTCCCCATTGGGTTCCATTCAGTCAACAAATTCTTGGCATTTCTGTCACAGCGAGTGTTTGTCAATGTGTGACATGTTGATTGCTTCTCTCCGTTGATATGTTTGTTTAAGGGCATTCCTCTGAACACGAGTGTCCTGTAATGCTCTTTGAAGAAGGAAGAGCTCATGGGCTTGGATGCCGCTTTCAGAAGAACCAATCAAAAGTTGACAAAATTTGTAGATAACAATATAAATAACATCACCAGAAGCTCCTTGGTTTTAGCCTGTTTCCTTGTTTTGGAACAGTCTCCTGTTATAGATCCAGTTATGATGAATAACAGGAGCTTGTAGAAATCAGTCGAGTCCTTTCACTTGATCTTTAAATCATATATATATATATATATATAAATATATATATATATATATGATATCACATATTTATGGAACTTAAATAATCTCAGAGGAGTGTTTAGTTGGTTAATTGATGATCTAGCTGATGGTCAGAGAAAAAAAAAAACATAGATATTTCCTTTGAGCATCCTCAACAACTATGTGGAAGTGAAGCCCCAGGATTTTAAGGCCCTGTAATCTGATTGTGTTTGACAGACTTGGGGCATCAAAGTTATAAAAAGAAAAAAGAAAAAAAAAAACCCATCCCCTTAAAAATGTTTCTTTATGCAGAGTCCCCCGAGCAAGAGAGGAACACTTTATCACATCTGACTGAATCTATTGGCCTTGTTTTCCCAAAACTGCCCAGCCACATTCTGCAGCGAGGACCAATTTGGGGGGGAAAGGACGACGGAGGGAAGGGGGTGGGGGAAAAAGTTGTTGGACAAAGAGGTCTTGTGGGCAGGTGGGTGAAGTCTGATCAAGAGTGATTAGAGTTTTTCATGTTTGCTTTAGAGGTACTGAGGTAAAGGGTGGGTGACGGCAGTGGGGGCCGTATTGTAGTGTGGGAGGTGGGTGTGCTGGATGAAAAGAAAAGTGAACCGAGAGAGGGACGAGGACGAAGGAGGAGTGGTCGGGAGGCCAGCGGCAGAGAAAAAGGGACTATTACTCAGGCTTGACTGCTCCCTCAGTGGGGACAGTGAAGCTGCTCATTCAGACAGAATATGGTAGAGGCCGGTTCAAAGGCTACATTTGCACTGAAATCAGAAGTGACTGAACCCACATCTGAGGTGCCGGGGCAGCTCTTTCCCCATCCCGTCCCTCTTGAGGTTAATTGGCATTAATCGGTGGAGCTGCTTCCTTTTGTTTTGCTTTTTCTCTTTGGCCATTTTTTCTGCTTACCAGACTTAATTCTTTCTGTTTCTGTGTCCCCTCCTGGACTTCCTTTTTTTTTTTTTTTTTTTCAGTCTGACTCCTTTTTTTTTTTTTCCTTCTCTGCCCCCCCCCCCCCCCCCCCCTCCACCCCCCCTCCACCCCCCAACTCACTTCTCCCTCTCTTTCCATCTACCCCTTTCTCTCTCTTGCTCTCTAATAAGTTCCAGATGTGGTTCTTGCATTCCTCTGGTCGGTGGAGAGCGAAAGAGAAGAGAGGAGAGGGGGTGGGGGGTGGGGTGGTGGTGGTATGAAGAGGTGGTGGTGGTGGTGGGGGTCGGGGGGGGGGGGGGGGGAGTGGGGGAGGGGGCAGGAGGAGCAGAAGCACATGAATTAAAACAGGGAGCACATGATGAGGAAGAGGAGCCCACGTACTGTAACACTCATATACACAAGCTGAGGGAGAAAGAATGGACATGTGTGCAAGCGGAGGGGGAGGGAGATGTCTGTCGGTCCTGTAACCTCAAAAGTTTTGGGACATTCTCCTCCTCCTCCTCCTCCTCCTCTTCTTCCCTCTTCCCCCCTCTCCTCCTCACCCCCCCCCTGTGCAGGAATGTGGCTGACGCTGATGATGTCACTTCATTTCTTCGCTCTCCCACTTTCTGCTCCTCTACAGGGACAGTGGCGAGAGGCAGAGTCGAGGAGAGGGAGAGGTTCGACTTGCTCCATCCATCTTCCCTTTACGATAACAACATTAGGGTCAGCCGTCCCAACTAAATCGGTTACTGCAGCGCTGCAATGCTCGCCGTCTCCTCATCATGTAATGTAACAGCCTGCGGGGTGAAATTGTTGTGGACCACGAATAATGAGCCAGACGTCTCTTTGTAGTAATGACCATCAATGGTTCTGAAGTCCAGTCATTAAAACAATGTGCAGATGCTTCATTTTGTCCAACCGCCCCTGCCATATTACTACTGTATCTGGAAATTCAGTAGCCATAATTGTTTCTTCTATGAAGTTCAATACAATTCAGTATCCTGTTTAAAATTTTTTATCAGATCAATTGGATAATAATTACTCACATACACAACAGAGAATTTTTCAGCTGATGAAACAGAATTGAGAAATTTTTCAGGTAGACGCAGATTAGTCAGTGCAGATATTATATCGACAGAAGTTGGAGTCATATCAGACATGAAAACTGGAGATACTGTCAAGCTGAATACATAAAATTGCTCCCATGAAGACTTTTTATGGTTATTTTGATGCCCACCATTGAATACTTTGAGTAATTAATTTAATATTTATTTCTTTGTATCATTTAGTTCAGGATATCAGCACTCTAGTCAGCTGTTATTGGTGTTTTTGTTTTGGCCTTGATACACATTGTCTCTTATTTTATTTAATTTTTTTTTATGTAACTGCATAGTTTTCTTCCCATGCTGTCACAAGAATGTTAGTGATATGCATAAGTCACAGTTGGTGTTCCACTTCATCTCAGAAATGTTGAACAGGGTTAAAAAGCCCTGACCTCGACCCCATCCATCCCAGAAAAATGGATGGGGTCGAGGCTAGGGTTAGCATAGTTAATGGTCACTAAGATTAAAACTAAGAATGAAAAAAAATATATATGATGTCGGCCTAGATACAATGAACCAAACTGAATTGAGGATAAAATGTTGAAGGAAAAGGATGTTGATTTGTGAATAATTTGTCTTTGCACAATATGGGACCTTGAATAAACAATGCTTTTATCAATAATTTTTGACTGATTCAAGCTTTTATCCTCCTCTTTTTGTCTTTATAAATCAAGGCCTTTTTGGTAATACTACAACACCTCAAACGAAACTAAAACTAGTCAGTTATTAGAAAATATAACAACAGTTTGATTAACATTAAACTGAAATCGAAAGCCATAGAGAAACCCAAAATGAATACAACTTACCATAGACCACAGACTTAAAAACACACTATAGGCTGTAGAATTTCAATTAAACAAAGAGTACTGCCAAAGTGATCAAACAAAAGGTCATTCTACTGTACATACTACTGGTCATATATTATGTATGACACAAAAGTTATCAACAGAGAAGCCTCCTCTTTAAAGCAATGTGATGCTCTGGAAGTGATCTTACTGAAGGGCTGCACATGAATATTACTTCGCTCTAGGAGGTCAAGGCCCCAGGCTTTTATAGGATGGTTTGTGACAGATGACATTGCGAGAAGCTACAGTACATACCAATAAAATTAGATTGCACTGGATTGAATTAAAGCAGTCCTTGGAGGGGGTGATTTGTCGATGGGATGCTCCTTGTAAAATAGCCCTGCTGGATTCCATCACCATCTATACTGTAACATGAGGTGGACTGTTGGAGCTGTTGTGGCTTACTTTACTTATGGTGTGGATCGTGTGACTTTTGTGGGCATGGTGGCTTTGAAAATGGGCCCCCACTTAATACTAATGGGGGAACACTGCTGTTACTTATTGATTCATTGTGTTATTGATTGTACAAACTGGAATCAGGGGCATCCCCTGTGTGACAAGCAGCACACTGCTGCAGAGTAGTGGCTTGATATGTATGTATCCCCTTGTTAAAGCTTATCCAGAGGACAGCTATTGTTAGTTGTGGTCACCCTTGGTTACTGCAGAGTATTCTTTGTCAGCCACGCTGCATGTTGGCTGCACAAAAGACTGTGGATTACCAGCGACGGGCCGGCTTTCCAACGCTTGAGCATATTCATGTGCCCGTAATGTGTCCGATGCCTCGTCCACAAATTATCATATTACCCACCACTGATCCTGAGGTTGCCATGGCCACTGTGTCTATCATTGTGTCAGTGGTCCTTACTGGCTGTAGCCATGGTAACAATGTCTGTAACAGAGGTTTGGTACAAATAAAGCTCTTCAGATGTGAAACGCTTGTATGAGAGGAGCCCCGGAGAATGGCACACACACCCAAGCGTTACACACGTTTCCTGAAAATGATTGTGCATCTTTACAGGAGCATATGCCCCTCACAGAGCATATATACACTGAACAGCATCAGAATGGACAGACAGATAGTAGCATAGTAGGATAATTTCTCCCCGCCATTTCCAAATAGTCCTGTCTCCACAGCAACCATGTTGCTAGTAATGGAAACGAGTAATGATGGAGGGAAAGTGAAGCAGATACTCTCAGAAGTGGGAAAGAAGAAAGCACAAATGAAGTGGATACAGTGGTAGGAGGAGGAAAAGGAAGGAGTGATAATTCCTAAGGAGAAGCTGTCAGACAAAGGTGAATGAATAGGGAATGAAGAGGGGGCAAGGCCACAAAGAGATGAAGAAAGAAAGAGGTCGCTGGCTGCTAGTAAGGGGAGGATGGCAAGGTAAGATGACAGAGGAAGGGAGTGAGCTTGCAGACAATGCGGCAAACAAAGGAAGGAGTCTGTGTCTTTCTCCTTTCTGGCTCTTTCTCCCCTCTGCCCTAATCTTCCCTCTGCTCCATCCCACCTCCAGGAGTCACCTTTGTGTTTGACTGACATGGTGTCAGCAAGCTCAGTGGGTTGCCTTCTTTCACTCCTTGCCTCTCTCTATCTATGTCTCTCACTTATTCCTATAGTGCCGTCACCATAGTGACGGGTTATTATGGCCATCCTGCTAGGCGGCCATGTTGTTGAGAGAAGACAGGCACAGGTGGCAGTTCCCACAGCCAGACAAATAGATGGAAAGACTACATCCACTCATGGACTGCTCTGTTTATTTTGAGTTTACAGCTAATTGATTTATTCATTATCATTTAGTGAATTGATTGACAATTTTGATAAAAAACAACCAATGAGTATTTAAAACATTGTTTTGGTTACAATGTATTGAGTTTCTATCGAGACAACTCATGAGCACATATACAACCTGTTTTAGAAAAAGGGTTACACTACCTTACATTTTGTAAACAAAGAAAACAGATAATTAGCATATTAATTTAAGGAAGCCATACATTACTTTTTTTCATATGGTAAACATACATAATTTTAATGCATATGTGTAAAAATTATATTGTGATCAGTGTTATCAGATATATTTGACTGCAATATGAGTTATAATTTTAACAGGTTCTGTACCAAATAGCCACATATCCCTATACAATATCTATAGAAAATGATTTGTAAGATCTCAGTGGTACCAGTGTACTTCCTTTACTGTGGTGATGCATTTTGCCCTCACAAAAAAATTGTATCTCCAGACATTTTGGAATTTACAGTTTTGTTTATGTTTTGGTCAACTGTTCTGTCTTTCTATAATAATCAAGACCTAATATGTTTATGTCAGCTTTGAAGTCACTGGAAACCATTAAAAGAGAACTGAATTATTAAAGTTTCAGTGGTCGTTTGCTCACACACTGGCAGATGCGCACACAGATGAATCCGTACCCCAGTGTTCAAACTGACTGATAGACTGACAGCTCAATGTATGTACAGTCAAATACAGCACACACACACACACAGGGTGAGTCAGTGCTGCATGACTTCTATGGATGTAACTTTGTCCTGAAACAATGATGTCATCTTCCTCCAACACACTTCACAGCTCTGTCTGTGGACCTCGCCGTCTCTTTGTTCTCCTATTCCTGCATCTCATTTTCAGGCAGCCCCTCCATAACGCCAACACATCGGCCACACAGCGGCGATATGGAATTAGACAGATAACAAAATCAATTTGCAGTGGATTGACTAACAGTGAAGAGAGTGTGGCTGGAAAGGGGGTGAAAGAGAGAAATAATGAGAGACCGGTCCGGCTGCATGACTATTAATTGGATAGGTGGAGGGAGGATGAGGTCATTGAAAAATGTTTTTCAGACAAAAGTGGGTGTACAGAGCACAAGGGATGGTTTCATCAGACATACAGATGCACAAATGTGTGTGCACACTGATACACGCTCGTACAGAAAACTTTTTTTGGGTGGTTACTTTACACGTCAGCTGTTGCTATGGTGACGCAAGTCTATGATCCAGCCGAAGCGCAGGATTGGCTGGTGTAAGCACGAGAGAGGAAGGCAGGGGGACTTTGTTGGAGGGGTACAGAGGGGTACAGGGAGGGGACCAGACACAAAGATAATTAGATCGATGCATAACAATCCATACGAATGCCATTTTATTTAATAGCATTCCATTCAGGGACACTGAATGCCATCAGTAAACCATTTCCAAATCACTCTATGGCATCACTTTCAACCTTGTGTCCTGTCCCATACACAGGAAGGCGAGGCAAGCCTGTGGTCAAGTTGAAAAGCAGA
Organism: Siphamia tubifer; assembly: GCA_020466265.1. Lineage (NCBI taxonomy): Eukaryota > Metazoa > Chordata > Actinopteri > Kurtiformes > Apogonidae > Siphamia > Siphamia tubifer. Next base: position 12,599,071 of record CM035800.1, on the reverse strand, counting down.
CTTTGACATTCACCACCTTACAGAAGGACTGTGGTAAATCAAGAAATGCAGCGCATATGAGCAGCACACTGACTAAAAATAGCACCAAACATCTTTGTATACATATACTTTGAGTAATTTTCAGTAACAAATTGACGGTTCATTAACTTGCTATTAAAACACCATTGCATGGTGCGAGAGGTGCTTTCAGGCTAAATTGCTGTGGTGGTTCACACTATGGCGGTGTGTAGCCATGCTTTTGGTGAGTCACCCGGCGAGGATGTGTGTGCTCGCCTTTGGTTTTGCGTCTGCTTTGACAAGCCGAGGTCTCTGTCACATTGTCTGCAGGGACTGTTGTCCTCAGCCCCAGATTAATCCTAATCCCTTTCCAAACTTTAACTAGGGCTGAGTTTAATCCTAGACTTAACTAAGCACCCTAACCCAATGAAGATGGAGATGCTCCATTGACTTGATGCCGTAGTCCGACTCGTGGTATAATTTATGTTTAGGAAACCACTTCTATGTGTCGATTATATGTTTGGGACTTGCAGCGGTTGTGTTTGTGTGTGTGTTGACAGGAAATGGTTAGCCCATGTGGTGAAGGTTAGGTCATCTGTGCTCCCTGTTTTTGTTTGTGTGTGTGTGTCCATGTGCATGTGGTCATGGTCGCAGCTCTCTCCTACCGTGGTCTTTGTGTGGACAGGGTACTTGGAGTCTCCCGGTGGTATCTTGGGGATCAGTGACTCAAGGAAATCAGGACACACTCTAAATTTGTCACTGCAGCATAACCCACATAATGAAAGAATACAAGCTCCCTCTCCTGCATGCACATTTTCCTGTCTTTCCTTTGCTTTGACTGCTACTGTATATACACATAGATTTTCTCTTTTAAATACACACACACACTCACAAGCACATCCACTCATGTTGACAACTGTTAACTGGGTAATATGGAAATCAGAAGGCGATGAGCACATGTTTAAATGAGTCAGTGTTTTCAGTACTCAGCCTTTGCATGGGTGTTTTCTCTGCAGATTGTGAAGCCTCCACTCTGGAGTATTCAGTTTGGATTATGTTTGTGGTTTACTGAGGCAGTTGAGGGAATACCTCCAGCTAACATATCTGAGGTGGTGGAGGAAAGGATTTGCTTGCCCTCAGGCTACTGTCAGGGTTGTGGGGTAGTTTAAACCCAGCTAAACTCTCTTTACACCAATGTATGTCTGAGAAGAAGCTTTTCATGCTTTTTAAAATGTAGAAATCCACATTTTACATTGTAGCAATTAGCATTAGAACAGTAAAGGCTGTATCTTATGACAGGAAATGAAGAGAATTTGCTGTCTACAGTAAGCTTATACTAAAAAGGATGTTTTGCAGTTTCAGGAGTATTATACTTTATTCTCCTTGATTACCACTACATGAATATTATATGTACCAATCATGTTTTCTGAAAAAAATCATGCTTTACTACTTTGGATTAGGGTGTTTGGCTTGATTGGTTTGCATGGCCCACTTCCAGTATGGTTCTACAGCATCATCATTTAATGTGTTGTTTCAATAAGCACCTTGATTGAATCTAGTTGCACTAGTTGTCCAGCATGCACCAGAAAGAATAAGCATCTAGTTGGTTAACACTGTGTCGCATTTAGCAGATAATTTACCAGCCAGGTCTTCCTCTCTGGAGCTAGTAGAGACAAAAACAGAGATGAACAACTGAACAGTGAGGATAGATAAAAAAAAAATAATATAAATGTTGTTCCTCAACAATTGAAGCTCAGATTACACAACTAAAATTAACAATTTATATATATATATATATATATATATATATATATATATATATATATATATATATATATATATACATATATATATATATATATATATATATATATATATATATATATATATATATATATATATATATAGTAACACAACATCTTCAAGCAAACATAGATGATTTGATGCGAGTGTATGCCATGATTATACTGAATTTAGTGATACTATTTTGTTAATCCTGTGAATCTGGGCATCCCTCAGGGACCAAATTAAGGCCTTCTGTTGTTTTTTGTTTGAGTTCTGAATTATCCTAGGTATGCATGCTGCAGAGCTCCATCTGCATCTGATTCCCTTTTCATCGTGCATCCTAGCACTAACCCCTTTATCTTCCGAATATTAATGTGCTGCACTGTCAGAGTCCATTGTTGCAATTGGTACTGAAATCTTTTTGCATGACTGCGTTCTTTTGTATTATCAGGCATATTGTACCTCTGCAAATCACACCAAATCGGACATGATAGGGGAGAGTGCATGTCTGTGTATACGAAAGGGAGGGATAATGTGAGAGATGGGAACCTTGGGTCATGATGGGGGGTAGGGGGGTGTGGAGGCATATGGCAGTTGTTAAAAAAAGTGAGAGATGGGAGCCTTCAGAAAAGCGCTGGAGGGCTCAGGGGGACAAGTGTGAGGGAACGATAGAGGGAGTGTAAGGGGAAGAGGGGAAAACAAGCGATAAAAAAGTAGAGAGGACAAGTGAGAAGGAGAGATGTAAATGGTAGGAGGTGAAGAAAAGGGAGTGAGGAAAGAGAGAGACGGGCTAACGGGGGAACGAGAAAGAGAGGGAGAGAGAAAGTGCTGGAGGGCTGATATTTAATGTGATAAATGAGTTGTGACAGTCCGCCTCTAACCCCCTTCCAACCAGTGAGGAGGAGGAACACAAAAATAGAAAGCATTATGGGTAAAAGGACATATACAGCATTATATATGAATATAGAAAGAAGGAGGTGCATACATACTGTAGAGAAAGAGGTAGAGAAAAATCAGTGCAGGCAAAAGGACATTCATAGACAGCATTATAGATGTACAAAGTGAAGAAGGCGGGTGGGGATGCATACATATAAAGGGAAAGCAGAGAGTGAAGCAAAGCAATTTGGGTAAAGGACATACAACATTATGGAGAGAACAGAGGGAGAGAGGTAATGGCAGAGGAGGAAGGTGGACGGAGTGCATGCAGCATTGGGTTAATGATCTACTGTACGAGATTCTTCGAAATAACAAGTGGGAGGGTGGTGGTGAAAGCAGGAGACAGAATGGAAAGAATGAAAATTTAAAGCAAGTACTCTACAGAGAGATTGCCTCTCTTCCATTGTACGGGTGTCATGTCTTCGAGCGACAGCTAATTACAACTTGTCATCATACAGTGTGGAACAAGACTGGTTTTTTTTTTTGTTTTTTTTCTTCTTGTTTTTCCTCGTATTAGTCGGTCGGTTGGTGGGCCTGCTCAGTACGGGGCTATCTGCTGTGGCATTGGTCTTCAGACTGGAGGGAGAGAGCCTGGTAGACAATGACAGCCACTGTAGTTTTGGTTGGGGAGTGGAAGCCTGGGAGATGACTCATAGGGAGGAATGAGGAGAGGAGAAACAGAAAGAGGGAGGGCCCGAGAGTTTTGAAGAAATAGAAGTGAGGAGCAAGAAGAAAAGGCATGTGAGAGACCCTATGGCTGAAGTTGCCCGTTTGATCTCCCAGCTTTTTTTTCTCCTGAGTCAGCATTAACTGCGTCTTCCTCATGTTTCTTTCTTCCTCTTTCTTCCTCTCTGTCTCTGGTCTGATTTCCTCTACTTTGACATCTTTATCTTCCCATGCCGCTCTTTACTCCTCTGCGGTGTTCAGTTAATGGCCTCAAGCCATTGTGCGATCAAAGATGGCAATCGTGGCATTCCATTGCTGCTGGGGGAATGCCACAAATGGGGAATGCAGTTTTTAATCAATTAACCATAAAACCACAGATACAATAATATGCTTTATCTCCGTTTTTGGTGGTTTTGTAGTAGCTTGCCTGCAGTGTGTGCGCTGACAATGAGAAAGTCCCTAATTTATCCTTCTTTTTCCTTCCTATCCTCTCTTATTCTCAACCTCCAGCGTGGACAGCAAGGTTCTCTCAGGAGCCGGCAGACCAGTCGGTGGTGCGGGGCCAGAGGGTGATCCTGTCCTGCGTTGTCTTCAACTATTCGGGCATTGTTCAGTGGACCAAAGATGGCCTGGCTCTGGGCATCGGGGAGGACCTCCGGGGTGAGACTTCTTACAGCTTCCTCAAGCTTCCTTCGCTCTGTCCCATATGTGACTAAGATGGACTTTTCAAGGTCTATGGTCCTGATACTTTGTGAAAGAAGATGCTGAAAGGCGAAATATTGCATTTAATCTGAACTTTTTACAATTCACTTGTTACACCACACTTCAAAGTACAGAAAAGGAAGCATGTAAAGTAAAATTAATCTTGTTCTATTCACATTGTATCTATAGCATTTGTGTTTTCTACGAGTCTAAGTATTGTTTCAGATCTGGCACACTGACTCAATGATCATCAAGCCGCGCTAAAGGAAAATTCTGCAGAAAATGCAATACTTTTAGCTTAATAGTTGTATTGTCAGTAGGCTAATTTAATAGCCCTACAAAAAGTGCTTACACAAAAGCACTGTACAATATCAACAACAGTTGTTGAGTCACAAGTGCATGTAGAGGAGCACCTCCAGTCTTCACATTTTTCTTTTATAGAGTGTAGGTGTGTCTGTTTCAAAACAAACAGTCAATTAGCATTAGAAAGTGGTACCTCAGCAGTTGTCTATGCCACTAAACTGTTATTGATGAATTCAAAGACACACTTACCATTCACCTGATTCTGCCGTAACATTATTGACAAAGATTCTGCAGGTGACAATTTATGAAAACAGCTGAAATAGCCCAAAAAACATTTTTCTACTGTCTATTTTCAAAAGGAAAGGAAATAATAGAATAGAATAGACTTTATTTTTCATTGCACACGAGTTACAATGAAATTGTACTTTGGTGGGGCCACTCTGCACCATGAAAAGAGGTAAGTGAGAAAAACAAAGTAAACAACCAATGGCAGTTTAGAACAATACCATAAGGTTTAAAAGTCTGAGAGATAGCATATGTTCTACTGTATTAATGATAAATACAGTAAAATTGAGTTTAGCCTGACTTAGCAGTGCTGAGTCTTCAACTCTTTCACATCGGTTTAAGTGATATTTACACACTCAACCAGTATTGGTGTGACATTGCGTGCTCTTACCTCCAGTGGCTAATGTATGCTGACAAAATATTTTTGCTGCTGAATGTTTTAGTTAGTCAGATTGAGCCAGCAGAGCAGTTTTGCCCAGGAGATGTTAAAGGTTACTGTCGTGTTACTGAAAGACAGCTCAACAACCGCATCAGCTCTTTCATCACATCCTGTTGTGAAATCGTGACACCTATTTAGGTTGATTTTAAATTTGGTCTCTATGAGTACATGTCCATCCACTGTTTTATGGGGATATTCTAAGCTCCCCAAGGCACAATTAACAGTATGATGTGACCGAGGAGCATCACATCATCACCTCTGTCATATCAGCAGTGGGTGACTGGCCATTATCTGTTTTTTTTTTTTTTTTTTCTTGAAAGGCTGAAACAGTGACGTCCTCCCTGGTCTTCCTCTTTGCATTTTCATCCTTTTTTGTTGGAAATTTTCATTTCGATTCATTAAGTCTCCCACTTCTCGGTCTGTCAACAACAATGACAACTTGGGCACGGCTTGTCTGACTTTGACCAAACTTGGAAGAATGGTGCATCTAAAAAATCTCTGCAATTCTGGACTGTTTCCAGAATCGCACTGATTAGCCTCAAGGCGGTCGTGCAATTACTGGTCAAAACAAGTGAGCATATTTCTAGCAGAATAGTCCAGAGGGGGATGGCATTGTTTGTGACATGCTGATGCCTTGTTTTTGTTAACTCTCCTCTCCTCTCCTCTCCTCTCCTCTCCTCTCCTCTCCTCTCCTCTCCTCTCCTCTCCTCTCCTCTCCTCTCCTCTCCTCTCCTCTCCTCTCCTCTCCTCTCCTCTCCTCTCCTCTCCTCATGACCTCCACTTAAGATTTATGGTTCCCTTTCTCCTTCTTGTTCTCTTTTTTTCAATTGCTTCCATTCTGCAGAGTCCTCTCTTCTTCTTCATTTAACTTCTCTCTCTAGTACATTGTCTCTTTCTCTCTACTTACCTTGCTTGACACGCTTTCAGTTCATGCTCCTCTCTTTTTGTCAACCTTTCTGTCCCTCCTCTGTCCTCTTCGCTGTCCTTGTCTGTCTCTTCACCACACTTTCTGCCCCCCCCCCCCCTTCTTTTAATCATATTGTTACTCTAATGGCCCAGTGCTTCAAGCCAAAGCTTTTAAATAAAAACATGTGAATGAACACTGGCCGCTTCATGCACACATCCACTTGGTGGGTGTGTTTGTGTTTGCGTGTGTGTGTATGAGCCTGTGTCCCTCTACCCCCGTCTTTCTGTGGGCTTTTCATACGCTTTCTCGCTCTCGACATTTCACATGCAAATGCACGTACATACAAGGCACACACACACATGCACACATGCATGCAGAAGCAAGGACACACAAGGTTAGGCAAGCGGCAAGGCTCAGTTTAGAGCCTGTACATGGAAATGGCACAGAGAGTTTTACATGCAATCTATGTCTGGGCAGCAAACATGAATTCTGCACCATGGACTGGAGTCGATGTGAGCCCTCTAAAACGTTGCTGTCATAATGCATTCATCTTTTCCCCTGCTGGTGAAAGGGAGCATGGATGCCACCTAATGGTGAGAATGTACAACAGTGACACAGCTGTGCTGTGTGACGGATGGGGGAAGGGAAAGGCAAGCCTAGAGAGGCTGTGTTGTGTGCATGTGATTGTGTATGTATTGTGCAGCTGCATCAATGTGTATGTTTAGCCAGGCGTTTTTTTTTTGTGTGCGAATATATATCACGCCATGTGTTCATACATCTCTCCAGTGTCACTAATGCAGCTGCAGAAACAATTTTTGTTCCATGTATGACACAGGGTGAGCATTTGATGTTTCCTAGTTGGTATGAACAGTGAATTCTGCATGGTATCACTCTGTCCAAATTCTGCTTCAGGCTACATGGGGAGAATCCACAGGCACATGACCTATGTCCAACTTTTATTTGAAGGTCCCACTGTTCCTGCAATTTTAACATAAACTCACTGTAAACCGAGATTAGTACTGAGATAACAACAAAAAAAAAAACGATTTAAATTCAGTATTTCAACTGTGCATTTTTTTTAAACTTTTGTTTACCTGTGTGTTTCAGCCTGGCCCAGGTACCGTGTACTGCGTGTCCAGGAGTTGGGCCAATACAACTTGGAGATCCTGTCAGCTGACCTATCTGATGACTCCTTGTATGAGTGTCAGGCCCCTGATGCTGCCCTGAGGTCCAGGAGGGCCAAACTCACCGTCCTCAGTATGTTTATATATTTGAGAATAATGGCATAAGAAAATATTGACACTTGGTTGTTATATCATGCTGATGTATCAATGCCCATGAATACTAGTTGTCTTCTAAACTGTTGGGACCTATTCCCTGAAATGTATCTTCTAATTCACAAAACCATGAAACAAATCAATAACTACACACATACACAAACGTCAAATCTCCATGTAAAGACACTCGACAGTCCCTTCCTTCAGCAAAATATCTCAAATACACAAACAGAACACAACAGTCATGACACACTGATGGGATCATTTGAGAACACTGTGATGAGAGAATGTTATTGTAATGAATCATGATACATATAAAGACAGACTGTATACATTTTAGATATGAAGGTAATTGAGCAGAAAATGAGATGTTAAGTTATTAAAGTAAAAGTAGATGTCAGTTCATATAGCTAATCAGGGAAAAAAGCTTAGAACACATTGTAAAAATCATTTTCCATGTGTTTACCAACTGAAAAAAAATTTCTATAAAGAAAGAACTCCTACTTATTCTGTCTCAGCATCCCATTTTGGGTTTGGGTCATGTTGAGATTCTCTTCACTTTTCACAAATTATGTTTGACTTGCGGGCAGAGCGCAGTACTGTATAGAGTTTGAAGATTTGGAGCATACATTTTAGGAAATGTGTCTTAAAACATGAGGAAAATGATAAAAGTTTGCATACAAATTTGTGCAAAAGGCAGTGGTTGATTTTGCATTATGTTCAACCCCCTGAACTCCCGCATTGATGTCTTGTGATCTATCTGCACGAAATGTGGTGGTTTGAATTTGAGAAAAATGCAAATGCATATGCATATGCCCTCTGTTCCAACATAACAAGTCAACTTTTTAACTCAGATTTGATGCCTATGATCTTTATACCACCATGATACTTGTTTTAGATTGAAATAAAAAAGAATGGTATAGATACAGTTTGTTTACAGTACTCCCATTTATACACTGAACTGTAATTCCTGTATCACAGATTTATTTAATTGGACAACCCTGTTTGTTGAAGTGTGCTTGTATACACCCAGCATTATAAAATGTGACTGTGCATGTAAACCTTCCTTCCTCCTGCCTCAGTCCCCCCAGATGACCCGGTGATAGATGGGGGTCTAGAGGTGCTGCTGAATGCAGGGCAGGCCTACAACCTGAGCTGTGTGTCCCGAGGGGCCAAACCACCTTCTATGATCGATTGGCTCAAGGATGGCCTGCCCGTGGAGGGGGCTGTCAGTATTACTGTGAGTGCCCTATATATGCTACATATAATAAATATACCTTAATGACTTGTGTTTACTATTTGAGTATTTGAACACCTTTCTGTCTTCCATTTTCAGGAGGTCCTTCCAGACAGGAAGAGGGTGACCACACGCAGCTACCTGCCCATTCATCCCGTTGACACAGATACTGGGAGGAACTACAGCTGTACGACCACCAACCTGGCCATTCCCACTGGCAAAAGCACAACTGTCACCCTCAACGTACACCGTAAGTAATGCTGCCTTCTACTATAGCCATTAGAAATGTTAGATTTTAAAGAAAATTCTGCAGCTTAATATGAATGTTTCATGAATACAAATATGAGTCATTTGAAAAAAACATTGCATGATCATTAGAAAACATGTGCTAAATGCTTTCATTGCTGCGTCAAAGTAGTGTTGAACAGCCATTTTGTATCAGAATACCCATACTGCTGGATACTATGATTTATATGGTGTTAAGACTGTCACTGAGTGAGAGTAAATGTGTGAACTGCTGTGTTCTTTCCCTGACAGATCCACCGACAGTGACCTTGTCCATTGAGCCTCGATCTGTCCTGGAGGGGGACAGAGTCACCTTCACCTGCCAAGCTCATGCTAACCCTCCTATTATGGGCTACAGGTCAGCTTTCACACAAGCGCCCTCTTACTCTCACTGAAGCTGGATAACTAGGCACTTTTTTTTTTTTTCAGTTCAACAGGATCCTTGTTGGTGTCAAAATGAATTTATGTTTGTTTTTTTTTACATTTTTTAATATTTTATAATTTTATGAAATATTCAATCCTAGGTGGGCAAAGGGTGGTGTAGTGCTGCAGGGAGCCAGGGAGAGTGTGTTCACTACAAAAGCTGACCACTCCTTCTTCACTGAACCCGTCTCCTGTCAGGTTTTCAATGCTGTAGGAAAGACCAATGTCAGCATCCTGGTGGATGTTCACTGTGAGTCACAGAACATTCATCTCTCCTTGTTGAATCATTTGTTGCCTGCTTCACTCATTGTAGTCTGGAGTCACATGCATAAAGCACACTATTGTTGTGTTCCTTTTTTTCTGAGCTACTTCTCCCCTTTAGTCCTACTGCATTATTACTCAAACAAAACAAAGAAAATCTCTTATCTCTCTGCCTCTCTGTCTCCAGTCGGTCCAATCTTGTTGGTGGAGCCTCAGCCAAAAACAGTGGATGTTGACTCTGATGTCACACTGAACTGTAAATGGGCTGGAAATCCTCCACTCACCCTCACCTGGTTTAAAAAGGGTTCAAACATGGTAAGAAGCAGAGTCTACGCTTTGTGCACTTTTCTTCTGTTCTTGTATTTGCAGTATTTTACAGGTCCGTCTTTGTGTTTACGAAGATCTGTGCACTGTACACTTAGATTTGTAGTATTTCTTGTCTAATTTGTTATGTGCTTATGAGGCACAACAGATCTAATTTCAATTTGGTGAGTAGAAATATTAATGTAATTCTACAGAAAATTCCTTTTTTAATTGGAGCTCTTGTGTACCTAAACATCTTCCAAAGAGTCACTGGTTCTAAAATAATGTAAAATGTGTCTCTCTTGTGTCACATGTTAAATGACCCCAATTTATGAGCTGAGGACTGCTTCCGAGGGTGTCCTATTACAAGATGTACTTTGTTGATCAATTGTTGATTTTAAAAACCCGTAATAATCTTGTAATACATTTTGAAATAAAATAATAATGAAAATAAACAATAAGACATGCAAAGTAGCAATCCAGAGCTGTCTTTATACATTATATTTCTCACTACAGATTGATTTAGCTTACAAGTGTAACTCCATACTGTACTGTTGTGCACGTTATTTCTCAATTTCTAACTAGTTTTATATTTAGCCATAATTTTCACACAGTTAATTTTCCAGTGGATGTGGTTACTAGGCAACTGCAAAACCTTTGTGATGGGTTAAAAAAAAGATCTAAGTTTGCATTATTCTCTAGTCAAGGTCAATCAGCAGTGTAGTACAACATATATAATCAAATAAATGTAGATGTGCACATATGTTTTGTGATTTATATATATATGAAAAAAAAAATCTTCACAGGTGGAAGCATAGCAGTACATTAGTCTCTCTTTTACCTGTATTCAAGTGGGCTTTTATTTTGTTTATCCTTTCATGCTGTTTAGCAGATTTGCCCTGTTTATATTTGTGGCCTTTTCATTTACACCCCCACAGGTTCTGAGTAACAGCAACCAGCTGTATCTGAAGTCAGTGAGCCAGGCAGATGCAGGCCAGTATGTATGTAAAGCCATCGTCCCACGGATCGGAGTCGGAGAGACTGAGGTCACGCTCACAGTCAACGGTCAGAAAACATCCATGCAGTTGAATGTGCCACTGCTCATAGATGAAAATGCTGTAGTTTAAAAAAAGGTCAGCTTGTCAGTAATTGAAGAAACAAATATAGTAGGTCCAAAAGCTTGTTATTTTTGAATACAGTCATTTCTTTGTGAATAGGCTTCATAAGGTCAACAGGAAAATATCATGACAGCAGTGATTTGTTTTCAAGTGATTTCATTTTCATTATTATGTCATATTTGGCCTATGCAGGTCCTCCCATCATCTCCAGTGATCCAGTCCAGCATGCAGTGAGAGGAGAGAGAGGAGAGGTGAAATGCTACATAGCTAGTACACCTCCCCCAGATAAAATCGTGAGTAAAAAAAATACACAGCCTTACAAAACATTCCTACCACAAAATCGACAATGAAAACCTCTTCAGACTCTTAATTCCTTTATTTATTATTCAAACCAAAAAATGGCAAACAAGAAAAAAGCTTCGGCAAGAAAAAGCACAACGCTGTACCTCTTAGGTTGACAGTGATTTGTATTTTACTATTACGGTGCCCTCTTGTTTCTAAATGGCTCCGCTACTGCACAGTTAATGCTTTCAGGCACTGTCCCTTTTCCTTTTGAGCAGTGACTCACCCTAAAAGTCTCCCAGAATTTTCCTCCAACCCATCACATAAACAGACCAACACTAACACTAACACTAACCCGTCCCGCTTTTAGCCTCCGTGTCAGAAATCATCCCTGTTGCCTTTTGTCTACTCGTCTGTATCACAGAGATGCAGTAGTAGTAGATCCTCAACTCCCAGACCTATGTGACTGATCCATCCTGACTCACAGTGCACACTCCTAATGCAAAAGGTTGGGACAGAAAAAGATTTATAAAATATAAAGGACTGGAGAGGAACAGTTGTCCCAGTAAATGCCACATCTCGGAGATTCTCCTTCCTCTGGAATAAGCGGGCAGATTATGGGAACATGTGGGTTTATGCATAATTAACATGCCTCAGTACAGTGCTTCAATGCTGAATAATACAGCTGCTTTTAGTGGCTTTAAAATTGGAAAATGTGCAAGATTCTCACTAGCCCAGTCATCCTCATTCACCTCTCCTTTAGTCCGAAGAAACATACAAACTGTTGCTGGCCTGAGTAAGTAATGCATTGTGTGTTTACATACAAGCGTGTACTTACATGTGTGGATTTAACACTGCATTACATGTGTATTGCATGCACAGTGATCCTAATATCCCAGTGTATGAAGCTAACCCCACAACTGCCAACATATGTCTAACAGTTGTCCATAAGGATTTAAGAAGAGACAAATTCCATTGTATCATGAGTAAAATTCTTTCTTTAAAGCGGTCATATTTTGTTAAACCCACTTTGATTACTACATGTATTTGTATATTTAGACCCTAATAGTTCAAAAAGTTTTAATTTGAACCCTTCAGGTGATGCAAACCTGTATTTATATTAATTTTGGTTAAAAAAAAAATCAAGTGGACTTCTATAATCCCTTTTAATTCTTGCCTAATTTGTTAGTTAGTTACATCACAGCATTTTCACATATAAGGTCAAGATTTCCAATGAAGTTTTCTCCGAGTACACTGTAATTGTTTTGTCAGCAGCAGCGGTTGTACTAAAAACTGAAAATGTGTGCACACTTTGAGCCGATTACCTAAAATGTTCAGTTGTTGCATGAACGGGACAGAGCAGCACAGTCAACAACCTGGAGGAAGTGGAGCATGAAGCTGATTATTTGCATTTAAAGGGCCAGTGCTCAAAAAGATCTTTCTTGTGTCATTACTGTTGAAGTTGGACCTTTTGGAGTTGAATTAATGAACAGTTTACAGTTTATGTAGATCACAAGGGAATGTTTAAAATGCATAATGCCATTTAAAAAAAAGGCTAAATATCACTCCTTTAAGACTTTTGCACCATGAATAGAGGAGTCATTTCGGAAAAAAACAGAAGATTTCACAGCAGAATGGTTAACCTTCATGGTTTATCATATTGTTCTTTTATATTTTATTTAATCAGTGTGAAAGGAAAGTGGAATATTAATATTTCTTTTATTGTGCTGACCACCAACTTTTAACATGCCTTCTTTTCAAAACAAAATTGAAGTATTGAAGGGGTTATTATTGCTATGCTCAGGATTCAGGTCATTAATTATGTACAAGGAATTAAAACTGGTATGCTGTTCATACAGTGTATCGCACAGCACCGCAAGCTGAAATATTATACATTAATGTGTACATATGTTTGTCATGCTTGAGTGCAATACTGGATGCATTTGGCTTTGAAGTGCATTGACTTTAATAATAAATACTAAGGTTCATAGTTTGAAGACTGTTCAGTTGAATGTGTCATATAGATAAACAGTGATGAAGAAAAAAATCACTGTTATTGTTATCATTGTCTATCATACAACCTGCCCACAGTCAAATAATTAATTCCTATTAAGTAAGAATTACTATGTGTCAGTGTGTGTGTGTGTGTGTGTGTGTGTGTCAATGGGTGAATGTGAGGAATTGTAAAGTGCTTTTCGCATCCACGGGTGTATAAAATGTGGTATATAAGTAGTCCATTTACCATTATAAATACCAGAATTTGAAAATAAATACCCTCCTCTTGTATTTCTCTCTCTTGTCTGAAGTATGTGTCGTTTGCATGACACATGAAGAGACTGTGTTTCGTGTCACGAGTGAAGTCAAAACCTAATGGATAGGGGAGTTGCCAGGTTGTTTTCCTGATGAGTCTGGAATAGAAACGTGTCTGATGGAGCCTTAATAATATCATTGCAATTGAAAGCTTATTATGGCCTTGTCACCCAATGATGCAAAAAAATATTGGTGACTGAAGCTTTAACCCTGGGGTTCCCAAACATTTTCTGCTTGCTTGCTTTATCATCTACATTTTTAATGATTCTTCCACTGTCAAAACATTGTCCAATGAGATTTTCAGGTTCACGAGAAGAGAGACCCCCCACTCATGAGAGACCAGCATAGCAAACCAGTGCTCTTCTATTTGAATTAGGAAAATGAATGCACATATCATAACAAGCTGATGTTTTTTTTTTTTTTTTTTTACTCTAATCTAATACTTAGATTCATATGCAACGTTGCGTGCAAATGACAATAAACTGATTGTGATTGTGAGACTCAGAGCATGGGATTGGGAAATACACTTTTGTCTGTTCTCACTGTGATTCAAAATGCTTTTCTGTCTGTGCGGCAGGTGTGGGCGTGGAAGGAGAACGTCTGGGAGAAGGAGAAGGGGACACTGCTGGAGAGATACACGGTAGAGCAGAGCAAACCGTCAGCGGAAGGCGGCGGTGTCCTCTCCACCCTCACCATCAACAACGTGATGGAGTCCGACTTCCTGTCCACTTACAACTGCACGGCCTGGAACTCGTTCGGCCCAGGCACCATGATCATCACACTGGAGGAGAAAGGTGAGTTACGCATACACTTCATACGTTCATATATTTCTCCAGTTGTCTTAGACTTTTGTGGGCAAGACATGAAGAAGATAAATAATTAAAGACAGCAGATTCCTTGAGCAGTGAACTGTATGTAGTGTTTCCCAGCTCTGTTTGCTGTGTCAGAATAAATATTAACCCTCAAAGACCCAAAGTGGTGTAGTGATGTAAAATGTTTAATATCTGTTAATCCACTAATCCTATCAATACATGTAAATATTTGATTTAAAATGCACCTTGTCGTCTTTTCACGGTCATCAGATTTGATTTAATTGGATGTGCGGAGGCTCTGTAGTGAATGTGGAAATGCAGCCATCATCATCTGAAACATTTAATCACCAGCAAAACACGTACAGTGGTGACACCTGGTTTGTGTTCAGTGAATGATATATATCGCCTAAAAAGTCTCTTTTTTTCAGTTTCCCTTGTTTTTGATATAATCAACCTCAACTTTGATGTGAGCTAGTTTAAATGAGCAGTCAGTTAAATATATGAAAATAGTTTATTTTTAACACAAAAAAATCAGCAAAATATAAATGATAATATTTTAATAAAGGGTCACTGCCACACAAATACCACTGGGTCTTTATGGGTTAATGGGATTTTTTTTTTCCCTGTAATGCTATGTTTTATATATATTCCACTGACATCTTTAGCTTCCTTTATTTATCTTTCTCAGCTAATATAATCTATAACCCTATTATCTCTCTGACTCTTGTTTGTGGGTTTCTCTTTCTCTACCCACTCATTTCAGAGGAGGTCCCAGTGGGCATCATAGCTGGTGGGACTGTGGGCTCCACCATCTTCTTGCTGATCTTTCTGCTGTTCCTTGTTCTCGTCTTCTACAGGCAACGCAAAGGCAGTGAGTCATATCCTCCATGCGCTTACAGTATGAAACCACAGTCTGCAACAGTAGTGTTTTCATGCATTATTGATGTTTTTACTTGTCATGAATTTCGTTATTTCCCAGTGATAGTTAGCTCATTTATGGTTTATATGTAGAGTAGAAGCTTATTTTAGATGAAAAAACAAAAAGGTTCAAACGCCTAGAATTAGTTTTGCACCAATGGGTGTCAGGGGTGTCAAACTCATTGTAGTTCAGGGGCCACATAGGGTCCAGAGTGTGCTAAAACTTTAAAATAATCACATAATAATATATAAATAATGACAATTCTGAAAATATTTACACATTCAAAGTAACCTGAAAAAAGGATAAAAATCTCAAGTGTAATTTTAACAATATTTTGCCTGAATATCATATTTATGCATGTTCATTTTGGATCAGATCTGCATTGTAAAAGTACAGTTTGTAAATTTATGGTTATTTTTTGCACTTAAACAAAGAGAAATTGGAGTTGTCATTACTTACAGGTAAAATGTAATATTGTTTTTTTTCACATTAAATTAAGAATAAAATTTAGAGTCATTCATAGATTATTATGATATTATTTTACAAGAGCTCACAATTGGTCTGTATGTGGAACAAACTAAAATGGATTCAGCACCCTTGAACCTTTTGCAAATTCATCCGGATTGGAAACTTTGGAGGGCCTGTGAGCTTCATGTTTGACACCTCTGTTCTAGATGTAGGTCTCTTCTGAATTTGCTGCTCCTAGTGCTTGTGAAAACACACGGGCCTTGCTACGTGTGTCCAGCTGTATTCAACCTTGCCGTGTTTTGCTTCCAGGTCGGCGCGGGGTCACGCTGGGTAAGCCTGACATCAAGGTGGAGACGATAAACAAGGAGACCCACAGCTTAGAGGAGGACTCCGGCAGCGTGTCCACAGCATCGCGCATGGTCAAGGCCATGTACTCGGTGAGCAGCAGCGGGATATGTGTGCTTGAGCCGAACTGTGTTTTTACAGCCTGTAGTCGTAGAGAAAAAAACTCAGATTAACTCAGTAACCTCTCCCTATGTTGCACTGCACCTTTTGACTGAAAACAAACACTGTGCTATCTCCTGTCATCCCTCTTTTTAACCCTTTTAACACTATTTTCTCTTTTCCTGTCATACTCTGTTGCTTCCTTCCCTTTTCTGTTTTGTTACGGCACCTTCTCTCCTCCTTTTTGTTTTTGTTCCTCTCGTTTGACGGTTTAGTTTCTCCCCTCTGTGTCCTTCTCTCCTTCCAATCAGCCTTTTAAAGATGATATTGAGCTCAAGTCTGACCTCCGGAGTGACACCCTGGAGACCCGCCAGGAATATGACCTAAAGGTGAGAGTGTACAGTTGCCAGAAACATTTATTTATATTTGCTCAGGAAATAGATAGTCTTCAAAATCTATTAAATCATCATTAACAAACTCGGAAGTCAAATACAAACACAGATACAGGACGTGATGTCAAAATTATGTAAACTACAAAGTCTTGCTGAGTTTGTTTCATTCTGACTGCACCTCAAGGGCCTGAAAATATCCTAATCATTACTGACACGGTGACTCTGACTGATGACTCTCATCCAATGACGAACAGTTTCCTTTTTTTCTGAAGGAAACACTGTCACCCAGGATTTCAGGATGAGAGTGCAAGTACAAGAAGGCATAGTACAATGATTTTCTTCATTTTTAAATACCTCAACTCAAACATTTTTAAGCGTATAATAAAAATGAGTGCAGCAAAAATAAGTCATTGTGGTAATAAATCAAATCCAAAGGCACTCTGACGAAGACTCTGTGTTGTTGGAGATGATTTATAAGATTTTTTATTAAGCTCTGTTATTACAGTAGAGGTAGTAGAGAACTCTTGCTATTGTATTTTTGCACTGGGTACTATTCAACAATAATTATTGCTCTTTTTTTGGTCATTTAAGCATTTTTTTGTGGTTGTTATGCCAATTAAAATTTTACCGCAACTTCACTACCACCACCGTAGTTTGGTTTTATTGTCTGAAACGAGTATACTCCTGTATTGTTTTCAGAAAGTTGAGGTTTTATTGGAATTTAGAAGATCTTAACCATTCTTTTAAGATGATACCCTCTAGAGGGTGCACATGTGCATCTGGAGGAGTCAGATGGAGACAAAGGAGCAGGATGTGAATAGACAGCTGCAGTCTGGTTTTTGACAGATTGAATTCCTAAAATAAAATGTATAAATCTGTGAATATTGTGCTGCAGGACGATATACTCTACCTATACTGTATGTTTTTTTTCAGTGGCTGTTATAATTTGACTGAAATACACTTTTTTTTTTTTTCAAATAAAGCAGCTATTATTTATTCTCTGTTTTACTATGTATTTAGAAAAGAAGATAAAAGTGGTTCTACTGTGTCTAAAACCCACCAAATATTGTATTCAAGGTCAGCTTTCTCTTTACAGCTTGTGGCAAATGTTAATTTACTCTTTATATTTGCCAATAATAACCCTTTTTTTGTGCATTTGTACAGTACATGTGAGCTTTTGTTCAATAGCTGCCTCTATTGCCTTCAGTATTTGTCAGTCAGAGAAAACTAACCCGCTTGATTATTTAACAAGTAGACACACTCATTGGGAAGATATTCAACAAGGTAATGAAAAAACAATGCAAAAAGGTTTTTTAAAAAAAAAAAAAAATAGAAAGAAGAAAGGACAATTTGTTACGTTCTGCTCATTCAGCTATTATGAATCATTTATCTATTGTGACACTGTGGGGTTAGGCTAAGGTGATATGAATGTGTTTTCGCACGTATAGCTGCCAAAATGTTGTGCTGAAACTCCCCCCATGAATATTTTGTGAGGGCAACACACCACGCCTCTAGCTGGAGTGCTGCCTCAGATCACTTTGAAGAAACAGACATGAATCCACCCCAGGAGGTGGTTAGATCATCCCGACAACAGACTCACCCTGAGTTTTTTTTGGTTTTTTTTATGCTTTCCACCTGGAGTACCAAAGCAGTGAAACAAAGCTGGGTGGGGGGAAGTTGGTTTCATGAGATATGACATGGCAGAATCATGACAGAAATAGCAGTAGGCCACCATAAGTGCATTTAGGATCAAAATCTTCTATTCCATTATAGGCCATTTCATATCTAGGTCATGACATAGACATACCACAATACAACACATTCTCTGTAAAACCACATTCAAATACCTCTTTCTTATTACAGTGTGAATTATATACATGACAAAAAGGTAATTGATGATAATTGTTGTTCTCAAGAATAAAGAATATTGTCGTAAAGGCTTCCCTAAGTGAGAGGAAGAAGAGGGTTTCTTTACCTGGACAATGTGGAATCACTTTTGCCCATTAGATGAGATCAATCTCGGTCAAGAATCTGAATAAATTAATGAAAACATGCAGAAGAAAATGTAAAAAATGAAATTTAGCCTATTTTTGTGCCATTCATAATTAAATACTGTTGTCCTGGATGATTTCACTCTTCATTTATTTAAGTGTTAACGAGTTTAAAGTGGAAACAATATCTTTATAAAGATTATATAATAAGATACATGCATTAGGGGTACTGTATTTGTGAATTTACTTTGAGTTCGACGAGCTCTAAGATTGCATATTTTATGGTGTATTTGTTCCATGACTTAATTTGCATGCATACTTGAAAAATTTGATTTTAACTCAAGCGGCTGAGTCAGAAAATGAATGAGGCAAATTGCGTTCGGAATGCCATCATAATGACCACTGGCTCTGAATGCTACTCCAGGCTAGCAGACCATGACTTGTGCTCCTTTCTGTTAGATGGGAAAAAAAAAAAAACATTGTAATGTGATTTGAGAAGATGAGACAAGATATAAATGAATTAACGCTGAAAGAAATGATTGCATGCATTTTGCTTAAACAGGCCATATAGAGCAACATCAGAAACATTCTTAAGTTGCTTTAAATAGTAAGTAATAAATTGTATGGTTAAAAATGAAGACAAATGATATATTATATATATCTATATATGTTCAGCCCTGAAACGAACTGGTGACCCATGCAGGGTGTACCCCACCTTTGACCATTGTAGCTGGATTAGGCCCCCAGTGACCCCTGTGACCCCAGTGAGGATAAATGGGGGTTCAGATGACAAGGCATGTAAATTAAGACCGAAGAAAGGAAAACAGTAGTTTACATGAGGGACAGAATGACAGTTGCGCATGATACTGAATTAATGCTAAGTAATATGTGGAAATAATATAACTGCTTTTGCCTTTGTGAAGCACTTTGAATTGCCTTGTGTATGAATGGGGCTGTGTAAATAAATTAGCTTGCTTGTTTTTGACATGAAGTGGGATTTCAAGGATTCTTTTTGACTTTGTCTTGTGTTCCGCCCACTGCTCCAGGACCCCACCAATGGCTACTACAATGTACGAGCGTCCACCCACGATGAAGGCCGCCCTGCCTCCCGCTCCACCATGCACTACTCCGACTACCGTTCCCCGGCTGGAACACCAGGAGGCGCTGCGTCCATCAGCAGTAGTGCAGGCGGCTCAGGAGCCACAGCCAGTGGGGGTGCGCCCGGTCCTCCAGGCCCTCTCACATCCCCAGGCCGTCCTCAGGCCTGCTATGACCCCAGACCCCCTTCTAGATTGTCCCACATCAGCTACGCCCAGTTCAACACTTTCACTCGTGGGGGCCAGAGCCAGCAGCCCCCCACTAACCCTGCCCCTCCAGCCAGCGACTTCCCAGGAGACTGCAGCCTCCTAGACTCCACTTCCCAGCTGGCCTATGACAACTACGGATACCCCCATTACCAGACCTACCGCATGGGTTTCGCCCCATCCAGCTTGGCCCCGCTGGAGGCTGGCCCATCCTATGAGATGTACGGGGTGGGATCTGGGGTGGGAGGCCCTGGAGTCGGGGTAGGTCCCGGGGGTCCTGCTCCCTCAGGATCAGAGACTGGACTTGGGAAATACGGCAGCTCCACTCGCTTCTCCTACACCTCCCAACACTCTGACTACTCCCACAGTAGACACACACAGAGGATGCAGACTCATGTGTGAGACAGAAAGACGCATTAATACCTCACCGTCTTTGCCAAGCATGAGGAAACATCCTATAAATAGCGTCACACCTAAAAAACACAGAATCACACATTATCACACACAAATAAGAACACACCTTATCAAACACAAATACCACTACAGATTTACACGAAAACACCACACACACCCATGCACAGAGTCAGAAGACCATGCCCATGAGACAGGGAGGGTATGAGAAACACAGAGGCACTGAGTGAAAAAGAGACGAGTGGAAAAGAAGGAGTCTTAGTGAGACAGGGAAGGGAAATTCCACACAATTTTGAATTCCCTCACTCCCAATGTGTTTGTATATGTGAGCTCTAAAAGAGCGGACAGCGCAAGTCACAATCAAGACTGGGAAAGAGAGCAAGAACCTGAGAGAAGATCACAGATCTTTGGAGCCCATAGCCTTTGCTATGATTTGACATTGTAAATGATGAGAGCGAACGTCTTAAGGCAAAACTGTCAAAAAAAAAAAAAAAAAATTTAAATAAACTGACTGTCAGTATGGTTCATGATGATCGGGAGAAACCTCAACCAGTGGAAGTCATTTCTGGCCACCATATTATTTTTTAATTTGGATTTTTATTTTTATTTTTTTGCTGGTTGTCTAACTCAATGATCGTAGAGCACATATATATATATATGTATATATATATATATATATATATATATATATATATTTAGTATCCCAAAATACCCCCATTTCCAGTGGCACATACCATCAAGCCAGTCAACTGTTATGGGGGGGAGTGTGTTGGGGTTGGGGTGGGGTTGGGAAGGGTTTCATCATTTTGCACTGCATCTACAGTATTCATGCTTAGACATCCCGTATATCTGTGTAATGTCCTCTTTTTATTTGCACACCTGACTAGAGCTTTGTATTCTATTTTTTAACATTACAGAATTATTTTTGTCAATGTAAAACATGTAATGTGTGTGTATGGACCAAAAGTTTGAACGTGAGCGCACATAACTCAGGCCTTTACCTGAGTGATATCCACTGAGTCAGAGTGAGCTGTGCCAACAGAGAAGCCTGAATTCCTTTTATAAAAGGTCGGAAGGATTTAGGACATATTTCAAATCAGAAGGTATATCAGTGTATAAAAGAAACCTAGTGCCAAGTGTTCATGTTGTTCTTCACCTTAGACCATGTACGTATATGCAGTAGAAGCTCCTTCTATTGGTGACTGTTGCTTAACAAACAGGCTTGGGGCTTTTGAGTCATTCCCAGACATTTTTGTAGGCTGGAGACTTTTTTCTCTGAGCTCTTAACTACAAGCCTGGTGCAGACAGAGAGAAAAAACACAGGATGTTGGGTTTAGAACTGAGTGGCCTTATAGGGGAACATGTCGTACATTTCCATTTTGAATCATTCCTCATCATCTGTCTGCCAAATGGCCAGAGGAGAATGTGTATGGAGAGGTTCAATGAAGGCTTGTCCACAATATTGACATGTAGTAGTGTATGACTTTGTGTGTGTGGGTGTGCAAGTGTGTGTGCATGTGAGAGAGAAAGAGGTCAAGAGGGAGTGTGTGTGGGTGTTGGCACACACATCGATTTGTACAGTGTGTTTGTATAGATGTGTGTATGGGAAACATACTGTAAACACACACTTGAGAGTGCGTGTGACGTTGGCATGCATGTCTGTGTGTATACAGTATGTGAGTGTGCATGTCTGTGTTTAAGTGTGCGGATGTGAGTTTCAGTATACTGTATGTCCATATCATTTCTCTCACAATCCTGTTACAGTACTTTTATACCTCTGGTAGGACTGTATCCTGTATTATTGTGTCTTTGAATTTAGAAAAATCCAATGTTTATCTTATTGTACTGTTCTTCGTAGCAGAGAAAACTGTTCAAAAGATGTACAACGAACGTTATCAAACTCTCATTTTTTAATTTCATTATCTTCAATATTTTTTAAAAATGGTATGTAATTATTTTTCCACAGTATTACATAAATAAAAGCACTGTTTTTTATAAATCCTGTGTTTCTAGTTCTTGTTTGGAAAGCAATGTATTATTTGAACATAAACACATTATTAGGAGGCCAAGTTCATATTTTTTTTTTAATAATCATATCAAATTGTCTGTACTGTAATATATTTATTTTATGATGTATTTATTGTACGTATTTATTTTAGCAAAGAAATGATGGCTTGCAAGTTTCAGCAGAGTTTGATGAGTAGTTAAAAGTAGGACAGATCATTGTTACTTGCTAAAGGCTTTTTCTTTTTCAGATTAATTGTGTTCATGTAGCAGAAAAACATCACCTCGAAACACTTAGTAAAAAAAACATTTAGTAATGTTTTCTATTTTTAAAATGTTTAGGTTTTACAAGGTAAAGACAACAAAAATAATTACATATTGTCTGCTAGTAGTAAAGAAAATAATTTATTAGCAATTGTTTCATTTTGTGGGAACAATATCAGCCATTGTCTTTCAATAACAGTTCTACATTTTCCTGTCTTAATCTTTTTGTTTATTTGTTTTTTCAGATATTTTCAGCTTTCCACCATGTCTCCTAACGTATTTCTGTTTTACTCTTCTGTAACGTTATCCAATTTTTGATCTATAAATATGTTTCGTGCCAAAAAAAAGAAAAAAAATTTATCCTCATAAATGCTCACATTTTACCGATAGGTGGCACACACACACACACAGAGCCTCGAACACCACAAAAGAAGAATCTAGTCGCTGTCGTTGACCATTGGTTGGTTGCGTGACAGCCAAGATGGCGGCCACAATGTTGAGGTCGCTTTCCATGCTAGGACGTCCTTCAACAAAATTAATACTTAATAATAACTTGCTGAGTCCCAGCTGCACTGTCCTGCAAAACAGGTAAGATGTAAAAAAGACGAAACGTGACATTCTAAGCGATCTTTAACGTATCACACATTACTTTAGGATATGCACTCACGAATGCTAAGGCTAGCTGAATGCTAATTAGCCGGCGTCACAACCTAATAACAAAGTGAATCTCCTGCTATTATGGATGTTTACTGTCGAAATATAATAACATACCAGACATTATCTGCATTGTTTTTCATGAAGCGTGTTTAGAGTGTGACCTGGTGCTTATTTTCGACGTTACCTTATAGTCTTTGTGTAACAGTGTTATCTAACTGGCTATTCACACCTTTTGTAATCGCTGCAAAAAGCCTACTTTGCTTGAAGATATCCTATTTATGAAGACTCGAGAAGCAATTAATGTAGCTTCATTATCATTTAACGTATATTTAGAAGTATGGCCTAAATCTTTGCGACTGTTATGTCTTGTACCTGTGTTTAGCAACCTTGTGTTTATATGAAATCATAAGCTAATGTCAGTTTTATTTATATGAAACATAGGTTTTGCTTGTTTCTGTGTATGTAATGTATATTTTAACAAGTACAAGGAATATTTGTATCTGTTTGTACATCAATCAAATCACATTAGTACATGCTAACTACAGTGTAACCCATATATCTACATATATCTATCCAATGTCGGTATGACAATGCAATGCTGGTTTGTAATTTACAAGCATATATTGTTGTTTTGTCCCTGACATGTGATCACATCTTTGAAGGAAGAAACAATGGCAGCCAGATGTGGAGTACATGCAGCAATTTGCAGGGGTGGTGATGTATCCAACTGAATTTAACGCGAAGTGGACTCCACCCCCATGGCATGGTACCTGACAATATACTGTATAATACAGTCTACTAAGAATATCTATTGTTCTTTAACTCAAAAGCAGATCATACTAGGTGCATGTTTTTTGCAAGCATGTCTGATATGTTAAGTACCATACAGTAACAACATAAACCCAGTTTTCCTAAATGGTAGCCTGTGATCCAAAATGGATTGCAGAGCATATTCTCAGAAAAACAAACCTTTCATTGCTGTTTTTTTTTTTTTTTTTTTTTTTTTTTTTTTTTTTTTTAGCTATAATTGTTTTTAATTTGACAGACATGCATCAAAGACATAGTTAAGACCAGAGTAAACCAGACACTGATTCAGGATGACAGACTAATTTTTGTTGAGGGGTGTAATGCAGCACAAATAACACTCAACACACACTGTTTTCTTTTGACATTGCCTCCTAGTGAAAACAGTTAGCTTTGTAGGACTTTACGTACTTTGTGTTCAAATGCAGACAGTTGTAATATTCAACTATGGATGGTTGTGCTTTTATATATTTCAATCACATACACTCCTTATCAAAATGTAGAGACCACTTTAAAATGGCAAGAAATTACATTTTGCTCTGTTGGATCTTAAAAAGGAGAGTTTTATAAGACTATTTAGTTCATTAGAGTTTCAAAATGCAAAAAGAAGAAATGAAAGCCAAATGAACATTGCTTGCTAAAACCAAAACAATTTGAGCAAGCAATGTATTGAAAACTACTTTTAATTTGAAATAGGTGGTTCATCAGCCACAACCTTTAAAAGCCAAAGTTTACACAAAAATGTGGATCTGTGTCATTTTTTGACAGGCATTCACAGTGTTATCACTTCCTAATGGCTAAGGGAGTGGTTCTTAAACCAAGTTCGATCAAACCCTAGAGGTTATGGTAAGTCAGTCTCGAGTTTGGTGGAGGTCAAGACACACACCTGACTCATGTGATTCACGATAACACACTCCACTTGGCCACGACTGGCTACAGGTCATCATGTTACATTGCTTGGCCACTCTGGTGTGCCTTATGACTGTTGTGATGGTACATTGTGTGATTTCTTTAAACTATACTATGTCAAGCAAAAGAAGAAGGTGGTTGGATGACTCTGTACAATATGGATTCACATGCATAATGGGACATGAAGGGAGTCATCATCCTATTTGCATGGTTTACAATTCCAAGTTAAACAATTCTAGTCAAGAATTTTAGTTAAAACTAAAGGAACACTTGTGCACCAATAAAACATGCATTTTGAAATTGAAAAAAAAAAAATTAAGATTTTATTTTTGTGACTCTAGTGAGGATAAAGCAGATTCAGAAAATAAATACAATAAATAATAAGTAAGGTATGTAATTCATGCATTGTTTTGATTTTGTTCTTTTGAACACAGTGATGTTACTGCACAGTTCATTGTGTGCATCAGTAAAACATATACCTATATCTTGAATTTGGAAAAAAAAATTACATGTGTCAATAAAGAAGGGTTTGGTGATTGTGCATATAAACTAGTGGGGCTCAGTACCTCCATCAAGGTTAAGAACCACTGGGCTAAGGCAAAAAAGCTTTCTCTCTTTAAATGTGGTTGGATTGACCAGACTTGGAGAGACTTATTCGTGCATTTATCTCTAGCAGGTTAGACTATGGGAACAGTCTTCTGACTGGACTCTCTAAACCAGCTGTACGACAGCTACTGTACATCCAGAATGCTGCTGCTCAGGTCCTGAACCAGGAACCATATTGGTTCTGTGCTTAGGTCTCTGCAGTGTCTTCCTGTCACTCAGAGAATAGACTTTAACACAAGTTTACTTTTGTGTATAAGCCTGTCCAGGATCTAGCAACAAAGTACATCTCTGACATGTTGGTCAGTATGAACCATGTTGGACCATGAGAACCTCAGGGACTGGTATTTTGCTGGTGCCCAGAGCCAAGACTAAACACATTTCAGTTCCATGCAGGTAAACTCTGGAACGGTCTTCCTGATGATGTGAGACAGGCCCCTACTCTGACAGTGTTGAAATCCAGGCTGAAAACGACTGTTCAGCTGTGCATAGAACATCTGAACCAGTTCTATCTGTGCTCTGACCTTTTACTCTTATTTTAATTGAATACTTTATTTTAATTGATTTTTAAACAGGTTTTTTTTGTTAATTTTTCTCACTGGGAACTGCCCTGTTTATTAATTGTGCTACACAAATAAGTCTTGTCTTGCTTTGTAGAGCTGCATACACAAGGCCTCTTGCAACACACCACCACTGTTGAGGTTGGACACAGTAAGACAGTCGTTTTGAGTCCACTGGAAACTGATGTCCATTTTTTGTTAACTGCCTTTGCCATCCATGTCCACATGCTCTCATTTGGATTTAGATCAGGGGAACATGCAGGATGGTCCAAAAGAGTGACGTTATTCCTCTTTTCAGAAGGCCCTTGTCAGGTGGTCATTGTGAACTGCAGCGGTGTCCTGTTTTTAAACCTAGTCATTAGTAGCAGACGAGAGCCCTCAGTCGTGAGGGATGCCTCCTGCAACATCTTCACCACCTGAAGGTCCATTCTTGCACTGAAGGAAAAAGCTCCCCAGATCATGATTGCACCCACTCCACTGTGCCCCCTAGAAAACCTCTGCAGTGGGATCTCCTTGTCATGCCACTAATGTTGGAAGCCAACAGGACTGTTGAGGTCAAATTTTCTCTCATCAAAAAATAAAACTTTCTTCTACCTTTCAATGTCCGATTTTTGGTGCTCTCTTCTAAAGTCCAATTGGGCAATTTTGTGGCGTTGAAAGAGGCGAGGCCTGTGAAGACATTTCTGTTATTTTCTTTGGCAGTTGTCTGATGTTTCTCAGCACTAGTAACCACCTTAATTAGGGTCGAAGGTCATGCCATGTCTTCACAGACATCCAATCAGTTTCTCCAGCTCAGTGCCAGTTAAATTTTCTTGATCTAACACTTGACTCTTTTTGTTTCATAACCCTCAGGATTTTTTAAGTAGTTCAAAATGGCTGCCTTACCGTGTCCAACCTCAGCAACGATTATGTGTTGCAAGAGGCCTTGCTTATGCAGCTCAACAATCTGACCACAGTCAAGGAGAAAGCTTTTTTGCCTTTGCCATCAGAAGGTCATAACGGCGTGAACTCCCAATTTCTTCTTTTTGCAATTTGAAACTCTACTTCATATCCAACAATAACTCTACTTAATATCCAACAATGCAAAATCTAAATTCATGCAAATTTTCAGCTGGTCTTGAAATTTGGATCTCGATGCACCTGTAAGAAGAATTGCATAACAATTTTTAAATCTAAATACACACCACTCTTTTCAAATTGCTGACATCCTTTTTAAAATAATACCCAGTACATTGCATTGCATTTTGCCTTATCAGCTCACCATAGCATCAGATTAGATGTGCGGCAAATCAGTGCAGGTTTGCTGTGCCAGCTTCTGATCTTTTGATGTGAGATCTTTGGTTCATTTCGCATAATAAATTCCTTTATATTCTCCACTTCTCTTGTCCCTCCAGACGTAGAGGCTCCTGCAGGAAAGGAGGTGTCCAACCTAACGCTTAACTTTGGGCCCCAACATCCTGCAGCTCATGGTGTGTTGCGTCTCGTCATGGAGCTCAGTGGAGAGTCTGTTAAGAAATGTGACCCACATATCGGCCTGCTTCACCGTGGCACTGAGAAGCTTATTGAGTACAAGACCTACTTGCAGGTATTGACCCTGCCACATTTTTGAGCGTCAAATCAGAGGGAAAAGTAAATATGTAGCAGCATGTAGTACATTCCCACTATCCCTGTTGAAATGCTATGTGCAATTTTAACTAAACTAAATAAGTCTCTAATGTTGTCATGACTTCAACGTACCTCACTAGATTTAATTACTTTATAAAAACAAGTGTTTAAAACCTGGCACGTCTAATGAAAAACACTAAAAACGGTTATGATTTTAAAGCACAACAACTTAACGAAATCACAAAAGGAGCATGTGAATGACAAAAAAGTTCAGATGATTCTTAGTGGATGTAAGTTCAGTAATGTAATTTAATCACGTAATTTTTCACACTAACTGAAGTGGATTACAATTAAATGTAATACCCCACCCCCTGAAGGGGAGGCAAGGGGCATTATTTTTTGTTCTTTTTTTCTTTTTCTTTTTCTTTCTGTCTGTTTGTCAGGAACTTTACACAAAAACTACCAGTCCAATTTTCAGGAAAGTTGCAAGATAGTCCAAAATGGATCCCACTAAAATTTGGTGAATGTAGGTCAAAGGTCAAGGTTACCCATGATAATATCATAAGAGATGGGACATAACATGAATTTTTATTTCATTCCTGTATACTCAGGTTTACATATTGCTTCTTTTTGCTATCACTGTTGATGTGCAAACTACAGTATATGTAGGCTCCAACCTTGAAAGGACAAACTAGTAGTCTCATAAAAGTGTTGACAGGGAAATGTCCATTAAGAGCTAAAATGTTTGTGAGAGGTGGGGTTTGTTGTGCCTGGCACCACTAGTGTTGGAATTTGATTATTCAATATCGTCACCTAACTAGTTACTCCATAACACTGGGTTGTCGAGAATGTGGTGGAAACTAGTGTTGTTATGATACCAATATTGTGGTACTGGTACCAACATGCATTTAAAATCTTATCAATATAAACAGTAATTGTAACAACAGTCAAATAGAAGGAATTAAACCAGAGCAGTCAGAGCATGGAAACGTGTGAAAGACCAAAGGAGAATCAGTATATGCCTAAATATTGAAGACATCATGCTTTAAAACACTGGTTACATAGTGGTGCCTCTGCACTTATGGTTTCTCCTTCCTTGTTTGTAGTAAAACTGAAATACTTCCATATTGCACTTGTTGCTCCTGGCTTGTCAATGAGGGTAGGATTGGGTGCAGCAGTCATTCTCCTCTCCTGTTCTGCTTAGCTGTATCCGAGTTACAATGCAATGTTACGTGCCAAGTTTGCTGCACTGTTGCAATTACCAGCACTATATAGTATCTTTTTAAATGCCTTAGTATGGTGGTATTGTACTTGTGCCATTATTTGTGACAACACTAACACAGAAGCATTTCACTGGTCATTTCCCCAAATGCTAAATTAGAACACATTACACTGCAAAATACTGGCTAATTATTGTATTCAGCTGAAGATACTATGAATTAATACTGAATTACATGAATTCCTCAAGTCACTTGCTAAACTTAAATACCTGAGGTCAACAGATGTGATTAACCATAACCTGAAAAGACAAAGTTTGGAAAATCATCATGGGTTACACCAGTTTTGGGGAATCTCTTACGCCACAGACTTCAGTTCCTCTTTCTCCCCACTCTAGGCCTTGCCCTACTTTGATCGTCTCGACTACGTTTCCATGATGTGCAATGAGCAGGCGTACTCTCTGGCTGTGGAAAAGCTGCTCAACATTGAACCTCCTCTCCGTGCACAATGGATTCGAGGTACACAACAGAAATAATCATGCCACTGGCCGATACTGTACATCTACTCTGGATGTACAGTAGGTACAGCATTAAAAACCAAAGTTTCAGTGGAAAAATGGCTTCTATAAACTGGAGCCTGACTGATTAATCATAATAGGCTAACCGGTTAATCGGGCTGATTATAGCCTATCACTGGTTAATCGACATTGACTGATATGTAGCCGATTTATTAAGTTTTTTTCTCCTGTGTGTGTGTGTGTGTGTGTGACAAGTTAGAGGAAGCTGCTGATAACCCCCTCCCCTCCAATTTGAAAATATTGTATCACATCATTAAAAGTATTTCTGAAATTTGATAAATGAGATATGCTTTTTTTTATGTTAGTGCGTCAAAGATGCGTCCAAAGCTCAGTTCTGTACATTTGCACATTGACATGTTTTTGCAGTGCTTTATGGAGAGCTGACTCGCATCCTGAACCACATCATGGCCGTCACCACACACGCACTGGACATCGGTGCCATGACCCCATTCTTCTGGATGTTTGAGGAGCGAGAGAAGGTCAGTAGCAGCAGAAACACTGAAGTGAAAGACTCTCCCATGTGCATCTGTTGTTAACTTTTGTTTCCATTTTAGATGTTTGAGTTCTATGAGCGGGTGTCTGGAGCCAGAATGCACGCTGCATATGTCAGACCCGGTGGTGTTCACCAGGTAACTAATAACTAATGTTCTTTTTGAGGACAAATGTGAAGATGTGGACAGGTGTTTATTTTTTATTTAGTATCTTTTTGTTGTTGTTGATAACTAGTGCATTAATTAAGCAGATACTACAATGCAAAATCTATTTTCAGCCATGTAAAAGCCCTTAATACATGTAGAAACAGTCCTTTCCAGATTCTCAAGATGATCTCTGGTAAACGATGTGCAATGAAGATGTAATTTTTCTGCTTTGCTTCATTTAAACATTATTTGTTTCAGGATATGCCCCTTGGTTTGATGGATGACATCTATGAGTGGTGCAAGAATTTCTCCATTAGAATCGATGAAGTGGAAGATGTGTGTGACTCTACAATGTTGATTATTTAAGTTTCCACCACCAGCTTTACAGCAGTGTAATAACAGACTTATTGATCTTTCATTTTGTAGCTGTTGACCAGCAATCGTATTTGGAAAAATCGTACAGTTGACATTGGTGTGATATCTGCTGAGGAGGCTCTCAACTATGGATTCAGGTTTGTCTGTCGTGTTCTTCAGTGCAAAATCTTATACAGCATAAAGCTGAGGGAAAACAAGCATGTTCACATTTTTTCACTGTGCAGAATGTTTGTTCCAACTTTGTGAGGATGTTTGCACATTCATCTGTTGAGCTCACCTCAAATCTGATTTTCAGGAGTCCACCTCCAAGCAGGATTTATGACATTCAGACATTATGGAACATGTGATGGAGCCTATATTACAAGTGCAATGTGCAAATTTGAAGCCATCATTAGTTGCTTTTCCATTCACCCTCAATTTACACAAAAATGTACCTAATGCCCAGACTCTCTTGTTTTTTACACTGGCAAGAGGTGTTTTTTTGGGGGTGTAGCAAAATTGGTATATCAATGTATTGCAATGTAACAACCTTTTTCTGCCACTCAAGTCACGTGAATTAAAATAAAAATGTTTTTATGTTGATGCATAGAGAAGCGGAAGAGTTTCTGAAGAAAGCGGGGTAATATGTAATTATCACATATATCTGTAAATCAACACAATATTTACATTTGTCACCATGTTTATGGAATGACTTCTCATGTCATCTTGTTATAAACAAATCAATGCATTTGTGATTTAATGGAAAACCTGACATTACACACTTCTTTTTTATATGTAGTGAATATCTTTAAAGTTTGCACATACAGTCAATGGAAAAGCCACTAGTGCCATGTTACAGAAACTGGTCTTTTGCAAGAGCAGAACATCTATTAAACAATATTTACATTTTAAGAGATCTGAGATTTATCAGTTGTGGATTTTAATCACATGTTATTTCATGTTTTACATTGTTTTTTGTAGCAATTCTGTAGTAGATGCTTATCTTCACCACATGTCTCTTTAACAGTGGAGTGATGCTGAGAGGGTCGGGCATTAAGTGGGACCTGAGGAAATCGCAGCCTTATGACAAGTATGATGAGGTGGAGTTTGACGTCCCTATTGGAAGCAACGGAGACTGTTATGACAGGTGAGATGTTTGTGCTCTTCGTCTGCGAGAGACAAATCATCACCAGCTAATATTTTTACAACGGCAAGCTACACATAACAACCGGAGTGACTCATTTGGTCTTTTTTTTTTTTTTAAACACAATTTTGGCATCATTTTATCATTCGAGGCATTTATGAATAAAAGCTGTGACACAGAGAAAGATTTGGCACCTACACTTGCCAAAAAATAAAAAGTTGGAAGATGAATAGGTTGCAAACAGTTTACATCATTAATAGTGGTGGAAAGTGATGTTGAAATAGTGATGGATTGTGGCATTTTACTTGATTTCATTGTGATATTTCATCAATGTTTTTACATATATATATATATATATATATATATATATATATATATATATATATATATATATATATATGTATACATGACTGGAAACAGTTGCTACTATTTTACAATATAAATAATGTGATCATGCCATTGACTCATTCACTGCCAACCTGTTTTCAGAATGGAAACCCCAGACATCCAGAGGTTTTAGAGCATTTTCACTGATTTTACAAGACTCTGAGAATACCGAGTTCTTTGACGATATAAACATGGCACACATCAAAATAAAGTGTGGTCTTGCATCTCCAGTCATTGATATTAGAACATAGGGTGGTTTCAGCACTTTTTTTTGACCAGAAAAGTGGAGAAAATGAGCTTCTTATGTAAAGGGGCATTTCAAGCAGATTAGTCAGTGACTGGTGTCGATACTTATGGATTTTGTGACACATCAAACATCTAAACAACAGAGAAAAAGATTTTTGATGGTAAAATACATTTTATATTTAAAAATACAAGAAATGTAACTATACAGAGCCAGCATTTTGCAGCCCCTATTTTGTGGTTCGGGTTAGGGATCCCAAGACGAGCCCAACCATTGTGGAGGCATTGTGAATTACAGCTGAAAAGTGGCTCCGGGTTGTATCCTAGTGACCCCGACTGAAAAACTTGACTGAGATCAGTAGACATTGGGGCGTAGAATGTTTGGATTTGAGTTCACGTCAAATGACATCTCCAGCAGTCAATGAGTTAATAATAGTTGCAGTTCTAGTGATTATTACCTTACTGACCAATAGACCATGAGTTGTTTTAATATGTTCAAACAGTTTCTTCTCTGAATTTACTGGTTGGATTTATTTCAGTTTTTTTTTTTTTTTTTTTTGTAGTTTCCTTTTAAGCAATGTCTACAAAGTTTGTTCACAGTTTTGTGAAATTTAGATTTTGGGATTTATGATACATCTTTGTAATGTTAAAAATGTGCCTTTTCTTCTAATGGCTTACAAAATAAAAACGATTAAAGGCACCTCCAGTGGAATTAACACTCAGTTCTTTTGGGAGATTGATTTCCTGCGTCAGGGCTGTAAGACTCTAAGGGGGCTTTCACACCAACAACACTTGGTTGACACCAAATATTCCATTTGTAACAAAAGCTCTTAGTTTGATTCATTTTCATTGGTGTGGAAGCATCAATCAGACTCTGATCCGCACTAAATCACCCCGACTGTGATCTCCAAAAGGAGGTTCTCTTGGATTGCTTGACTCCACACCAAATCCCAAGCTCTGGTATCGGTCCTTTTGGTGAGAATGCAAACTCGGGTCCAAACCATAAACAAACTATTTGAAATGCATCTTGGGTGGGGATAGTAATCATTTAATTTCCTGTGTGTCTGCTCCTTCTGAAATGAAGCTCGACATGCTTTTGGGAGCTCCAGTGCATCAGCAGATTGTTTCCCAAGTGCAGCCCTGACTCATTCTCGAAGTGGATATTTTCCCAAAAATGGCCGATACAGAAAATGTACTATACAAAGATCAGAAAAAGTACCAATGTATGAACATGTCATTTCACAGTGAGTCAAAATAGATACTAGTTTCCCCCAGATAATAAACATAAACTTCGATTAAAATGTCAATCGGACCAATTTTAGTTTGAAACTGGACAATACTGGAGCCTATATACTACCAATAATCAAAGTAGCAATCTGATAGCACCCTAACATAGCATCAGGACCTGACAGCCTCAAAATTTGAAGTTGTTACTGACTCTTGATACAACATGAAAGCGAGATACTGCTAGTCCTGTTTTTTTTTTTTTTATGTTCATTGTTATGGTCTTCTATCTGTAGCTTATCCTTTGTCCATATGTGTGGTCCAGGTATCTTTGCAGAGTGGAGGAGATGAGGCAGTCTCTTAGAATCATGCATCAGGCTCTCAACAAGATGCCAGAAGGAGAGATTAAGGTGGATGACGCCAAGGTGGCTCCACCCAGGAGGTCAGAGATGAAGGTGAGCTGAGTGCAGACCTCATATTTTCTCCGTTTGGTGTGTTCGGTATGCTTTGGTTTTGTGCCGTCGAATCACACACCCTGCAGTGTCGAACGTTGTCAGTCGTGTGTTCATTAAATTTCAGAGCCTCACATTAACCTCCTTCCAGAAATAGGACTCTTCCTTAAAACGCAACTTAATTTGTCTGTACTAAAGGGACAAGCTCACCTCTTGGTTACCTCTTTTTTTTTTCTCCAAATTGTCAACTTTCTGATTCTTTTGAGGTTTATTTTCAGTACAGATGGAGCTGACCATAAGACTTTAACGCTTGTGTGTGTGTGTGTTTTTTTTTTTTTTTTTTCCCCTGCCAGATGTCAATGGAGTCACTGATCCACCATTTTAAACTATACACAGAGGGCTATCAGGTTCCTCCAGGAGCCACTTATACTGCTGTGGAGGCACCCAAGGTGAGGACACCCACAAATCGGCAAATATTCTCTTCATATACTGAAAAAAAAAAAAAGCCAGATTATGGTGAATTTATTCTTGAATGTGTGCCATATTTATTGAATAAAATAGATATTTGTTATTGGCGAATATTATGATACTTAAATCATACATTTATTGTCATTTATGAAATGTTAAACCATTTTGCACAGTTTAAGGCAGTGTTTTCAACCTTGGGCTTAGAACCCTCACCTGAAATTTTTAGTAATTAATGAAAAAAAAATTAAAATAATTACAACAAAAAAAAAAATAGGTGGTGAGTTGAGAGAGGTCAACTTTGAGGTTGGAGTCGCCTGGAATTCAAACGGGGTCACCTGAGACTTCTATCTGATTTAATTTAAAAAATAAAATAAAATTTAAAAATATGTAAAACAACCTACTGCTATAAATACATATCTTGGGTTGACAGAGACAAACATAAAGACATGACAAACTGTGAAGCTGAAACTAAAGCACTGTGGTTCTGTTTATCTGTCAAATGTTCATTGTGGTCAGTTTCAGATGCTGCAGATCTTTCATAGTTCATAGTTTGAGTTATTGTTTGTTCAGTATTAATTGTCAGCCTTGTAAATACAAGCTGGACTGACTGTACCAAAGAAAAGAAAATTCTTACTTGTGCAGAGGCTTTTCTGCCTCTGTCCATAATAATAAATATAATATAGCCTAATGTTTATTTGCAGCATGTTATAACTGTAGCAAACTATTACATGATCAAAAACGCAAACATTTCAGGGGAAAAAAACAAAAAACTCCCTGTTTTGAATGTGTGGGGTCACCAGAAATTTGTGATGGGGTTAAAATATCACAAGGTTCCAATAGACACAGAACTTTAATCGACTGCCATTCTAACATTTCCTTCAGTATGGTAAATGGGCTGCACTTACATAGAGCTTTTCCACCTTCATGGTGCTCACAGTGGTTTGCATTGGCCTCATATGCACAAGTAGAAGCAAGTTAGGTTTGATTGTCTTGCCAAAGGACACTTCAACATGTCGTCAGCCAGAGCCAGGATTTGAACTATCAACTGAGCCACAGCCGCCCACAAAATATAGCAAGTATCTCCTGTTTTGGATAATCCCCAATGATCCAACTAAAGCAAAAATGTATTTCAAAGTAAAAAAAAAATGTGGGTCATTTAGTGCCTCTAAAATGTCCCGTCAGACAGATTCAAATGAGGTGTTTTGGCCTGATGTTAAAATGAGGTCACAAGCCAAAAAAGGTTGGCACCCACTGGTTAAAAGGCTCACTCCCAGGGTTGTAATGTTGCATCAAGAAAATTGATTATGCTGTTAAATGTGTGAATGAAAAATCAATAAAAACAGCAGTAATAAATATGTGAGGTTTTCCAACTGATTTAATGGCTACCAGTGTAGTTTAGCTCATTATCTTTCTAAGGACATGCAGATAATACTATCTAGTGTTCAGAAAAATTGCACTATCGCGGATGTTTAAGCAGAAATGTTATCAGTTTTAATGTCCTGATCTTTGTCTTCCTGCTGATAAAAGACGATTCTGTTTTTAGCTCATCCCTGAATTTGATAAGTTCACATAAACATAATCGCTTCATAGGTTCAATACTTCAGTGTGGTTTAGTAATAAGACATGATACACATTTCACATTGGTTCAGTATTCTCTTTTTATTTCACGTATTTATCTGAAGTCCCAATTCAACTTTGTTCAGCAGTTGCATAAATAAACGCAATACAGACAGACAGAGGAATAGGGACCAATGTCATGTTCGCAGTGGTTGTAACCGCAGTACGATACGGCAGTTAGTTGAGTTCATTTTAGTTTTATTTCAAGCGCATTAAATCATCAGATAACAAAGAAAAAACAAACAAACTAAATTTGAGCGACTCAAAATGGAGTGGATTTAACTAATCGACCTTTTTTAATATGAACTATAACATATTTACGCACTTTAAAGGAAGTAATGTAGAATATCTAAAGACAAGGGAATTTAAAAAAATGGCTTAACATGTATGAACTTAAATGAAATGCGTTCAAAATGTAATCAAATCTAATCAAAAAGTGATTTATTCCAAACGTGTAATCAAATTTAAATTTAACAAGCAAACATAAATAATATAATGCAAAAATCAACAATCATAACAGTCTTAAATAGATGAACAGCACAATAGTTAAATGTATAGTCCTGTAAAGTAATTACATGTAATCATAATGGAATAATATTTAAGTGGTCAAAACTATACTTCAGAAAAAAATCTCCGTATTGAAA
This sequence comes from Siphamia tubifer, assembly GCA_020466265.1. Taxonomy (NCBI): domain Eukaryota; kingdom Metazoa; phylum Chordata; class Actinopteri; order Kurtiformes; family Apogonidae; genus Siphamia; species Siphamia tubifer. The sequence continues at coordinate 12,562,442 of CM035800.1, read as the reverse complement.
ACTTTCAACATACGCATGTTTTAATGTCAAATGTATGTATTGAAGTTAGGAACAACAATGATGGAAGTTAAGATGATTTATTGCTAAGAATTAATTGAATAATCAATAGAGAAAGCAATAAGGGGACAAAAACAGCCCTTGTTACTGTTAAGTCTCTGAGTTTTATTCTATTCTATTCTATTCTGATTTTGCTGCCTTTTGTAATATTCGATAATTAAATCAAATTAAAAAGTTTGTCAACAGTACATTTATTATGAGCTGCTTATCCCACTTATGTAAATCTTGAAAACATCGAGATGTTATTTTAGTCTAGCAGAAAATAATAAATACTCTGCAGCAACAAAGCTTCATACAATATTTTTTAAATAGATTTAAATGTTAAAATATTCCCCGGAGCTTTTAGTAAATGTATAATGTCAATTCAACTTAAGCTAATATTCAATCCAGTCGGTTTTATTAAATATTTAGTCCGTATTAATTAGTGTATTTTAGATTTGAAATTACACAGCAGTACCTTTATGTCATGTTGATTTGTTTCACCAGTGGCTGTGTTTTTTTGTTTTGTTTGTTTTTCATCAGCTTCACAATGTCAGGGATGAAACTAAACTCTGCTTTTTCTGTCTCAGTTGATTTTCTTTCTAATACAACTTTGACTATTGTATTATTCAGTCACATTCATTAATGGAGAAGCTGTGGTTGTACTACTTCAGGGAACAGTTGTGGTGTAATTATGCATACTAGAGTGTATTTGTGTGTGTGTGTGTGTGTGTCACAGGGGGAGTTTGGTGTTTACTTGGTATCAGACGGCTCCAGCAGACCCTATCGCTGCAAGATCAAAGCTCCTGGATTCGCTCACTTGGTACGCACTTTCAACTCTCCACGACACTGTGAAATATTTAGTGCACCGTGTATCAATTATTCACACATGTTTAACGGCTCATCCTTAAGGCTACTTTTAGTTCATTAAGTAAATTTTTAGGAGGTACTATAAGAGCCATTTTTAAAAGCACACACAAACTCTGTTCTTCCTCCTTCCTGCTCATGGACTTAATGTTGAACGCACTCATTTGAATTTTGGTCTTCAAGGCTAAAATGTCTCTTAAGTTGCATAAACAAACTATTAAAGGAGTAAGTGCATTAACTCCAGGCTGTAATTTCATGAATTATGAATATTAACTTTTATATGAGCTCATGTTCGCTGCTTTTCAGTCATTCTGAATGTTAATAAGTGTTTTTCCTCCTTTTTCTTTTTCTTCTTCTTCTTTTTCTTCTTCTTCTTTCTAGGCTGGTCTAGATAGAATGGCCCAAGGACACATGCTCGCAGATGTAGTAGCCATTATTGGTAAGAAAATGTGTTCTTAGAAGTCCTTGAAAATCATTTTTACTCTTAAAGACAGACCTATTTTTGTGGCAACTTTTCCCAAATTATTAGTCGTTTTTATTACTTTGTCCACTGCACTTTTTTTTTTTTTTTTTTTTTTTTATGGAGGAACAAATATTTCCTCACATGAAGTTTACCGGCAGCGTAGATGTTCATTGAGTAAAGTCACAGGTTATTATTATGTTAAAACAAAGAAAAGTGACGGTGAAATTTTCAATAAAATGTATAATTAACTGAAGGTAGCAACAAGCATCTGCGACCACTGTCATTTATCAAACAATGTGTTTTTTTTACTGATGAGTTAATGTTAAAAAGCTGGGAAAGTTGATTTTATTATAGTTATTTGCTTGCATTGATGGGATTAGTGGGTATTGGTTATTGAATGTTTTTTTTTTTTTTTAGATCAGACTTTTGCTCAGTGGGGGTTAAACCTCCACCCTCACAAGAACAGAAAACTCTTCATAGCACAAGGTTTTAAAATGTTAAATATTTTCTACTATGACACTGCACTGAAACCTCTCTTCTTCTTTTTTTTTTTTTTTTCTTTTTTTTCTCCCCCTGACAGGTACACAGGACGTAGTGTTTGGTGAAATTGACCGTTAATATACTGCACCTCATCTGCGTGTGTGTGTGTTGTTGTTTTTTTTTTTCCCTCATAAGCGAAGGCAACATGTTTAAGTCATGTTCTCTTCCTGTTCGCTCTTCAGTGTAGTGACACATTCAACAGATGACTCGGCTTACAATCAATGTAAAATGTCCAAATAAACCTAATAAATATTTTATGACCCAACTCTACTGTACTAAGTTGTATTTGTCATAGGTGAGTTGATAAATGTACATTTTGTTGCTTCTTTAAACTCGGCGATTTCTTAGTTTGTATTAAAACAAAGTGAACAGTAGTTATTAAACAGAGCTGGTATGTCCTTCCTCTGGTTTGTTGTTGAAAGGGGAGTGGTCTGATGAGTTCAGAGAGAAATGGACTTAGAGCTGAGACCACAACTTCCCCTCTTGGCTGTGAGATATGTAACACTCAATTCTTCACAAGAAGTCAAGAGAAAAACAGACTAAAGTCACCTCATTTCGTCGCCGTGAGTGGCCGACCATCGTGTTGAGCATTGTGACCATGGCCGTTCAGGGCAGGAACTCATTACTTGTGGCCATTCCACTGTGGATGTGTTTTGGAAGAGCTGGTGAGTAGTGACAGTGAATTGAGATTTTTTTTTTTTTTTTTAAGTTCCAGGGGTTTAGGGAAATGTATTGTGTTGTATTATGGGTACAGACTAATGTAAGGAAAAGGAAAAATATTGTTAATTTTTACTTAGGAGAAGAAAACCTAAAAAGTCTGAACAGAAGTGGAGATGAGTTTTATGGGTCATTATGGTTTTCAACAGGAACTAGAAGTTTCTTTTTTTTTTCTTTTTTTTTTCCACCACTTTGTTTTCACTGAACAGTTGTATTTTTAAAAAAAAAAACAGAATAAATAAATGTAAATAGTATCTGAATTTAACTTGACGTCTTATTTGTACAAATGTCACCGCATCACAATTCCTGCCAAAAAAAAAAAAAAAAAAAAAGTTCACGTTTCATTGGGTTTATTAAAACAGTTCAAATTCATTTAACTTTTAATTCCCATATACATTTTAGAATTTATTTCAACATTTAATAGAACATCTCAGGATTTCTAACTCATGATAGTTTCCTCCTGATGCTTAAATAAAAACTATTTCACATCTGTTTTTAAAATAATAACCAGACTTACTCATAGAAAACAGATAAAATAGGTTAACACATTAAAACTGTCCCAGAAACAGAGCAAACACTTGTATTTTAAAACCTGTTGTACATTTAAAATAAATATACAGAACAACTAAAAGGCAGTGTGAGGGGGAAAAAAAAAAGTACATTTATTTCCACTTTTTTAACATTGTCATTTTAAATGTGTTAAAACTCCAAGCTAAGTTTGGGCAATGAATTTGAAAACAGTCTGATAATAGTATATAATTAATATCTATTAGTTTCACAGTGTTTTACCATTTCCTCTGAACCAAGGCTAGATGTGTTTGACGGAAACCAGAGGTGATGTTGGTCGTGATAGCCCACCACAGCTCACAAGATTTACATTTGAGCAAAGATGAGGACGATCCTGACGTTGAAATGAATACTTCTTTATCCTTCTGTAAACCTCTTATTCCAACTATTGTAAAACTAACAGAAGCAGATTCTCTAGAAAAAGGAGAAATGATGTGAATGTTATTATAGGAAGCAACTATCATCTGATCGGAAGTGATTCATTTCTCTCTACATTTGAGATATAGTAGAAGGACAGGTTTCAAAGTGGGACAAAAAGGAAGAAGGGTGAATTATTGAAGAATTAAATGTTCATTTATAGTTACGCCACTTATTGATAAATAGAATACTGTAAATGTACTTTTACAAATGTAATTAATGATGCATTTTAAAGTTAACAGTTGGCCAAAAGTGCTGTGAACAAACACAAACAAGACACATATAAATAATTAATACAAACATTTAAAATCTCTCATATTGAATTAAAAGCCATTGAAAAAGAAGCTGTTTTATGAGATGATAAAAAAAAAACCATATTGATTCATTCCACAGTGACTGAAAAAGCCATGTAAAATGTAAAAAAAATTAAAAAAAATGTCAATATATAACATATATATATATATATATATATATATATATATATATATATATATATATATACATATATATATACAACAGAAAAATAATGACTGTTCTCCGTTGCATTTAAAGATGTCTTTTTGATTTCATATAGTTAGTTGTCAAACTTTTCCATTGCATCATGTGTTTAATCTAAATAAAGGACATTGAAGGAAATCCAACCCGCAGACACAAAGACTCTGATTGGTTTGTGTTGTTTAGTCATTTACAGTCTCTCGTTATAGTACAAATGTGTGTTAAAGCCTAAAAAAACAAACAAACCTGAGTTATGCCTGTTAATTTATTCTCACTTATTTACTTATTTTGCTTCAGTTAAATAATTGCTATGTCAAATGTTTATACAATGAAAGGGTGTGGTCGTCATGAAGACATTTCATTGGCATTTGTTTCCCAATTTAAATAATTTTAATCTATAATTTATTCTTGTAAATGTTAACAAGGAGCTGATCCAGTCAGAGTAATATTGGTATAAACTGAAACGCTACTAAATAGTTAAATTAACCTTAACTTTTGAACCATTTTAATAACATGCAATTGGCGTTTGATTATATTATAAATGAAAATATTAAGATGAAAATTGGAATATTGGAGTCGGGTCCTGTTAAATGATGCAATAGATAAAACATTTGTGGATATTTATTGATGTTTTAATGTGTTTTTGACCATTTTTTGTGTTGTTTTTTGTTAGAATATAGTTCCTCTGTAGATAATTATGAAACATTTGTATTTTGAACAAATGAATGATTGTACCTGCTGTGGTTATTTTCTCTAAAAGTTACATTTGGAGCAGGTTTGAGTGACTACTTCTGACCTATACATGGACCCTCTGATGTTTAAAGGGTTAATTATTTGATGTATTTCCTGAAAAATGTTGAGCTTTTAACATATCTTTGTGTTCCCTCAGCTGCTCTTACAGAACCTCACATCTGTTATGTGCTGGATGGCATTCTGTTTGTGTACGGGGTCATCTTGACAGCTCTCTACTGCAGAACCAAGGTTAGCATACGACATTTATTCCTATACACATCTACATATATTTAGAAATGTCATTGTCATATGATGCGGGTATATCCTAGAGCAATTTGTAAGAAAAGATGCATGATTTGTTACCGTAAATATTGGTTATTAATAGGATACAAAAGGAAGGTGTCATCAGCAAAATGACACGTCTAAAGTTTGACTATTGTTTAAAATCATTACAGGAAACAATGGGGAAAGTAATATGTAAGACTTGTGACTCAAAAACATAGAAATCAAACAATATTTGTAATATGTGCTATAACTAATACTGTTACTATAATTAATTAAATTTAATTTAATGTATTTTTTTTTCTTTTTTCCTTTTTTAAATTTTAATTTTGTTTGTCTCTATTATTAACACTACTTTGTCATGGGAATAAGTTGTACTTTGTTTATATATATATTTGAAAAAACTACAAAATAAAATATGCTAAAAAAAATTCCCAAAAATATTTGGTGCTGCAGCAAATGAACAAACAAACCAAACACTCGTAAATGCCTCATATTTGATCCATTGGTGTTGGAGAATTGTTGATAAAGGTCATAAAATGAAGAGATTTAACATTTATTCCAAGGCTTAAAAATAAACTTTACATAATCAGATGGAGCAAGTGGATTAGTTTCTTTAAATACAATTATCATGAGGTTAAACTCATAGTTTTGTGAAATGTTATATGAAATGTTATTAGGTAAGTTGATTGCTACTCATAACTCAGTGAAAAATGAATAAAATAAGTAACTAAATGGACAATAACAGCCAAAAATATGTAATAAACTAACAAAATAATAAGTAACATGAACAAAAATAAGACAAATGACGCAGAAGTGGAAAAAAAAAAAAATATAATATTAAATGTAGAAATATAAAACAAAATAAGGAACAAAATTAACAAAAATTGATATATATTTACAAAATCATAACTTAACATAGTGAAAATAAACTAAAATGAAGTATAACTAAATAAATACTGTCAATAGTTTTAGTTTTTATTTCCATATATCAGATCTATGAACAAACCTCTGTACAATCACAATAAAAAACTGGATTTTTTTTTTCTGAATATTGGAACTAAACTGTCCTTTCACAACGTACCATCGCTGACGCATTAGGGGTTAAAGGATAAAGTAGAACTACAGCTACTTATGTGGAAAAATACTGTCATAAAAATAGAAGTAATGATTCAACTCCTTTAGTTTAACACAAGTTTAAAAAAGAAAAAATAAAGGGTAAAAATAAAGAACAAAAATAAAATGTAAAACTGCTTTTTTTTTTTTCCATAAATGAAACAATACTTATTTAACCACGCAAAATCAAAACCCTTTCCTATTTTCTAATTCTACAGTGAATGGTACACTGATAAAAGCAAATATTTGACTTCACATGAAATAAATTTAGTGACTTCTTCTGATCTGATTCACGGAATTTAGTTTCTGTGAAGTCAATGTGACACCACAACATCATTTTTTTCCTTTGTGGTTTAAGCAAAGTTTAATATTTTTCAGTCTACTGGGTCTAATAACAGACTGGTAACACGTAAAAAAAAACCATCCTAGGATGGATTTTAATGAAAAAAAGCTTTTTTTTTTTTTTTTTTTTACATACTGTCACATCAATTTAGTAAAAAAAAAGAAACAACCTTATTCTGAAAATGCAAAACTGTAGGAAATAAAATAAAAAGTTGTCAGAAAAATAAAAACTCAAGGAAAGTACAGATTACTAAAACAAAGTGTATTTTAATTCTTTTATTGTATGATGATTTTTATTTATTTATTTATTTTTAATCTGTGTAGTTTTAGCACTTTTTATTGTATTTTTTAGATGTATTTTATTGCCGTGTTTTATGCCTTGTAGTGTCAGCTGTGTCTGTTTTAAAGCACTTTTATAAATAAAGATGGTATGGTATGGTATGGTATGGTATGGTATGGTATGGTATGCGTCGTTACTTCCCAACTCTCCAAAATGATGAGTAAAAATAATGAATAAAAACTCCATATAGTTTGAAGGTTTGCATGGTGAAGAATTAATATATAAATAAATAGATTTGCAGTACATCATGTAATTAGTTCTGAAAAGAAAAAGAAAAATTTCCTTTCGGATTAAATGCTTCAACTGTCTTCAGGAGAAAGATGTTTTTTTTCTGGTTCTTTTCAGAACTAATTACATAATGTACTGCAAATTGATTTCTTTATATATATAAAAACTATGAATAAAGTGAACTGACCTTGATGTAAATATTTGTTTTACAGATTATCAATGCTCGAGAAGCATCTGAGAAAGGAAAGAAGGTAAAGTAACACACACATAAAGACACTAAAATAGCCAAATGGTACATATCATACAGCCTATAATAATAATAATAATAATAATAATAATAATAGACTCTTGACGCACACAAATGCACCGCGGCTCAAACCATAGTTTCACTTCACAGACCTGAGGCAAAGGCCAAAATAATTTGATTGGTCAAACCACAACAGCTACAGGAAACATGCGTGTTAATTTTAATTTGTGGCATTCAGACCGCTGCTGACATTTATCATCTTTTTTTTTTTTTTTTTTTTTTACAAGTGCATCGGCTGCTTTGACTTATGTTTCCTGTTGGCAGCAAAAACAATTGTACTAAACATTTACCATCTTAATCTGTATTTGCACATTATATCTAATCTACTGTTTTTGGTTTTTTAGGGTGCTGACGAAGGCATCTACACGGTGAGGTTTTTTTTTTTTTTTTTTTTTTCAATCTCTAAAGCACAGGTGTCAAACATGAGGCCCGGGGGCCAAATCTGGCCAGGCAAAGGCTTCAATCTGGCCCTTTGTATGCATTTGTGAAATGTAAAACAATGACATTAATATGTTTATCATTTTAGTTGAGGTTCCACATTCAGACTAATTTCTCATAAAATAACCTACAAATGTTTTTTTCTTTGTAAATGTAAATGTTTTCATTTAGTGACACAAAAACAAAGTATAATTTAACCAAAAAATCTGTATAATCACAACAAATATGAACAACCTGAAATAGAAAGAGAAGTAAGTAGAATTTTAATAATATTACTAAATGTTTTGTGTATTTCTAAGCTATATTATACATATGTAAATGACAAACTAATGCCTAATAATGTTAAAATTACACATTTATTTCACACTCTTCACAAGGTTTAAAACGATGGTTTGTAGATGGAAACATGTACATCATGTAAATTAATATTTTTTTTGCTCTAAAACATGGACAACAGTTTGAGGTTAATTATTATTTATATATTTTTATGCTTTTCTTTTACTGGTACAGTTGATTTCTGATCAAATTTAGCTGAATGTGGCCCCTAAACTAAAATGAGTTTGACACCCCTGCTCTAAAGGTCAAACCAGCACAACGTTGAGTCGGTCCTTAACATCATCTCTGCTTCTTTTCTTCCCCCTCAGGGTCTGACCCCTCATGCCATAGACACATATGAAACTATCGGTATGAAGAAGTGATCACATGACCACATCACGGAGAGTTTATTCATGTTTCTTTTTCTATTTAAATATTGCACATTAGCCTGCTTTGGAGAATTTATATCATGTAGAGTTGAAGAAGTCAGCCAATGATATAACTCACATATTTAATGTTTATGCCAAGATTATTATTTTTTTTTAATAAGAGTATTATAGTATAAGAGCTTCAGTGGGTTTAGCCCATAAAGATCCAGCGTTACCTTTGTAGTAGTGCCGCAATGGATGAATGAATTTCTCTCTTTTTAACATTTTTCAAGTAATTTATCACCATTTATTATAATGTTATCCTCTGTATTATGCCTTTTATAATCAGTTTATTTTGTATAATGTGTTTTTTTTTTTTTTTTACCCTGTCTTGATTTGATTTTGACTTGATTTGATTTGAATGATTTATTTCGAACATGTGCAAAGTGCAACAATAATCAATACAGCAATAATAATAATAACAATGACATGTCCGAAAAGGAGTAGGATGAAGCATAAGCTGTCTTAAAATTGTACTTTAATTTTTAATCAATGTGAAGCACTTTGGGCTACAGTGTTTGTATGAAAGGTACTATACAAATAAAGATTATTATTTCTTTAAAAAAAAAAAAAAAAAAGTATTTTCACAAATATAATTAACCTTATCATGTAAATGTTCAGAAAAAGCTCAGATTAAAATTAATTTCCATAATGTAAGAAACAAAGCAAAATGAAGAAAATGTTACTTTTCCATCCACTGTCATTAATCCAACATGATGTTGTAGAAGATGAAGGTGTTTCCATGGTTACTACTGTACGGAGCCTCTGAACATCCAAATGTGTCAAATCTGATGATCATGAAAGAAGACAAACTATTTACATGTATTGATTGGTTTAATGGATGGGAAGTTATGAAACATTTGAATAATTTTAGTGGTAGTTTGGGTCTTTATGGGTTAATATGAGTAAATAAAAACATGACAAATGTACTTTGTCTGCTCTGTAACCAACCAGTTGATGGTGATTCTTTTAAGGATTTTGCAATTCATTGTCTTCCTCTTTTCATCAAATTCACAATCACTTTGGTGTAAATATGCATGACTTTACTTAAGTGTTTGGGTTTTTTTTTTTTAAATGTTTTTACTTCTCTATACAAAGCAGGAAGCACAGGTTATATTGTCTAGAGAACTCCGTAAGAATCATTATTAATGATTTAATAAGAATACGGAAGTAAAAAAAAAAACATCCAACAAGCTGATTCTTGTAGTAAAACCGAGTAAACTGTGAAGTATTTCTTGTACACCACAGGATGGCAGTGATGGTGTTACTGATTTACCTGTCAAAACACACTTCTGGTTCTCACCACACACACACACACACACACACACACACACACACACACACATACACACCTGCTGCATGTTCACTGTGCTTGATTTAATCTGGCTTTTGGTGGTAAAATATTGACTGATAAAACGACCACTTATCATCCTCTAACATCAGTATACTCTCTTTTCATAGCCTGGTCTAGTATACAGTATGTTTATCATCAACCATTTTAACCCTTAGAACCATTTCTGACTCAGCCACTAGTGTATTTATGATTTTTTTTATTAGTGATTTAAGCCTCAATTTCATCCACTTCACTTCACCCATAAAGACCCAGTGTTATTTTTTGTTGCAAATTAATTACTCCTGGATTTCTTTGTCACCAATTTATTTAATATAACCGTCTGTATTTTTATTTTTATTTTTTTTTTTGCTGTTAATCATGTATTTTCCTATATTTAATTTACAGATCATGTAGATGTTCATGAAAACTTAATGTAAATTTCAACTTTTTATATCAAAATAGGCAAAGCTATTGATAATTTAATGTAAAAAAACCCCCAAAAAACAAGTGTGTCCATTCACTGCCATTGATCAATATCCATGGGTTTTAGTTGTGAATCGATTTTGGAGAAGATGACAGTGTTTCCATGTTAACTGTGGATCCTGCTCTGAATATCCACATTAATCAGATCTGAAAACCATGAAAAGATTATATTCTGTATTTTATACCAATTATTAACATGTATTAATTGATAGGATTAATGGATCAAACAGTTTATATCTGTAATAATTGTTCCACCGGTGTCTTAAAATTACAATTTTCATAAATAGTAATAATATTAAAAATGTATGTTGTTGTTGTTTTTTGTTTTTTTTACTTTGTAACTCAAACAAAACCTATAGCAACTTGTAACAAGGATGTTTTGGACTTCCTAATAAATTACCTTGTGCTGTATTTTGTTTCCTTTCTGAAACATTGATGAGGTCAAAACAGGAAATTCTGATGAATCAGTAATGTGTAATGTCCAAGTTTGGAGCATCTACATATCCAAATAAGGCTTATGTAGTAGCACTGAAAAGCTCCTTTATTTTAGTTTAGGTCAAAGCTGAGCCACAGATAATTTTCTTGGACTTTTTGTTTGTTTGTTTGTTTGTTTGTTTCAACCATTTTGTAAACAGCAAAGTGTTCATGAACAAGTGAAAAAATATGAAGTGGAATCTCTTATGAATTAAATAAATCCCAAATAATCAAGACTGGTTTGTGGATTTCTCAGTAAATTTACAGTTGTAAACTCTTGAGTCTGAGGTAATTCTGTCATCAATCTAAATTAAAGGATTATTTTGTTTTTGCCAATGGGAAAAGCTGGTACCTTTTGTGTTCTACTCATTCTGTCTATTCTAATGTTCAGTGTGTGTGTATGTGTGTCATCTGCTGTAGTCAACTGGTTCTCCTTACCTGTTTTTCACCTGCCTCTCATGCGAAATAGAGCAAGTAAAGACGCGAAAATAACTGTCATGTTGCCTTATGCCAAACCGGAAAGGTGACTTTTGACGCATTAAATGTCTGCGCGCGCGCACGTGTGTGTGTGTGTGTGCGTGTGTGTGTGAGTGAGACAGAGAGAGAGAGAGAAAGAGAGAGAGAGAGAGAGAGAGAAGGGGGGGGGGGGGGGTGTTAGGGCAAACAGGTGTAATCCAAACAGTCAGGTAAAGGTGCGCCTTCTTCTTGCTGAAGCGCAAACATCATGGCGCGCGCTCTTGACGCTTAAACACGCAACCAAACGGGAAGGATTTATTATTTTCCACAGTGACTATAAGCTCACACGAGGCCTTGTTTTAATTTTTAATTTTTTCCACGTGGGATCCCACATTTTGGACAGGATCTTGTTTGAACAGATAATATAAGTGATGACCAGGCAGCAGGACGCATGAATCCGTCTCTGCGCTTTTGACGCATTAATGTCATTTAGGACTCTATTACTCGGACTACTGAGCTTTGTTCCAGTTGTGAACTTGGCCTGAGTTGTGGAAAAATTAACGACCAATTTCCAAGGAGAATGACATCTCTGCTGAACAGACTCACTGTATGTCTCTGTGTCCTGCGGATCTTTGGTAAGATGACAGAACTGCGGTGTTTTACTTTTGTAATCTAATACATTATGTCATTTTTTTTTTTTTTTGTGCGACAGCGGTTTTACTTCAGGGACTTTCAAATGTAAAATGACCTGTCTGAAGCTATATTGTGGCTTTTGTACCTCTGTAACAGATCTGCATTAAAATCAACTCTCATATTTGTTTTTAATAACCTTGGCTTTACTCTAGTTCTGTCACGTGACCAATCCCTGATCTCACCCGCCCATTGGTAGATTTAGCCAGAACAGCACACTTTAAGAACACACATGTGGTGCTCTCTGTTTCAGGAAAAACAGGTTGATGGTCATCAGCCCCCCTCCTTCTGTCTGATCCTGATTGACTGCAGACCCTCCTCCTAGAGCAGGGGTGTCCAATCCTGGTCCTCCAGAGCTTCTATCCTGCATGTTTTAGATGTTATCCCTCTTCCAACACACACCTGATGGTCATTATCAGTCTTCTGCAGAGCTTGATGAGAGGTTTATCATTTGAATCAGGTGTGGTGGAAGGGGGAGACATCTAAAACATGCGGGATAGAAGCTCTTGAGGATGGGCACTCTTGTCCTAGCGGATGTTGGTGCTGCCTATATAGGCCTGAGTGCAGGGCCAGAGTTAGGCATAGGCAGACTAGGCAGTCACCTAGGGCAACAGATGTCTTAGTCAAGTCCCACAGAATTAGAATATTAAGATATTGTATATTCTGGACTATAAAGTGCACTTAAAAGACTTGAATTTTGACTTTTTAATCTCATAATTTGGCCTTTTTATCACATCATTTTTGGCTTTTTATTGCATAATTTGGGCATTTTGTTGCAAAATTTTGGCTTTTTATTGCATATTTTTGGCTTTTTATCTCATAAATTAGCCTTTTTACCACATAATTTTAACTTTTTGTTGCATAATTTTGACTTTTTGTCACAGAATTTGGACTCTTAAAGTTTGATTGAGCAGAATAAGAATGTGTTTTGTTCCATGTTACAACTCAACAAGCTTGAGAGTAACTGTAACTGTTTAGCTTCACTTAATGCGCCTTATAATCCAGTGTGATTTATAGTGTGGAAAATATGGTCAATAACACATTAAACTTAACATTGCCAGCGAGTATTCATGGACACTCAGTACATACTCCATCAGATGTAGGACACTATATTTACAGATGCTCATTTCTAATTCTACAAAAAGGAAAGAGGGAGGGGTGTTCCCCTAAGGCACCACATTGACCAGAACCGGCCCTGCCTGAGTTTGTACAAGCACCAGTTTTAAGGTGTAACCTTCCTGTAGTCTTTTTATGTCCTACACTGTTAAAAAAAAATAACAATGATAGAACTTTAATGATTTCTGCTGGATAGACTGAACCTGTAAATAAATAGAATAGAGCAAATATGGGTTACATTATGAAAAAAAAAAAAATTACAGTAGAATTAACAGCAAAAAAGTGTGCTGTTTGTGCAAATGAAATGTAGCTGTAGTTTTTTCCAGGAAGAGTATGTTAACAAAAGCAGATCTGATATTATTGAAATTAAAACCATACTTTTAAAAAATGGTGGTGCCATTTAAAGTGCAAAACCACAATGTTGACATAACAGCCTATTTTTTTTTTTTGAAAGGAACTATTTAACAACTGTGGGTCAGTTGGTAAAGCAGATTGTCCAATGACCAAAGAGTTGGTAGTTTAAATCCTAGCACTGACTGTTTACATGTTGAACTGTGCTTGTAAAACTCCAAAGACATTGAACCTTAAATGTGTCTCAGTTTTGGCCTGATGAGTTTAGAAAACACTGTGAGCACCATGCACGTCCATATAAAATGCAGTCAATTTCCTTTTTTTTTTTTTTTTTTTTTTTTTTACATTCAATGTTAAATCTACATGTTAGATTGTAAATATGTTCACAGTTTAATGTGTTTTTTTCCAGGATTGTTCTGGCACCCACATCTGCCACTTTTCCCTCATGTCTACCACACTGTCAAATAAGGCATTCACATGAATATTGACTGAATCGTAAAGAAATTAATGCATTTATGTGCCTAAATAATGTCTATTATAACAGTTGTATAAGAAGGTGTGTTGTTATTCCAGTAATGTAGCACAGGCAGATTCCACAGGCTTAAAAACATCAGTGTGACAAACACACTCACACATAGAAATGGAAAAAAACACACACCTCTGTCTGCTCAGTACACTCACCAGGTGTGATGGTAAATGTATGAATCATACCTTTCCCACAAATGAATCTCCACAAATTCTCCCACATCAGGTAATAAATGGATGAACATTTTCAGGAGCTCACAAACATCAAAACTGAACAGAGACAAAGGCCGCTCACAACCCCCCCCCACCCCAACTTGGGTTTACTTTGGGATTGTGATGCCTAAACTGTATAGACGCCATATTAGGGAGGTTACTTTGACATAAGCTGATCCAAAAAGATGAATGATTTGCTTCATTGATTCATACTCAATATTCAGAGCTTGAAACCAAACGTGTTTTGTTTCCAACACTCTTAACCCATAAAGACCCAGTGTTATTTTTTTGCACATTAGTTTTTCCTCTGTATTTTTAACCTTTCTTAAATGATTCACTAGTTTATTATAATATTATCTTCTATATTTTGCATTTTTCTCTGTAAATCAATGTATTTTCCGGGTAACACTTTACATTACGGATCGCTAATAAGGTGGTAATTCTATGGTTATTTTGATGTAATGTTACAGTAATAATGCCTTTGTAACAACTTAGCAAGGGATAATGTATTGCCCACGTGTTACTATCAGAAAAATATTTCCAGACGGGGCTGCTCCAAAGGGAAATATTTTTCAATAGTTAGGCATGGGCAATACATTATCCCGTTTATTCTACGGGTTATTACAGCTCATTACTGCTATTACTGGATAAAATAGCCATTATAACGTAGTGAATATTTACTTTCAAATTGGCCGAACTACCTGCAGAGGGATATGGTACCGTGAGTCTGAAGTGACAAAATTCATTGCCATTGACAGCGGGCGTTAATGGCGCAGCGGGCAGATATCGGAAAAAATCCACCCGCAGAAGGCTGGGACACGTAACATTCTAGAGGACCGTAGAATAACCTCTGTAAATCAATGTATTTTCCGGTAACACTTTACATTACGGATCGTTAATAAGGTAGTAATTCTATGGTTATATTGATGTTATGTTATAGTAATAATGCCTTTGTAACCACTTATTAAAAGTAACAGATTGCTAATAAAGTAGTAATTTTTAGCTGTAATTCTTCAGTGAAATTCCAAAAAGGTAAGGAAGTAAAGTCTCTAATTGGGATCAATAATTGTGTTTGTATTCTGCCTTAGAACACTGAACGATCTGAAACCCATGGAAACATGTCTTGTAAAATATACAGTTTGTGTTTAAACAAGGGAAACGCAGACAGTACTATGGTAACCAATAATAGTTAGCTAGCCTGTTCAAGCTAGCTATTATATATCCAGTCTAATGTCAGATATTTATCGTCTTTTTTTTTTTACCTAACAATATCAGTATCGGCATCAGTTCCAAAAATCTAATATTAGTCAGGCTCTAGTATTTATAGGTTAAAAACTACCAATTTTTACTACTTATATCTTTTAAGGTTGTCATTTTATTTCATGAGACACATTCAGCCCAATATGAGACCAGATAAATGTCTATAAATAATGTCAACTCCAAACTTTCCAATTGAAAAAACAGTCAAATTACATTCTGAAAATATTTACTTCTATAAACTACCCTATAAAAACTCAATGAATATTTACAGCCAAGAAAAACAATGTTCACAATGTAATGTCTCAGTTTGTCATTTACACGTACATTACAATTTACAGATCACAGATACACAATACACAAAAATATACACCAAAAAAAAAAACCTGTCGTCTCATTTTATTGAGTAACAAGCAGAATATTGAGACAATTGCACTTATCTTAGGACACTTATATGTAGAAATGGCGTGAAATTTAAAATGTCAAGGACATAAAAAGACTTTATTACTTTTGTAATAAAGCCAGTATGATTAAAGTGTGGGATTTATCATATAATCTCCTGTAGTTTCTAGCTGTATAATGAGTAGTGTAGCATCCAGTGTTTTTGGTATTTGGCCAATACACAAACATAAGTAAGAGAATCTTGGCATCTGCTATAACATTTCTGGCATATTCCACTCAAGAGTTCACTCAAGTTTATTGGGGTGCAGCACTAAATTCCACAAATGACTATTTAATAAGTCAAATTATTAATCATACAGTGTTGAAAGCAACAAATGCCGACTTCTAAAGAACAAATATAGTGAGAAATAAGTACCGTAATAAGCTACAAGTCTTGTTTTTAAGTCAATAAGTATAATATTTCACCATCAAATAGCTGAAATGATCCAAGATAGATGCTTCAAAAACCAGATTATTTCATTTTAAGATGAATAGAACTGTCATATTGCATTTTATTTCCAACACACAGGGTCTGTTATGTTCTGTCAATCCATATATATCATCATATTTGAGCTAATCCATTAGCTGAAATACATTTTCCTGCATTTTAACAAGATCATCGACATCAGAAACTACACCTTCTGAAAGTAAATCAATCAGGAGCAGCAACCTGCGTCTCCTGCCAAGACCAGTAATATAATTAAACACAGTGGATATTAATCACCTGTCCACACTTCTCAGTGCTCTACACTAACACTGTTGTTGTTTTTTGAAAACTTTCTGAATTCAGTTACATTTTTCTCCATAGGATTGAAATGCCACACTATAAATTAGGACTGTCAAAATGAAACACGTTTAATGCAGAATAATCAATCATCATGATTAACATTTTAACACACTTAAATGGAACAGTTTATTTACAGTTATTTTGTTTCAAGTTGTTTTTGTTGAAATGGTTTTAATAATTGTATATATATTCATATTTTTGCATATATTTTGGATATTTTATTACTTTTTTTGCATTTTTTTCCCGTATTTTTTCGAAAGGGTTTTACATTTTTCAATGCGTTTTTGTGATTTCTTTTTATTTTAGCATGATTTTTATGCTTTTTTCCTCTGTATCTTTGTGTTTCTTAGTGTAATTTTATGTATTTTGTAGGAAATTTGATTAAAAAAACCCAAGACAGAACAGTCGACCGACATAAAGTGTTTTAATCATGATTTATCAAAATTAATCCAAAGCATGAATATGAATAATCTGGTTAAAAATTGTAGTTATTTGCCAGCCTTACTATAAATATAATACATGTTTAGGTTGCAGGGAGCACATTGTCTGGCCTGTGTATTGTCTGAGTGTCTGGGGGATACATTACCCTGCTGTTGGCGGACAGCAGAACAGTTTAGTCCATTTGATATGTAAACAGAGGAGTGAGAGAAAAGTAGGATCATGTGAGACAATCATGCAAACGTGTGCGTCAAACAGTTGCAGTGACACACAAACCATAGTATGTCTGTGTTTTCTGTCATGTATAGGGGCTTTGTTGACTGTCTGCTTCTGTCCAGACATTTAGGGAAACCATGTTTAAGCTTTGAGTTTGCTTTGAAAACTTGAGCAACAAGTTGAGCAGCATATCTTCCTCTGTGTTAAGCAGCTAAACTCTACCTCTCCCCTCCTTCTTTCCTGCTTCATGGGCTGATAGAAGTGACACACGTATGCATTTTTGTGTGTGTGTTGAAACATGTATGCATGGATTACAAGATTATAATCAAGCAAGCATTTCCTAAACTGCTGTTTTTCGAACACAGATACTGCAACTGTAATCTAATACACAATCAAAAGTCACTATTAACCCACAGCAGTGGACCTGCAGGCTCTATGTTACTTGACTACACATGCACCATAAAACTTTTAACCATTTTCCTTATAGTTTGTGCGGAATCAAATCTTAATGTATTTCTGATTTATTCTATTGAAATTGTATAATGTATGTATAATCAGTTTATCTTGTACTTTTTGATATATATATTTTTTTAATTTATTTTAAATGTATTTTTTTTATTTCGCCCTGTCTTAAAATTTTACTTTCATTTTTAATCAATGTGAAGCACTTTGGGCTACAGTGTTTGTATGAAAGGTGCTATACAAGGTAAAGCTGATTATTATTATTATTATTATTATTATTATTATTATTATTATTATTATTATTATTATTATTATTATTATTATTATTATTATTATTTATTATTATTATTATAAACTATTATTATAACTATTATTATTATTATTATTATTATTATTATTATTATTATCATAACTATTATTATTATTATTATTATTATTATTATTATTATTATTATTATTATTATTATTATTATTATTATTATTATTATTATTATTAGTTATTATTTATTTTACCTACTTTTCCTGTGTGTTTCTTAACAGTAATTCTGGGAGAATTTGTGGATAAGCCTCCAGATGATTCAGTCCAGTCTTTAGCAGAGGAGGACACCACATTACCATGTACCTTCATTAACCCAGATGTAACAGTGGTACAGGTCTCATGGTTTAAAGAAAAAAGTGATGGCACCAAAGAGCAGCTTCATCACTGCACACCATGTAAACGGACAAACAGGTATGTTCTAACACACTGTTGCTAAAGTCACACCACTCTCTAAAACCACCTGTTGTAAAATATCTTTGCACAGAACAACTTCCTCTTTCATTTCACCAAGTAATTTCTCATGTATCGTAACACTCTTATATTTCCAAACTCTGTAGTTGTTTTAAAATATGTTGACATTTGGGGTGAAGGGGTTTTCCCCTTTTTACTCTGATTTTTTACCATTGATGTGCATTGACTTCAGAACCTTGGACACATTTAAAGACTCAAGGTCAAGGTGAGACCACTTGGGTCCTCGGAGGCCGGTATCCTGCATGTTTTTAGATACTAGCACACCTGGGTTCATGATTAAGTCATCATCAAACTCTACAGAAGCCTGATAATTATGTAATGGCTTCCTGGTGACGGAAGAAGGAAATATCTAAAACATACAGGACACCGAGGACTGGAGTTGGAGTTCCTGTTCTAGGTCAAAGGTCAAGATAACAATAAGATCAAAATTGAATTTTGGATAAAACCTTTGAAGTATTTATCTTAGAGACTTCCAATGAGCAACAAATGCTGAGATTTCAATTCTGT
>CM035800.1:12508676-12543173 GCA_020466265.1 Siphamia tubifer | reverse complement strand
TACTGCAACTGTAATCTAATACACAATCAAAAGTCACTATTAACCCACAGCAGTGGACCTGCAGGCTCTATGTTACTTGACTACACATGCACCATAAAACTTTTAACCATTTTCCTTATAGTTTGTGCGGAATCAAATCTTAATGTATTTCTGATTTATTCTATTGAAATTGTATAATGTATGTATAATCAGTTTATCTTGTACTTTTTGATATTTTATTTTTTTTAATTTATTTTAATGTATTTTTTTTATTTCGCCCTGTCTTAAAATTTTACTTTCATTTTTAATCAATGTGAAGCACTTTGGGCTACAGTGTTTGTATGAAAGGTGCTATACAAGTAAAGCTGATTATTATTATTATTATTATTATTATTATTATTATTATTATTATTATTATTATTATTATTATTATTATTATTATTATTATTATTATAACTATTATTATTATTATTATTATTATTATTATTATTATTATTATTATTATTATTATTATTATTATTATTATTATTATTATTATTATTATTATTATTATTATTATTATTATTATCATTATCTATTATTATTATTATTATTATTATTATTATTATTATTATTATTATTATTATTATTATTATTATTATTATTATTATTATTATTATTATTATTATCATTATCATAACTATTATTATTATTATTATTATTATTATTATTATTATTATTATTATTATTATTATTATTATTATTATTATTATTATTATTATTATTATTATTATTTTACCTACTTTTCCTGTGTGTTTCTTAACAGTAATTCTGGGAGAATTTGTGGATAAGCCTCCAGATGATTCAGTCCAGTCTTTAGCAGAGGAGGACACCACATTACCATGTACCTTCATTAACCCAGATGTAACAGTGGTACAGGTCTCATGGTTTAAAGAAAAAAGTGATGGCACCAAAGAGCAGCTCATCACTGCACACCATGAAAACGGACAAACAGGTATGTTCTAACACACTGTTGCTAAAGTTACACCACTCTCTAAAACCACCTGTTGTAAAATATCTTTGCACAGAACAACTTCCTCTTTCATTTCACCAAGTAATTTCTCATGTATCGTAACACTCTTATATTTCCAAACTCTGTAGTTGTTTTAAAATATGTTGACATTTGGGGTGAAGGGTTTTCCCCTTTTTACTCTGATTTTTTACCATTGATGTGCATTGACTTCAGAACCTTGGACACATTTAAAGACTCAAGGTCAAGGTGAGACCACTTGGGTCCTCGGAGGCCGGTATCCTGCATGTTTTAGATACTAGCACACCTGGGTTCATGATTAAGTCATCATCAAACTCTACAGAAGCCTGATAATTATGTAATGGCTTCCTGGTGACGGAAGAAGGAAATATCTAAAACATACAGGACACCGAGGACTGGAGTTGGAGTTCCTGTTCTAGGTCAAAGGTCAAGATAACAATAAAGATCAAAATTGAATTTTGGATAAAACCTTTGAAGTATTTATCTTAGAGACTTCCAATGAGCAACAAATGCTGAGATTTCAATTCTGTATCTTGGGTGTAGAGGTTTTGACCCAAGAGGTCAGAGGTCACTCAGTCAACACCTAAAAAACTAAAATGAACTATAACAGAAAAAAAAAACAGTGGAGATAGAGACTTAGTACCTATTATTGACAGATAGAAAACTTCAAACTTCAAAATGACATAATGACCTTTGACCTTGAGCGGCCTTAAAAGGTCAAAATAAAGATCACATAAGTTATGTCACTTGTGGGAAGTCGTAGGCTCACTGTAAGTGTAAAGTTTGAAGTTGTACTTGTATTTTTGTAACTATTTTTTTGAGAAATTTTGACTACCATACTTAGGTCTGTTTTTCACTTGGTTGGCATCATTACTTGTGTCACATCCATTTCCCCATACTCCTTTGACTCTGTGTTTTTCTCTCTCTCTCTCTGTCTCTTTCTCTCTCTCTCTCTCTCTCTTTCTCTCTCTCTCTCTCTCTCCCTCTCTCTCCCTCTCTCTCTCTCTCCCTCTCTCTCTCTCTCTCTCTCGTTGCTTCCCTTTCTTTAACTTCAGTGCATTCACTCCTCCTTATCTCTTCCTCTTTTTGTCTGCAGCGTTTGGGACGTGGTCTCGCCGGCTGCACTTCAAAAGCGACATTCCCACTTCTGAGTCTTCTCTGGTTATCATGAACACTGAGATCTCTGATGAGGGGAGCTACATTTGCCTGGTCGACACCTTCCCCCTCGGCCAATTTGAAATACAGATGTCACTCACTGTGTGGAGTAAGTGTTTCTGCCACTGGAACTGAAGCTAGATTATATATCATATATCATACCAATATCTGAAGTTAAAAATTTAGGAAGTACATATGTACCCATTACAACCTCATTTTTACATAATCACAGATGATGTATAATTTTTCTAAATGACTAATAGTTTAATAATTACTACTGTAATTACTAAAACATTGATGTTTGTAACAGTCCATGTATTGTCATAAAAGACAATACTGCATTAATGTTTATCAAAGTGTTCCTAAATATATCATTATATCTTCCTTAGTCCCATTAGAGTAAAGGTTTCCACATTAAATATTTGCTTTAGGTGAAAACGGAAACATGATTTGTATCTCCATACATTTTATAAAATTAATTTTCTCTGCAGTGGAAAGCTTTATTAAATTAAATTAAATTAAATTAAATTAAAATGTATTTTATTTTATTTTATTTTATTTTATTTTATTTTATTTTATTTTATTTTATTTTATTTTATTTTATTTTATTTTATTTTAACAAAGCTGAAACTCTTGTCCCCTAAAAAGCGACAGAGAAAAAAAACATCAATAAAACCACATTGCTGCGTCACAGGAGGATATATTCAAAACATTTAGCCATATTCATTTGCACATTAATTACTCATCTTAGTGATTTTCTTTTTTCTTTTTTTTTTTTTTTTACTTACAAACAACACAAATCTTCAAGCCATCAGAAATAACAAAGCAATGAGCAAAAACTAAAACAAACTATAAAAACAGACAATAGCCAAACAAACAAAAACAAAAACAAAATACTGATGGATGATAATAATCTTTGCAAATTTTAAAGCCTATTATAATTTCTAAACATATTTCCAGGTAAATATCATACTGAAGTGTGTATGTTCCTCAATTATATAGTTTAAATATGAAGTTTTTTTTTAGCATTACAGTGTACCCTTTGACTAAACTTGCTAACATTCCCTCCTCCAGCTGTTCCTATCTCCTCTCTTGATCCTGTCATCCTGGTGGAGGGAAGCACGTATGGAGTGGCCGCTTCCTGTCGCTCTGTAGGCAAACCGCCTCCTACTCTGTCCTGGGACACTGAGCTCCATGGTAAACCCAGCCACCGCTACTCTGACAATGGGGCAGTCACCTCCCATTTTTCCCTGCACCCATTGAGGAAGATGAACGGCAAGAGGCTCGACTGTTTGGTGTCGCATCCAACGTTCCAGGGACCCCGCAGGATCAAAAACCAACTAGTTGTGCACTGTAAGTTTTCATTAGTCCATGGTCACAGCTTATCCTGAACATCTCTAAAGTGATTATTAAATATAGCCGAGTGTCTGCTCAAAGGTAAACACATGCATTTTGGCATTTTTCATTTAAATCATACATCTAATCAGGGCTGGACTGGGTAAATTTTTTTTTTTTTTTTACTTATACCTGTATTTATTTATGTATTTACTGATGCAGGGTCATTTTATTCAGCCCGGTTACTTAATTCGGTAACTCTTTATAATACTTACACACAATTCACTATGTATTAACCATTTATTACCCATTTGTTAATGGTTTATTTATCATGAACAAAGCATTTGTTCTTCTTTTCTATGAACAAACTGTGAACAACTGCTTTATGATTAATTATGTATAAGCAATACATTAATAAACATGAATAAATAGGTAACAAATGGTTAATACATCATGAACAACCAATTGATACATGGGAAACAAATGGTCAGAGGTGGTCAAAGTATTCACATTCTGTACTTAAGTAGAAGTACAGCTACTTGTGTGAAAAAATACTCTAGTAAAAGTAGAAGTATTGATTCAACTTGTCTACTTAAGTAAAAGTAAAAAAAAAAAGTACAACTTCTTGATTGTAATAAAGTACAAAAGTAAAAAGTAAAACTGCTTTTTTTTTTGTTATGAACGCAATAATATTTTCAAAAGTATCTAAAATAAAGTCTTTAAAAGTGAGTTACTGTGTAGATAATGTGTTTTAATTGAGTCACAGTTACTCAGTTTTGTGGATATGAGCAGGACATTTATAAAAAAAATGGGAGAAGAAAAGTCACAACTGAAATAAAAAGTCTTGAGATCAAAAAAAGTTATGAATATGAGATAAAAATGCATAGTTTTAAGATAAAAATTATGATAATAGTTCTATAACTATAATATATAAAGTCACAGTTTCTTTCCTCCACTGATTTTTTTCTCTGAAGTGACAGATTTTTCATACTGTCACATATGTTTAGTTTAAAAAAAGTAATGAGTCTATTATGAGAATGTAATGAGTATAAAGTACAGATATTTATACAAAAATGTAGGGAGTAAAAGTAAAAAGTTGCCAGAAAAATCAATACTCAAGTAAAGTACAGATACCTAAAAAAAATCTACTTAAGTACAGTAATGAAGTACTTTTACTGAGTTACTTTACACCACTGCAAATTAATTTGTGTCAGTATTATAAAGTGTTCTACGTATAAATAGAAATTATAAAACATATTGGTTATACAGTCACAACCTCAAAGCCAACAAGTAGCTAGGGACCATATAACATTTCATACAATGAAATATTTCAAATTGCACACTAAAATATTTTATATTTGAAATAACAACAGTAACAACTGTCAGTGGTTAAAACCATGTATTGATTTAAAATGTTTAATACCTTTCATCAGATATGACCCATTTAGATGTTCAGAGGAAACACGGCCATATTTGACAACATTAATTGGATCAATGACAGCGGATGGATGCACTCAGTTGTTATTATCTTTACTTTCTTTGTTTATGTTTTCTTGAGCATCTAAATCTAAATAAATAAGAAATTAAATGTAGGAAAATGAATCATTTACAGTGAAAAATGCAAAATAGGAAGGATAGTGTTATTTACATAATGCATTTGTCATTTGCATTTAGAGGTGGATAATGAACAATAAATCTCTCTCTCTCTCTCTCTCTCTCTCTCTCTCTTTCTCTCTTTCTCTCTCTCTCTCTCTCTCTCTCTTTCTCTCTCTCTCTCTCTTCTCCTCTCTCTTTCTCTCTCTCTCTTTTTCTTTCTCTTTCTCTCTCTTTTTTTTCTCCCCTTTCTCTCTCTCTCTTTCTCTCTCTCTCTCTCTCTCTCTCTCTCTCTCTCTCTCTCTCTCTCTCTCTCTTTTTTTCTCTCTCTCTCTCCCCCCCCCCCCCCCCCCCCCCCCCCCCCCCCTTCTCTCAACCACAGTGGACCAAAGCATAAAATCCCAAAATAAAATTCAAAAAAATAGATTCAAGACATAAAACAAATGTACAATTAAAAACAGTGTCATGCAGAAGATGTTCAGATATTCTAATAAATGGTGGTGAATTACTGAAATAGAGATAAAAATGAATGTGAGGAACTTGTCTTTCTGGGTTTTCTCACCACATTTCTTTTTTCTCTCCAGTTCCTCCAGATGTAGAAGTGACTGGCTACAAAGGAGGCTGGCATACAGGTATGCAGAGTGCAGCCCTCAGGTGTATGAGTGGAGGAAACCCCAGACCACAGAATTTCACCTGGACCAGGTACAGTAGGACCGCCTCCCTGTCTGTCTGTCTGTCTGTCTGTCTGGTCTGACTAAGTGTCTGCTGCTACAGTCTAGTCACTGTTACTTTTCTCATAACCTGAACAGTGATCATGCTAATTACTCTGCTCTGATTTCTCCAGCCAAGACTGTAAATGTAAGGTTTGTGTTATACGGTCAACGTCAGGGTCAAAGTTAAACATCACAATTACACTTGTAATTTTAGCCTTGTAAATCTCTACATAATGTTGGGGTTAGTTCTCTCCACCCATCTCTTACAACACGTGTTTCATGCTGTTACAAACAAGCCACTTTCAGAACACTGACATTGAGACAGTGGTAAAAATCTTAAAACACACATTTGAAATATTAGATTTGTCACGTACTACACTAAAAAAAAAAAAAAGAGTCATAGTGTTAGGAAGTTTGGTTTAAAATCTGTTTAAAAAAATGCTAAATTATTTTATTAAGTTGGTCTAAATAAAAAATAAGGAAATCAGTCTTAACTTAGTAACAAATGGACATTTTCTGCCTTATTATAGTTCTTATTATTTGTTATTATTGTATTAGAACAGCTTAAAACTCTTGTAAACTTCCATTAAAACCTGATTACACTAAGAAATGAAACACTAGCTCAGTGTAATAAAACAAACAAAAAAAGATCTAACAATATCCATTCATCTTTTTTAAGTTATTTCAACTCTATTAATTTAATACAAATAACATTTGTTGTGTTAGCCGCATTGAACATTTATTATTTTATGTGGAGGGGTTCAGCAGGTTGTGGTGTTGTGGTGTATGGCAATATTTATTGACCTTTTTGTGTTTAGTTTTGTATTTTTACAGAATTACACCACAAGTCAGAGCTGTAGATACACATTATTAGTGGCTCGAGAAGACAAACGTCAGCAATTTGTCCCAAATATGATAAAAATGTATTCCTCCAATTTTTCCATTTTGAAGAAAATATCAGATTTTCACTTAAGAATACAAATTAGAGAACATAATATTAGGGGGGAAAAAGTATAAATCACTTTATCGAGGTTAAATATGGAGAATAAATCTTAAAGTAGTACTGGGTGTTTGGTTAATTCCAACATTACAGATGTGTTATTTTGTTGTGAGACACTGATGTAAATGATGAAAAAAATGGTTAGGTTTCACTTCTTATCAAGTATAAAAAGTATAAGGAACAGACAAGAGGAAGAAACTAAACTTAGTTTAATTTTGAGAACTGCTGAATGAAGAAAATGGCAGAAAAATAGCTTTCAGTTCTTGTCTATTTAACCCTTTAACTCCTGAGACTTAAACAATTCTATGATAAAAAAAATAAATAAAATAAGATAAAATAAGCAGCAAAAAGTGATCAGAAAAATGAACAAAAATAATATGTAACATGAACACAAAGTAAGACACTAACAGAACACAATTGAAGAAAAATAATCAAATAAAAAATAAACAAAAATAAGCAATATAGAAATAAAATAAGCAAAATAGTAACAAATAAATATTCAGAAAATAAGATGGAAAAAAATGCAACCCCCCCCACCCAAAAAAAAACAACAACAACAAAAAATTATTTCTTCTTCTGATTTCTAGTCAAAGTATCTCACCTCAATTAAAATAAAACATAATCACCTCAAGAGTAACATTTCAGTGAGATATAAGAGCTTGTTTTCAGACAATAAATCTTGAAAATCTTATTAGAAGAAATTTTACCAGGATTTTGTTTGAATTAGGCAAAAAAAATCCTAAATTCAGCAAATAAAACTGTCAATAGAGCGACTCTTAGTAACAGAATAACAAATTGAGTTTCAGTTCTTGTTAGTATTGGGAAGTGTTGGATCATCAACATTCCACATAATTTAGACCAGGGGTCTCAAACATGCGGCCCAGGGGCCAAATGCGGCCCGCCAATGGTTCCAGTGTGGTCCGTGGGATGAAGAGCAAAATAACCTATTAAATAACTCCATATTTTCTTCTCAGTTTTTAATTGTTTTGCCTATAAATGATGACAACTTCAAATTTTTGTCATTGTTTGACTGCCACAATAATATTAAATTATGAAAATACTTACATTTACAAGCTCTCCTGTAACAATAAAATGTGAATATTCTGAACAAATATAAACAACAAGAAAATTAGACACAATTTGAACCATTTTCTGCTTCTGTTACTAAGAGTTTAGTGTCTTTGTAGAACTGATCCATAATAAAACACATGGACTAATGATAAATTGAGACAGGTATTTGTTAAAATTGCCCTTATTTGAAAATTTATTATTATTTTTGCAGTAACACAATGACAAAAATGTGGTGTTGTCATTTTTTCATAGGTTATTATGTTTTCATTTTACTGGACATCAAATTAAGTTGAATCTGGCTCCTGAAGAAAATGAGTTTGAGACCCCTTGATTTAGACCCACAAGTCTTTGCATCATCACCCACTGTAGAAACTCACAGATTAATTGTTTTGTGTTTGTCATCTGTGTCTCGCCACCTCATTATCCACCTGAAAACCACACCGAGGCGTTGACTCAAGTAAAAAAAAACCTTTTCTATTTGACTCATTTCGTGTCATTTTTAAGCCATTCCCTTCAGTGTATTCATGTATTCTCAGGGTGTGGCATTGAATTTGTTTAGAAAATATAAGCCATGAAAATGAGTAGAAGAGAAATTACTCCTGTCAGAATAGAATATGTGACAGTTAGACCCCTAGGGGAAAAAAAGACATTGAACATGTGTCTAAAATACAGTAAAAAAAAAAAAACTGAGCAGAAAGTATTCACTATTTAAAGTTGTTTTTGTCTTAAGGTGACATATATATATATATATTAGTTAGTGTTAGTCAGTGGAACACACCTTGGGAAAGATGTTTTTGTGAGTAAGGTTTACCACCAGACTCATGACATGCAAACAGGTTCATGAGTTCATATATATATGTACACACAGAACCAACTCACAAATGAAAACCTTCACCTTTGTTTTACATCAGGGGTGTTAAACTCATTTTAATTCAGGGGACACATTCAGCCTGAAATGGTATAATAATAAAATAATAGTATAAAAACATAGAAATAATGTCAACTCCAAAGTTTTCTTTATGTTTTTGAGCACAAATAATAAAATAAATAGTAAAAAAAATAACATGAACAAATATTAACAAGCTGAAAATTCCTTCCTTATTGCACTTTAGTTTATCATTTATTTACATGTGCATCAAAATTTAAAAATAACAATGGATTCGCAAATACACACATTCACAATATTGGTAAAAATTCCACATACATTTCAAGTTATTCACATTTTTCTTTTTGTATCAGGCTAGTCTTTTTTTTTTATTCCCTTTTTCTTAACACTAAAACAAAGAAGAAAATGTTAATTTTTTTTCACAATTGTTTTATTAAGCTTATGGTCTGATCCATTTTACATTGAATTGATGTCAAATAATTTTAATTTCCTTACTTATTAATATCTTTGTGTAATTTTTACATTTCACTAATTCATCCTAGGGGCCAGATTGGACCCATTGGCTGGCCAATTTTGGTCCCCGGGCCGCATGTTTGACACCTTTTGTCTTCCATGTTCACACACCTGAGATGAACACACACACATACACACACACACGCAGCTACAGCAGCAGTGGGCAAACCTGTTGGCTCTGTCAATAAAAGGCGGCAGGTGAAGAAATAAGCTGGTGTCACAGTGTCATGTTGCGGCTTGTGCCGAAAGCAGACAGATGAGATAGTTTCACACGAAGGAGGGAGTTAGGGGGGGATGAGATTGAAAAAGGGAAAGGGAAGAAGTATAGTGGGAGAAGGTAAGGGTTGGGGTAAACCAAAAAGGTGACAAGTGAAGGAAGAGGAAGTCAAGTGTGTGGATTTGTGTGAGATATTATCACTGAGGTATGTCTGTTGTATATGTAAAAACACACACTTCCATTTGCCTGTAGGTCATAGAGGTTCAGTTATTGCACTTTATGCAAAATATGGACGCTTCCATGACTTTTAGCGGCCTTTTTTCCATTCAGCAGAGTTGTTAAAAGTACTCACATTATGGACTGAAGTAGAAGTACAGCTATTTATGTGAAGAAATACTAGAAATACTGATTCAACTCCTCTACTTAAGAAAAGAAAAAAGGACTCAATTGTAATAAAGTACAAAAGTAAAAAGAAAAACTCTTTTTTTTTTTGCTATGAACGCAATAATACTTATTTAACCAGGAAAAATCAGAAAAGTTAAATTAAAGCCTTTAAAAGTGAGTTACTGTGTTAAAATTGTGTTTGATTAAGTCACAGTTACACAGTTTTGTTGGTATGGGCAGGAAATTTAGGATTTAAAAAAAAAAAAAAAGTCACAATTGAGATAAAAAGTCATGAGATTTTTTTTAAAAATGTTATAAATATGAGATAAAAAAAAATGCATAATAAATATAAAATGTTAAAATTGTGAGATAAAAAGTCAAAATTATCAGAAAAAAAATCCAAATTGTGAAATAAAAAGTCCCAATTGTGAGATAATAGTCATATAACTATAATATATAAAGTCACAGTTTCTTTCCTCCACTGATTTTCTCTCTTGAAGTGACTTATTTTTCATACTGTCACATCTGTTTAGTTTGAAAAAGTAATGAGTCTATTCTGAGTATAAAGTACAGATATTTATGCAAAAAAAAAAGGGAGTAAAAGTAAAAAGTTGCCAAAAAAATAAATACTCAAGTAAAGTACAGATACATAAAAAAATCTACTTAAGTACAGTAATGAAGTACTTTTACTTAGTTACTTTTCACCTCTGCTGTTCAGTGTTACTCAGGCTAATGTCATAAAAGAAGAAAATAGGTTTGAATCCAATGTGTCAAAAACATGAACAATGAGGCAACATCTAAGTCAGTATTGCTCATTGGCGTTTCCATGACATTTTTAGTGAGTCATACTGCCAGGAAGAAGACAAACACACATTGCAGGTTGAGTAAACCCTGATGTTATTACTGTTTTTAAGATTTAAGGCTGCATTAGCATGAGATTTAATAGAATGATATCACGGTACACACTTATTATTAGTTCAAATAATCATTAAAGTCATAGAAAAACAGAAGGTACACTGAAAAAAAAAAACAAAAAAACCATAACACCCTGATTCAACTTAAATGAATTGATGTCAAAATTCCCAGTTGGGTTTTCACTTGTTTTTAAGATGTTAAATCAATGCATAAATATCTGTTAAAGATCAATATGTTACTAAATTAAGACAGTTTTCCTTATTCCTTACTATAATAATAATAATAATAATAATAATAATAATAATAATAATAATAATAATAATAATAATAATAATAATAATAATAATAATAATAATAATAATAATAATAATAATAATAATAATAATAATAATTTACCAACTGATGACAATGTGTATATGTAATAAACTTAATTTTTAAGCAGAAAAAGCTCGTGATTTTAAACTGAATAACACTTAATAACACCATGATTAATTTTTTAGTGTATTTTTTCCTACCAAATGTTTATGAAAATTGAAATCTTTTCTGTCATAATTCTCACTTTCAAACTTTTTTTTTTTTTTTTTTTACATCAGTTTAAACTAAATACTTTAAAAGGTTTGTATGTGGCTCAAAATGATGAGTCTGTCCGACAGTTGAAACAGCTTCTCTGCACATTTGTGTGTTTTTTTTTGTTTTGTTTTTTTTTCACATTATAGATAAGGTATGTGCGTAGTTCCTTAGATGAGACATATCAGTGCTTAAGCTCATTCTTATCATTTTTATAAGAGTTTAAAACTTGTGTCAGCAAACAAGATAGAGTTGTTTTAGGCACTGCCAGAAAGTCTCCAGCAATAAACCGTTATCTCTAAACACACCAAACATTTATGTAACACAGCCACAGTAATGTGAATGTTGAATGAAGACATACAACATCATTATTATTATTATTATTATTATTTTTACAACATACATACAACATAAAATAACAACAATGTCAGCACATCACATCACATCACATCACAGATGCAAATATTAATTTACAGTAATGGAAAAATGTTTGCACACACCCTTCAAATTTAACATAATTTCAAATATCACCATGAAATATTTGCATACATTTTTGTTTGTTTGTTTGTTTGGTTGGTTTTTTTGCATATCAAAATCATGTGGGTGCATCAGACAGACATAAACTAATGCAAATTATTTTTTGGGTGTTTATACTCCTTTTTTCTAACCCTAACCAGAAAAGCACTCAGAAAATGCTGCACCCCCCCCCCCCCCCCCCCCCCAGATCGCCACCAAAAATGTTTTTTTTTATCATTTGTTCCTTGTGCAGTATTAACATTTCCTGAAAATTTCATCAAAAACTAAACAAGCAAACAGAGAAACCCTGATGAAAACCTAACCGAAACTAACATTTTGTCATTCTTTGACTTTGATTAAACTGAGCATGCTCAGAAGGGAGAATGGAACAATACTGGGCAGAGTTAAATAACTTCAAAGTGATTCTTAATGCAATATATTACAAATGCATGATAATTACACAGATAGCACTGACAGCTGTTATTAACTAATATTTGGGTGTGGAATCCAAAACTGATGTCAGTTTTTCTCTTTCATGTTAAGTTTTTGAAGTATAAGATCTCTGTTGTCCTTAAATTGCTCCCAGTACGGTTGTTGAGCCGCATTTTGTAATAAAAATCCAAAATATAAAAACTTTTTCATTTCATTTGGTCATAAAGCCACATTTTGTAATAAACTGTCACAACACGTTTTGTAAGACATTTTACCGCATTTCTATTTCCACAATATATTTCAAATATTTTTGTGTTTTCTTATATATTTCAAATTGTCCATGTCTAATATGTCTAATTACCAGCCAATGCCCTGCTGCTGCAAAATGTCAAAACTTATTACATAATGTGGCAGTTTATTACAAAATGAAATGAAATAGTTATTACAGTTTGGATGTTTATTACAAAATGCGGCTCAGCAGGGTTCTTGCAGTGCCATACATGGTAGCATCCATTTATGTATGTGTATGAGTGTTTCTTATTCTTATTCTTATTCTTATTCTTATTCTTATTCTTATTCTTATTCTTATTCTTATTCTTATTCTTATTCTTATTCTTATTCTTATTCTTATTCTTATTCTTATTATTCTTATTATTCTTATTCTTATTCTTATTCTTATTCTTATTCTTATTCTTATTCTTATTCTTATTCTTATTCTTATTCTTATTCTTATTCTTATTATTCTTATTATTCTTATTCTTATTCTTATTCTTATTCTTATTCTTATTCTTATTCTTATTCTTATTCTTATTCTTATTCTTATTCTTATTCTTCTTATTCTTATTCTTATTCTTATTCTTATTCTTATTCTTCTTATTCTTATTCTTATTCTTATTCTTATTCTTATTCTTATTCTTATTATCATTATTGTGTGTGTGTGTGTGTGTGTGTGTGAATGTGAGGATCTATAAAATGTTTTGAGCACCAAGAAGGTGCATAAAATGTGTTATATAAGTCCATTTACCATTAAAATAATATGAAAAATACTGTCCTTGACAAATATGTGCTTGTTTTATAAAAAAAATTTACAAATAAAATATTGACAATAAAAATGAAATATGCAAGAAACAGGCTTGACTCCAGTGTTTATTTAACACTATGTTTTTCCAAAGGATATAGTAAGTGTAATTGTACTGTATTAGGAGATGCACACACCTCTCACTGCACTGTCTCCATGGTAACTGCACAAACAAGTTTCCATGTAGCTGTAGAGTCCAATTGGAATGAGTCTGACTTATCTGGAGGGTACGCTGTGGAGAAACAAACTTGACATGTTACAAAAAACTGTGGCATCAAAATGCCAATTTTTGTTTAAATCCGCATAAATATCGAACTCAACAGAACCCCCCCCCAAAATTGTTCTCTTGTGTAGGTGATTGCAATGAGTAGCCCCTAACAATTTAAGTAAAACATCACAACCTGCCAAAAAAAAAAAAAAAAAGTGTTATTTTCATTTTCAGTATTTTCAACGAAGCTCTTTTTCATTTTGCAGAAATGGTGGACATCTGCCAGAAGGTGTGACATCCTTCCCTAATGGAACACTATATTTTGGGAGACCTCTCCTTGTGTCAGACCGTGGTCTTTACAAGTGTGAGGCGACGAATGAAGTGGGAGTAGGGAAAGATGAGATGGAGGTGACTGTGGCAGGTATAGATGACGGCACTCACAGACATGTTACAACAACGTACCGTGAATATTTACATGTCTACATTACATATACTTTGCCTGTTTAATCCTGATAATTGTATTTCACAGAGGCCACTGAACCCGAGCCACTTCTTGAAAACATGCTAATGATCATCGTGGGAGCAGTAGCTGGTGGTTTGCTGATCTTAATGCTTATTATTATCATCATTGTCACTTGCCACCACAAGCGCAAGAACAAGAAACTGGAGAGGGAGCTAACTGAAAAGAAGTAAGATACTGTAACAACATGTTTAATTAAGATGAGATCAAACTTTAATGATTTCCGCTGTGTAGACTGAAGTTGAGAATAAATAGAACGGAGTAAATATGGGTATTTAACAGAGGGGGTCAAAGTACTCACGTTCTGTACTTAAGTAGAAGTATAAATACTGGTGTGGAAAAATACTAAAAGTACTGAGTCAACTCCTTTGTTGAAGTAAAAAGTACAACTTCTCAACTGTAATAAAGTAAAAAGTAAAACTGCATTTTTTATTTTTTATTTGCTATGGATGAAATAATATTTATTTAAGCAGAAAAATCTGAAAATAAAAAATAAATAAATAAATAAAAATATATATGTATAAATAAAGCCTTTAAAAGTGATGATAATGTGTTTTATTGGGTCATGGTACTTTGTAGATATGCACAGAAATGTTTGGAAACATTTAAAAGTCATGAATAGGAGATGTAAATAAAAAAAGAGCGTTATTACAATTACTAAATTGTGAGATAAAAAGTCAAAATTCAGAATAAATATGAAAAATTGGAAATGTCTTAAGATAAGCAAGTACAATTTTAATCATATTCCACCTATTACTAAATATTTAGTGTGTCTGTAGATCTGTAAGTTAGAATGTATATGTGTAAATGATAAACTAAAGCCTAATATTATTTGATTTCAGAATGTCATTTTTCTTCTTTTTTTTGCCCTAAAACACAGAGAAAAGTTTAGAGTTGACATTATTTATATATAACTACATTATTTATTTACTTTTTTTTTTTTTTTTACTGGTTCAGCCCACTTCAGATCAAATTTAGTTAAATGTGGCCCCTGACCTAAAATGCATTTGACACCCCTGCTTTAAATAGTAGAGCATGTTAAACACACATAGGGGACATTTAATATGAAACGTTTTAATATGAAACTTCCACTGCACATATATTAAAGAACGTTGAGTGAAAATTTCAAAGCTTACATTTGCATAGTACATAACGACTATGAATATGTGTAATTCATTGTGTATCACTTATTTAAATGTTTTTCTCCTTTTTTCTTTGGCTCTCATTTCTCTCAGACAGGAAATAAGCACTCTCTCCAGACATGCATCTTTTCGGAGAATGAACTCAATCAGCACAGATGCCAGAGAAGCGGTACGAAAAACTAAATTATTCCTTTTCGCACTGACATATTTCTACTGTTTCTGACCTAGTTCTGTGACTTTGATAAGATTTATCAGAATGGGAAATGCCAGCTCTTTTTTATTCACACTTCAGAGCAGTGATCAGCACATTAATACATGCTCTTATTTGGAAATAAAGTGATTAATTCCCTTGTGTATTCTTCATAACAGTGTGATAATATCTAGATTTGGAATCTTTGATGAAACTTGTTTCTGGGATGTCTGCGATGTTAAAAATGAGTTCTAATTTTTAATACCTGCCCCTTTTTTTTTTTTTTTTTCATTGCAGACAGAGGAAAACATCCCTCTGAGGGTGGAGGGAACCCTGAGGACCAGCTTGTCTTCCCTCGGGGTCAGTCTACGTATCTCTTATTCTCTGCATGCAGGGCCAGGGCCGGGAACTGAGGCTTTACTGTCCAGATGTCAGACGGCTAAGTTCTGAGCATCAGCATGTCAAATCTGAATGTAGTGCGTCTCAGATTTTCAATATAATTTGGGCTAATTTTACTCTTCAGTTCCTATTTTGCTTTGTATTACTTTACTGGTGTGGTCTATAAACACAAATGGTGCTTACTCTCTCTTTTTTTTTTTTCCTGCTTCCTTATTTTACTTTCGAGCTACACAGACACTGCATGCCAAGAACGCACCTGGAAATACATGTAATTTTTGCTACACTACTGTTCTGATTTTTAGTATGTATATACAAAGTGGTGTCAGACATAACAAACCCCACCCCCTGCAAACATTTGATCTGATTTGCTCTATCTCTTATCATTGTGAAAAGTCATTTTTGGTGACTGTGACCATGGGCGTAACATTTTGTATGGACGTTGTTCATTGGATGTGTTCATACCAATATTAGAATGTTTCTAAAATGGTCATACCAATTTTCGAATGGGAAATTACATGACATTTGGGAAACAAAAGGTTAATGTAGTTTCTGGACTATAAAGTGCATTTAAAAGACTTTAATTTTCTCCAAAAACCACAGTGGAATTTAGACTTTTTATCTGAAAATTTAGACTTTTTATCTGATAATTTAGACTTTTTGTCTCATAATTTAGACTTTTTATCTAATAATTTAGACTTTTTATCTGATAATTTAGACTTTTTAGCTAATAATTTAGACTTTTTATCTAATGATTTTGACTTTTTATATAATAATTTTCACTTTTTAATCTAATGATTTTGACTTCACATAATGCCTTTTATAATCCAGTGCACCTTATATATGAAGAATCTAAAAAATAAACCATTCATTGATCTTATAGTGACTAAATATTTTCATCATCGACCTTTATCACGTGACAAAAAGGAGACGAAACTAGACTTAAATGCTGTGATAGCATCTATAATTAAATATATAATGCAGTTATAGATGACCAATAAAAACCAGACGAAATGTGGATTAAGAAATGAAAAACATTCCTAAAATATCTCTTAGTTTTTGTTGACAAAATGAAAATCAGATGATATTTTAATTATTTTAGCCGTGTTCTTATTTATTTATTTGATTGTTGCTGTCTCTCACTGTCAACATCATGATTACTCCCAAGCATCTGACCTACATTCACCAACATTTAATAGCATCTATTCTTTACCTTACACCTTTCCTGAACATTTCACTGAAATTGGTCCAGTAGCTTTTGTGTAAAGTTGAGTACAATCAGACAGACAGACAAAAAAAAAAAAAAAAAAATGTATTAAAAAATGTATTAGGTCCATTAGGTTATTTCTGACCATACATTGCTACATGCAGTGGTCTTTGCAATTTAACTTCTTATAGAGAAGAACTGATATTTATGATAATACATTGATAAAATCAGGGATGTACATGTAGCCAAGTATGCAAGTTTGAAAGGCATGCACCAGATAACAAAGTACAATTTAGTCTTTTGGCTAAACAAGATAACACTACGAATTCATAGTGCTTCATTTATCTGTAACATATCTGTACATTTCCCACAATAACCAATAAAGACCCAGTGCTACTTTTGTGACAGTTCCTTCATGAATATGTCTCTCTATTTATGCTTTCTTAAATGATTTATCACCATTTATTTTCATATTATCCTCTGCATTTAACTTTTTTTTCAATATAATTCAATCAGTTACTTTCCCATATTTAATTTCTTAAAATTGTTTTTAATATTTGGAAAAGCTCAGATTAAAATTGATTGTGATAATATCAGAAATAGAGGAATACATTTTCTACAAAATATATCATTAACTAAACATAAACCAAGTCCATCCATCCACTCTCACTGATCAAACTCCGTGGATTTTACTGGTTTTACTGAATGTTATAGAAGATGGCTATGTTTCCATGGTAACTACGGAGCCTGTGAACATCTAAATGGGTCATATCTGATGACCATGAAAAGATGACAACCTGCATTTACACAAGTTATTTACATGTATTGAGAGGATTAGGGGATCATCAGGTATTAAACCAGTGTTTTCAACCTTGGGGTTGGGGCCCCATGTAGAGTCGCCTGGAATTCAAATGTGGTCACCTGAAATTCCTGGTAATTGATAAAAAAATGTAAATAAAAACATATTATGGTAATTAAAAAAATATTTGGACAATTCAAGTTCATAAAAGATGTGACAATCTGTGAAGCTGAAAGTGAAGCACTGTGGTATTTTTTTTTATCTGTCCAATATCTATTTTGGTCAGTATCAGATTCTGCAGCTGTTTCATAATTTATAGTTTGAGTTATTGTTTGTTTGTTCAGTATTAATTGTCAGCCTTGTAAATACAAGCTGAACTAACTAAATTTTCTGACCAAGGAAAATAAAATTCTCACTTTTTTGCTGTAATCTACACCTGGCTTTTCTGCCTCCGTCCATAATAATATACATTATATTGAATAAATGTCATCCTAAAATTAATGTTTATTTGCAACATAGTATATCAAACTACTACATGATCAAAAATAAATTAATGTTGCTATGGTCAGTGGTAGATGTTTGGGTCTGTGTGGGATAACTTTAAATAGACCTTTAAAGCTGCAGTACATGCTTTGTTTGCTTTGTTTTCAACAGTGATTGGGAGTGTAGACATAACGCTTATCACTATCAGCTCCTTCAGTTCCTTCTTGTCAATGTTCTCATCTTACTAACTTCCTTGGGTAATTTGTAATGTCAGTTTAAAAAGGTCATTTTTTTTTTTTTTTTTATTCAGAGAAAAAGCAGAACTGGAACAGTGACTGTCTAATTTAAAGTTATTGTGTCAAAGGTGCATTTCAACATGATGGAGCCTGCCGTCGCATGAACTCTGTCACTTTATTTGGTTTAATGTTAAGAAGGAAGGGCACTGTACTGTACAACTAAGTTGCTTCTCTTCATGCGGTGACAGGAACAGCCACGCTGCCGTGATAGCCGATCTACTATCTCTGGTGGGCGGGGAGGAGGAATGGGAGCATTTGACTACCTTGGCCGACCAGTCCTGCACAACAACTCTCGCAGAGGGAGAGAGAGGCCTCTAGACATAGACGAGGAGAACCGGCTGAGAGTGGAGACATATGTGAGAAACAGCACTATGTCTCTAGTAAGTGTCTCTATGCCTTTCAGGGCAAGTCAAAGCTTGATTTCACTAAATTGTGGAATGTATCTCATCCTGATTATTACACTTGTCTGATTAAAAAAAAACTGCGTTTCATTTTTTTGCAGCAGGACACCCACACCCGTTACCAGCCTCCTCTCCTGCCCCCGTCCTACCCTGTACAATCCGTCGAGGTCATTAGGCAGATGAACGGCAGCATCAATATCCCAATAGATGGGGGGTCACGACCTGCAAGTGTTACCAAGACTCACCAACATTCTACTCTGAGCAACGTCTATCCACCTGTAACAGATGATGAGGATGAAGTGGATGAAGGTTTGGGGGGTCCTGCCAGTCAGGAGCATCCCGATGACCAAGACAGTGAGACCAACAGCTCCCAAGTGTCTGAGGCTCACAGTAATCGCTACCAGCACAGTAACGGCTCATTGAGACCCAAACTCAGGCCGCTGCCTCCTCTGGTCAGTCCCCATGCTTCCATTATCCATAAGGCACAAATAGTCTGACAGCTGGAAGAGAATCCGTCAAACAACAGAACTGGGCCTTCTCTGCTCTTGAAGGTTGTTGAAGTGTGGATACGAAAAGCAACGTTTGTTTTCTGCCCAGAAAATCTACAATGCCAACAGTGGTTGAGGTGACTATACAACATGTGCACCTTGACTACACTGCTTCTGTATTGTGTGGGAACACAGTGCAATAATACAGAGGCTTTAAATGAATGTTGTGCCCTCACATATCTACTGGACATTTTTGGATTTCTGATATCTACAGTTGAGATTTTGGGCAAAACAAAGACAGATTTGGTCAATGTTACAATATTTCTACAGTAGGTTCTGTTTTAAAACAGAAGATGTGCATTGATTTGCTTTTGTAATACAGTATCTATCACTCTAATAAGCTGTAATAAACAGGTGAATGCAGTTCACATACCATCTGTGTGAGATGTTGAAAGCAGTCTGAGACAGATACAGTGAGAAATCGCCCAACACTGGAAAAGAACAAGGCTGTGGAGAGTTGGTACATCAGAGAAATAGATTGCAACACCTCTGTAGTGCGGGTGGATTGTTGTTCAGTGTACTTGTAACTGGGCCTGTGTGTAGTTCCTTACACAATATGGTTTGGGATGTGATCCAAACCATGGGTCTGCCACACCTGCAACATGCATACCTCCATATTGTCTTACTGTCCCCATGCCTGTGCCTCGAGCACTGAGATAGTTTTGATCAGATAGCCAAAGCATGACTAATGTGTCTGTAAAAGGTCTTCTTAAAAATCTTATAAATTTATAATGCCTTTATTACTAAAAACAAACAAACATTAGCATCATATGAAATTCAATATACAGTATCTACTTGTTCCCACAGGTTTCATTCTTGTACTGATCTTTCACTGGCACCACATGTAATCATGTACATAAACATTTTGTTGTACTTGTGGTTTTACTGTACTGATACTAATGGAAATTTTACAGAATATTTGACACCATAGATGCACAACATCTGTAGCTGCCAGAATGGTGGCAACAAAGATCTTCATTATCTAATATAGGAAAATGTCACACAATTTTTTTTTTTTACAGACTGTTAAAAAAATGAAAATTGTGGCAAAGTCAAGAGCAATATTTTTGTTGTATATTTTTTCAAAATACTCTGGGTTTCTGTTACAGCCCTGATATGGGTGATATTGTGCCAAACACACAAAAAAAGCAGTTTTGCTCTTTAGGCAAATATGAAGTATTAATTAACACCAACTTTTTTTTTTTTTTTTTAACTTCTTTATTCTTTTTCTCTCAAGGCCTGCCTCTGTATGGGACAGATTATGGTAGAAGTAATGTGCCATTTCATTGCACCCACCAAGTTACCGTTGAATGTAGGCAGTATTTGTGGCAGACAGTGCCCCCGGGTGTGTACAGCTGTAAACTGCAGAACTATACTGAACTATGAAAGACCCGGCTTTCCACTGCGATTCTGGAGAATTGCAGCCTCATCTTAGTCAAGTGCCAACGCTTTATATATTATGGGATTCATTTTGGTACCCTTTTTATGGATGAATTGAAATAAGTGTTTCTCCTCAAAACATGCATGACACATTTAAGCTGTAAGATATTTACAGTTATTTATGTTTTTCTTGTGATTCTTTTTGTAAATATTAACCGTATTTCATCAAAAGAATGCCACAACATAATACCTTCCCTGGTATGTGATATATATGCATGCTGTATTTTGATTTAATGCTTTTAACTTTTTTTTTTTAAACATATAGTTTTAAACATAACCATGTCAGTCACATCCATCTTAAAAATGTTCATTCATTCATTTATTCATTCGTTTGTTTTAAGCAGAGGAAAAACAGGTGGTTTTGTTATACAAGGCACCGATGGCAGAGTAAATACATGAATGAATAAATGTTATTAAGACAAGTTATCATTTGTTATGTACACTAGTAATAAATAAATTTGTTATGTACTGCTCAAAAAGGAGTGAGAAGGAGAAAACTTATTACTAAATCCCTTTCCCAGCTTCCATTTATACAATATACAGTAACACATTACTTGTGCTTTCTTAACAGGAATCATTGTGTAATCATTGACGCAGGTTCACATGATGTATTCAGATTGTTTACTTACACATTGATATTACATGTGAAAATAATCCACGACAAGTAAAGGTTTGACATTCAAGGCTGGACTTGAATGTAAGTATTATCAGGAAAAGTGTACTTAAAGTGGTTCTTGTCCAGTAAATAGTTCTTATGATTGTTTTACTATTGTGTGATATTTTTTTGTCCATTTTCTACTGTTGAATTATATGTATTTTTTTTATTTTTTATTTTACCAGTGTACATGTTTAAGGTTGAGCTCATTATTTTATGTGCTGTTGATATTTTATCCACAGCATTACATCATGTTTTAATAGGTTACCATATGTTGTTTCTGTTAATGTCTTCTAAGAAGTTCAACTCTATCTGAATGTCTTTTTTTACTCAAACCAAGAATGTTTCTTGTTTTTATCAAATTATATAGGAACACTTCATCTTTCAGTTTGTCACACTCAAACTCAGTGTGTGTGCAGATATTTGTGTTTATTGATGAGGAAGAGAATGAAAAATTATAATTGAGTAAATTACTTGTCAGTCAAACATGGAGTGAAAAGTATGGAAATAGTCGACTCAAAGATAGAAGTGACAGTAGAAGTAAAAAGTTGGAGAAAATGTAAGTGGTCAAGGTGACAGTGGGTAAACTAATCCTATAGACCAGGCACAGGACCTTTGTGGAATAGTTTGCTTATGCCTGCTATAGACCATGTCTAAACTATCATAATATTTTTCTTTAATACTTAACCATTACGCAGCGGTACCCATTAGCCTCTTTTCACATAGTGAATTCAGTTGTATAAAGACCATCATTTTTATTTTTCGACATCCACATTGACCATGTTTTTTTATGTTATTTTTGGCCGTTTTGACAAATAATAAGGTCTTCAGGGTTAGTTAGTTTGTACAGAAATAATAACAAAGTTCTGCTCTTTGTTAGAATTATATATAGGCTTCATCTTTATCATTTTGTGTTGATATAGAGTAAATGTACAGTGCAGGCTGTCATGTTATCAAATTATATTAATACAGTGTTACACTTCATTTCTGTTCCCTTTTAACATTGTGTGTATTTACTCAAAGCATTCTGTCCTAACTAAATAGCCCCTGGTTGGTTATTAGAGACAAATTCCTTAATTTTGAAAATACATTATTTTATTTATCACACTTGATTCTGTACAGAGCATTGGTAAAATAAAGAGGAAAAGAGCTTTGTAAGGACACTTGTGGCTATAATATACACAATAAAGAATGTTCTCATTTTGTGTTTCGAGATCTTGCTCCATGTTCCTCTTTTTAGTTCTTGCACTTGCTCCTCTAAATGTCTCTGATCAAATGCATTATACTATTCATCACATGAGTTATAATATGTGACTTTGGTTATGTATTTCCAAAATGCCTGTGCACCAGTTGGCAAACATTTTTCAGTTCATAGGAACACTGCTGTTTCCTCATGCCATCCTAGTGTATGGGGTGTTCCTGTGAATAATCAGGTGTTTGGCTTTGGTTCAGAGGGTCAGAGGACTTTCTGTACGAATAAGTGATTCATTGTCTGGTTAATAATCCTGATTTGACATTGTTTTCTTCCTCTAGTCATAAGAATTAATAGAATTTCTGACAGTATGTAGTGGGGCCAAAATAATTTTCAGTTAGATCATCTTCCCTGAAAGTACCAGGGAATAACTGGACAAAAATGGCATTCAATTAATGACCAACAAAGAAGACAACTCATAACTATAATAATACTTTTCTTTTATTCTTAACCTTTACCTAGACACCAGTTTGCACATACAATGAATTCAGTTGTATTGGGACATTTTTTTGTTCTCTGAAATAAAGATTGACATATTTAAAAAAAATTCTTCTTCTTCTTGTTATTATTATTATTATTATTATTATTATTATTATTATTATTATTATTATTATTATTATTATTATTATTATTATTATTATTATTATTATTATTATTTTGTTGTTGTTGTTGTTGTTATTATTATTATATTTTTTTATAATGAATAAGGCCTTTCATAGAATTTATGAAATTTTGTAGCACACATTGTGGCC
This sequence comes from Siphamia tubifer, assembly GCA_020466265.1. Classification (NCBI taxonomy): domain Eukaryota; kingdom Metazoa; phylum Chordata; class Actinopteri; order Kurtiformes; family Apogonidae; genus Siphamia; species Siphamia tubifer. The sequence continues at coordinate 12,519,500 of CM035800.1, read as the reverse complement.
ATAATAATTTTTCTCAGATTATCTTCCTTGAAGGCGAGTGGGGATAACTGTAGACAAAATGTGACATTATATAAATGACCAAACAAATAACCAAATTTCTAAATCAATACAGTTTCTAACTCCGCCCGGAAGTATGCAATGAATGAGGTCATGCAAGAGGAGGAAACAGAACTCGACAGCTAAGATGGCGGAGGAGCAGCAAGAATCATCACAGGGGGAGATCGAGGGTGAGAGAAACAGTTATAACACATAATATTCATCGAACAGAGCGGTCGTTTTCTAGTAAATGAAGCCCTTTGTCACACGCGGGACGTCTAGACTTTTCAGGCATTGCTTTCTCTGTGATTATGGAGACTGACATGCAGCGGCGAGGGGCAGACAGGCCATAGCTGTTTGGCTAACGCTAGCTAGCTACGAGTGCTACACAAAGAAAAAAACGCCTGTTTAGTTATTGACAAGGCAATAGTTGGTGACAGTCACACACTTCATGAGCTGAGGAAACGCTTAAAGTATAGGCTTAGTAGTAGAAGAGAACATCCAGTTTCAGTTGTAAAAATAACGTTGTTTGTTGTGACTAGAATTTGTTTTGTTTTCGCACAGGTCGAGCTAGCCAAGTTTAGCTTCCTGTCGTTAGCCGGTGCAGTGGAGTAACTTGTTGTTCATGTGAACTGAAGACCGTTAGCTACATGCGTCTGTGGTTGCTTGAGGTAACAGCAGGTGCTAAAGACAGCACGTTTGCCAGTGCCATATTCCACACCTGTCCGAATATGTCAATCTATTCTAACATATTAAACTGACGGGTCAACATCCAGGCTCCATGTGCTTTTTATTAATATACAGTTGATAAAACAGGTCAATATATCACCTAACATATGCTTTCAGAGTACTATCGTTGCCTACCATTGCTGTGAAAACAGCTTATAATCTGTTTTTAGTTGTTTGGCCGCCATGTGTAGAAATCATTATCAGTGCAGCAAAAGTTCAAGAAAAAAAGTACTTGCATTAGTGTTTTGGGATTTGCTATCAAAATGTTCAGCAAGTAAATCACATCACATCTGATAGAGGTGTGTTTTTTTATGGTGGTAGTTTTGCTATATTATGGCTGTCACTAAATACCTGATCTGTTTATCAGACGCAAATTATGTGGCCATACTCCAGGCATAATAATTACCTTTGGAGGAAATACTCCACTACTGCAACGTCTGATTTGACACTTGGCATTCGTTTATCTTTACACCCATTTTCCAATTTTGTGTTATATTCAAGCACATTTAGTCATTGCGCTTCACAAAATTGTACATTATTTTGGGACCTTCTCATAAAAACAAAATGGTTATATTTTTGCTTAAGAAATGGCCAAAATGGCTTTGGAAATCACCTGGAAATCTTTAGAATTATTCATCTAGCTATTCGTTACTTGATTGACATGGCCAACAGTTATCTAACTTCTAATAAATGTGAAATGTAGCTACATTTTCTCGTGCTGTTATTATATATATATATATATATATTTTATGACAGAGCATGATGTCAGATTGACATTGACTTTTTCTTTTTTTAAACAATTAAATCAATTAAAATCAGCCCTTACGAATCCATGTTCACTTTATTATTATTTAAAATTTCTGTCACTAAAATTGACTAAACTGTTTTAGTGTATTTTCCCATGATACAATTACAACAGGATGTAACATTTAAGTTGACCCATTTCTTATACAATCCTCATCTAATGCAGATATTTCAAATCCACATTACACACATTCCTCATATTCTAGCCTGCGGGTCATATAGATTCAACCATCACTGTTGTAGCACATACTAGACTGCTGTGGTGGTCTGTCTCCCTTCTGGATATGCAGTCCTGAAACCTAATTAACTCCTTTTTTACAGGAGTGAACTGCCTTGCATATGATGAGGCTATAATTGCTCAGCAGGACAGAATTCAGCAAGAGGTAAGTTTTTATTTTTATTTTTTTTGTTTTTTAATGAAAAAGCAACTTTCATTTTTACATCTGATATAAACAAAGACTTGATTTATTGTGTTCCGAGTAAAGGGATTAACAAATGTCACAGATTCCATTCATTTTATGCTGTTCTTATCAGGGGAAACTCATCTGATATGTAGACGCATACCTCTACTTTTCATGTGTTTGTTTCTGTTCGTGGAGTTTTATTAGATAACATATAACACTTTAATTTCTATGTGTATGCAGATAGCCAACAGTAACCCTTTAGTGTCGGACAGACAGGATCTCTCAGTGCTGCAGAGAGAGTATGCTGAGGATGACACAGTTTATCAGCTCAAGATCAAGGTCAGTCAAACTGCGCCACCTGCTCAGATTACTGCAGCCACATCAGGACACATTTCCTCTTCAGTGACATTTCAGCCAAAGCCACAAACCAAACTCCTTTTACTTCATCTGTGCACATTCAATTTTACACATTATATGCAGTGTGTTTTAAGTCTGTTTTCTTGTTTATTAAAGGACCTATACAAAAAATACTCATACATTCGTAAGACGCGGCCAGATGGGAACTGTTTCTACAGAGCCTTTGGCTTCGCACATCTCGAATCTCTGTTAGATGACAGCAAAGAGCTACAGAAGTAAGTGTCGTGCTGACCACCGTTTAGGGTATATTAACTTTTAGTCCATAAATATAAGGTTTTCACAAATACTTTTGCTGGTCTAAAAATACCAACTGGATCATTTTAAATGTATGTGTAACGAACTGTATCCATCATCATTGTGAAATCTGTTCTTGTACACCTTAGAATTTCCAAACCTAATCATGGAAATTGTTCTGTGGATATTTAAGATGCTTTTTTATGTTTCTAGGTTCAAAGCAGTTGCAGCTAAAAGCAAACTGGACCTGGTTAATGAGGGCTTCACTGAGTTTACCATCGAAGACTTCCATAACACTGTATGTTCCAAACATATACCAATTTATATAATGACGGAAATTCCTTTTGTTGACTTTAGTTATTTTTAAACCCGTTAAAATGTGTATATTGGAATAAATACTGTACTTATAATATATATATATATATATATATATATAATATAAAATACTTGCATTGACATTTTAAATCACTGCAAACAGCATTGCTTTGACAATTACAAATGATATACTAGATGTTATTTGGCCTGTGTAGTGGTAAACTATACGTGCATAAATGTAATAATAAAAAAATGTCTTTCCAACAGTTCATGGACCTGATTGAATTGTGTGAGAAACAGCCAAGTCTCCAGGAACTGTTGAACTCCTTCAATGATCAGAATGTCTCAGACTATGTGGTAGTGTATTTGCGGCTGCTCACATCAGGCTACCTGCAGCGAGAGAATGGCTTCTTTCAGCACTTCATAGAGGGAGGACGTTCTGTCAAGGAGTTCTGTCAGCAGGTGATTTTTTAAATGTTTTACTTTGATCATCTTGAAATAGCTGTGGAGTCCCTTTTTTCTCTTTCTGTTAGAGCAGAGTATGTGGGGAAGCCTTTTTAGTCAAATAGATCACTGCTTGAAAAGTGTAATTGTTCTACCTCACAAGTTGTGGGGTAAAACACATATTCTAATGCAACCTCATAATGTCAAAGTATCTTTGAAACTGATTCCCACAAGTTATTGCCACTATGTAAAGGTCAAATGGGCACTTTGGGAAGAATTTCACACTTTGACCATTTGTGATTTCCAATGTGAAAAACAAATCTTAAAAACTAAAAAAAAAAAAAAAAATTGGTACCTTTGTTGACTGTTTTAGTCGTCTTTATCTATAATAACAGCCTGGTTGCTTATGCTGCATACTCAGACCAACCCCAAGATTTGTCACATGGAACCCAACTTGAGTACCTGAATCAGTCATCAATCAGTCATTTAAAAAAAAAATTGAAAGAAGTTTTCAGGTTGATAAAAGGCAAAGAGAACTGAATTAAGAAGCAAAATAAGTGGCTTTTTGACTAGAAAATTACATTATGTCACCATGTATCAAGGGTCGTAGAGAGAATTCTGTCATTGATAAATGCAGTGTAACTTTGAATCAACCCTGTTTGCTTTATTTTTAAAATGTGATAAATGATGAATGGATCTTAACGTTCCCAGAACAATTGCTGGAGGAAATATTGCCCAAAAAATTGCCACTTTTACACAGAGATATTGGGAAAAAAGTTGAATAAGAGACAGTAGCTGCATATTAAAGCACTGGTGTGGAGTCTGTGGCGTGCTGTAGCTGCCTTTGTGCCTACTCAGCTTCATGTCCAGCACAGCCAGCTTCATGCCTGTCACTTAGCCCCAGTAATTTGCCAGTGCCTCCATATGTACCCAATGTTTCTCAAATGGGGGCTTGTCATCACAGCTTGGTTGTAGAAGGAGAGGTGTTCCTTTGACTTAACATTTCAGAATCATGATCCCACATTTATTACGGCTGTGTTATTGCCTCCAGAGGATTTACAAAGCTGTGATAAAGATGGGAACAAATTATCCCATCATTTCTTTACACAGATGTCATTCCAGAATAACGGAGTAATATCCCTGCAGCAGAAGTGGGGCACTACCTTTTTTCTGGCTCTACATGAGCAGCTCTGTCCAAAATAAGCAACTATTAGCTTAGGAATAGAGGCTGCTAAGGTCAACAAATGTTTGTACCCAGCACAAAACAGACTTCCTAACACAAGCTTTTCATAAGAACAAAACATGTGTTGTATATTGAACTTTGAAGCTTTGAGATGTTACTTACTTTGCTTCATGTTCCTGTTTTTATTGGTGCTACCGTTTGAGTCCTAGAATTCAGACTCTTTGAGCTACTTATTTGGCATGAATAAGACAGAAGAATAACTGTTTGAAATTACCATATCAGATTTTCCCACTCATTCCATCGGTAACCGTGAAATAATTTTGTAGTGCCCCCCCCCCCCAAAAAAAAAACCCCATCAGATTGTCATATGATCAGTGTGCTTGTGTCATTTACCTTCTTAAATATGCACATGCATTGATAACACTAGTGATAATCAACATAGCAGTTATTTTAAGTGAGATTTCCAGTCATATAAAAGTGATTGTGCCGTAAGATTTAGTCCGTTCATTTTAAGGAGAAATTAAAAATGTATGTTTAATTTGGCTGCATACATTCAGATTTACATTTCCAAGCATTTCAGTAGTCATCCTGAGTGCTATATATTCAGAAGAAAAGTTTGACTATGACCAGAGGCATTTCAAATCAGAGAAAAGAAATCACTGTCACTCTGAAATACCATATAATTAAAATATAGTTATTAAACATAAAGGGAAAGTTCAGAATTGCAAAACTTGTAATTTTGAATGGCCTGACTGTAAACACAAAGTTTGGCAAATTATTCAAAACATTAACAAACAAAATGTTCTCTTTATTTTTCCCCCCAGGAAGTAGAGCCAATGTCTAAAGAAAGTGACCACATTCACATCATCGCCTTAGCCCAGGCACTGAACGTATCCATCCTGGTGGAGTACATGGATAGAGGAGAGGGAGGAACAGTCAATCATCACGTCTTCCCTGAAGGTGGAGACCCACGCATCTTCCTCCTCTATAGACCGGGCCATTACGACATCTTATACAAATAACACACTCCTGATCACAGCCCACGTCGTCGTCCTCCTGCTGTAGCCTAGCAGGGGTTTAAAAGATTACTTCAACGGCCACGTTGATGAAGTATACATCTGTGTATGAGATTACACTCATGTATTAAGATAAGTAAAAAAAAAAAAAAAAATTTAATAAAAGATAAAATCACAATACATGCCTCCTTTACACCTCCTGCCCCAACTCCCACATTTCCCCTCAGTCATCACACAATGGTTAATTAAAAAAATCTTTGGAAAAATAGAAGTGACTCAAGGCATTTAGAGTTGTACAGTTTTTTTCTTTTGTGGTTGTAAATGTTATCTACTTGCTTTTTGTTGGATTCTTTTCCTTTGTTACACTGCGTTTCATTGAGTTTTATTAAAGGGATTTACATCTTACGACTTGTGTCATATTTTACCTTTAATTACCTCCGCCAAGGAGGTTATGTTTTTGCTGGCATTTATCTGTTTGTCTGTCTGTCTGTGTTGAAGATAACTCGAAAACTTATGGACAAATTTAGATTACATTTTCAGGGTAGGATGGTAATGGGGAGATCTGGAAATAATTAGATTTTGGTGGTGATCCGGGGGGTCTACATCTTGGCGGAGGTCTACGCTCAAAGTGCTTTTCTAGTTTTCGATGAATTGGATGGCTTTTAATTCGGCTGCTTTTTGTCAAGTCATCATTTTGTCTGAAAAGTGGAAAAATTGGAAGGAAAATGCAGTCAGTTTAAGGTGCCATATGTGTTAGTAATTTTTTCAGTTAGTCATAATGCAGAAAAATATGAATCCTGATTTCCATTAGCCTTTTTTTAAATCTGATAATGGTTGTTTACATGCTGTAAGGTGCGGGACCGATGTACGCATGTTCGGTTGTTTTCGCTGCAATTCCAAAGAGTGTCAATAGCAGCATGTGCTTTCTCCTGCAACTTTCCGCGGACGACTGTTGCTACTTGGGGAGTCCCGGAAATGCCGCGGAGTGGGACCTCACGATTGACAAGAGGTAGAAACAAAGTGTGAGAATGACTTCGTTGTTGAAGGCTGTGTACGCCAGGAGGGTATTTGCAGCTTGTGTACGCCAACATTCATCCCTTGCAAGTATGTATAATCCTACTGTCACTTGGCTTTTGCTGGCTTTATTTTCCTAGTGTCGACTCGGCAACTATTTTGCAAGTAACAGTCTATTAGCAACTAGCTAATGTTTGCTAGCTAGCTTATTTTGTTGAACTATAAATAAGTGTATAAAGGGTTAAGTACTGCCATGGGGCAGTTTAGGTAAATGCAGACTTTGTCAGGACGACACGATATGTGTCTTTGCAATATTGCGTGCTGTTCCAACATTGTCAAGTTAATCTTGCCTGGGCGACATGAAAGCCATTCATTCAAGTACATAGCTGTTCTTTCTGTGCTCTTGTAAGGAAAGGTAAAAATGTATATTGTACGTCGTTAAAAGTCTTTAAATCACAAGGAACTTACTCAGTTGCAAACAAATCAGTGTCGTACCATTCACTTTGTACCTCGAAATAATACATAATAATGACAAAGTTACTACGTTAGATATTTTTTCACATTTATTAAAGTTGAAAGCCAAAAATATTTGGCAAATAAAATTAATCTCAGCTGTATCCTGTCTTCATTTATGTTTCAATCTTAATTGGAGTCACCTGTGACTGAATTGATAAGCATTTGCCAAATGAGTGTGTATGTATGTGTATATATATATATATATATATATATATATATATATGCAAACGTTTAAAAACAAACCTTTTTCAGTCTTCCTTTGAGAACAACGAAGTTGTAAAAAAAAAAATTAACAATTTAATTATTTAAATTTGACTTTATCTTAAGACAAGATTTAATTTATCTCACCGTGAGGAAATGTCACAGTTAAAAGCAACAAATACAGCAAGCAAGTGCAGATAATGACGGGTAGGAGAAATACAAATAGAGAGAAAATTGACATTTGTATAAATATTTGGAAAATAAAGAATGACAAGTGACTGAGTAATAGTTAAAGCTCTACTGATTAGTTTCCTTTGAATCAGAATACTTGATTAATCCCAAGAGGGAATTATTTAAACATGATTTAGTTTTGAAAAACATTCTAAGTATGAAGTAGTTGGCATTTCTAGTCAGTCAAGTATGCAGCAAAACAAGGGTCCTGAAACATTTAACATGTTAAAAATGGTATCTGTTATATAAAATAAAAGATTGATAGTCTCTTCCACTTTCTGTATAGGTGAACTATTTGAAAACATGGATAAGAAAGCAACCTGGGACCGCTTTTATGATGAAAACAACAAGAGGACATCCAGCTTTAAGAACTTTGAGTGGTTCTTTGGCTTTGATTCTGTACGACACATCATCCTGCCCTATTTGCAGACCATGTCCCGCCACGTTGAACTCCTGCGAGTCCTGGATATGGGCTGTGGCACTTCTGCTTTGGGGCCCTGTATTTACAAAGACTCTCCGTTCCCTGTCCAGGTGACATGTGCTGACATTTCTCCTGTAGCTGTGCACCTAATGCAAGAACATATCAGAGCCATGGCTATTCAACCTCAAAATCTTTCTTCTCAGCTAGAGTTTATTGAGCTGGACTGCACACAACTCCACAGTCACTACGGTTGTAGCAGTGTTGACCTTATAATTGACAAAGGCACGATAGATGCCTTGTTGAGGTCGAAGGAGGGGAAAGATAAGGCCGGCCTTGTGTTGAAGCAGTGTATGAAGGTTCTGCAGAGGTCAGGGTCTCTGCTCCAGTTCTCTGATGAGGACCCTGATGCCAGGCTACTGTGGCTGGAGACTGAAGCACAGGAGCAGGGAGTGATGTCAGCTGAAGTGGGACTACAGGAGGTTGGAGAGTTAAGAGGAATATTATACTACTGCTATCAAGTGACTCCTCACCCTATTGTTCATTAGTAACTTCTGCTTTTCTCTGGATCACCTGAATGTACTTAATTTAAAATCAATTGTATGTAAACATCGGATGTGATTGTAAATGTATACATTGAAATAATGTAGGCTTGTGCATATCAATTCAACTTTAAAGTAAATATTTTTTACGTTAACTGTGAGGCCACATTTATTTACAGGTTCAGAACGTCCAGTTTGCATCTCTGATTTCTAGTTATCTACTGCCATCTTGTGGCTTTCAGATGTACTACTTGATCTAGTGAACCATGTGGAAAGTATGCCATCAGTAAGGAAAAGCAGTAAAATGGTAAGTGTTTTTGCAGTGTATGCTATGTTCATTAGTTACTGTTGGTGCATCAATGTGTAGATTAAATTTTGCAACAGTGTATGTTTCGGGTTGATTTTATGTAACTTCTTACATACTTTTCGGTTGTTTAATCTACATCAATTCATCATATTCGACAGGATCGGCATAATATTGCAATAATGTTTTAAGAATAACATTTTCCTAAATTTTAAGAAACTGCCAATGCATTTGCCATTATTTTCAGAAGGTTTTAATGAGTTTATTCACATTAAAATATTTTCTCAAGCTATTAAAAAAACAAACATTAATCCTTTAGTTGATCACAGCCGTTTATAATTAATACATTTGGAGATGCATTGTTTGAAATAAAAGTAACAGATGAAAACAGTGGAGTAAAAAGTGCAATATTTGTATTTAAAAGGCTATTAACTATTTTTTTGTTTCTGAATAGTGATTAAAATAACATGGAGTTAACATTCAAGTAAATTACAAGTACTTCATATTTATGTATAAGCAGCCTTCAGTACTTGAGAAAAAATAGTTGGTTAAACTAAAATGAAAACATTTGACAATAGTGCAGCATAGAGAATATGATCATCAGTATAAAAAAAAGATTGAATACAGTGCAAAGAATCCTATACTGTTGTCATTGTGCACTGCATCTGTTGGTATTTTAAAACAAGTTGAAGAAGTTCACTGGATCTCCTCCATCATCTTCATCCAGATGGGCATACATACAGAATGGTGGAGGGAGGAGCTCTTGTGGGTCCAGGATTCCGATCACATTGTTGAAGAAGCTGAAAAGAGAAAGGAAGCAGTAAAAAAAAAAAAGTTGAGGGGGAAGGCATCCAGGAAGACAGAGGTTAGATAGTAAACGGAGACACCGAAAGAGGCTTAAGGACCTGTCTGTAATGAAAATACAGTTATAGAAACTTATTTGACCAATTTAATACTAACTCCTGTGTGTATTATGTGACTAAGATAGAAAACATGAAATGCCTAAATAAACTTTTTGTCAGCACGATGCCATAGATATTGATGCAAGAAGAAATTTGGATTTTCTAGGAAACCATGGAAAATGGATAGATATCGACTCTGAAATTAAACTGAGCAATTTTTGTTACCACATTTGTCCAAACAAATGTGGTAACAAATTTGTCCAAACAAATGTACCTTTACTTTTATAATGCATTAGAATTAATAAGAAATTGAAAACAAGGAGTGTACAATGATTAATTTGTTTACATGACTGGAATTCCAAAAAATGAGGAAATGAGGAAATTATGCTGAGTCTTTGCAAAAGCACAGCAGTTGAATAATGTAAACAGTTAAGCACCATTGGCAGATTTTAAATTCTGGTTAAGAGTGTGAAATGTTAGTTTAAACATTAACCTTATCTAAATAAGTAATTGTGTATGGACTTTTCAAAAACATGTGATAGACATGTTGGACTTTAAATAATTGCATGAATTAATGCAAATGTATTTAAAATAACAGAAAAGTATCCAGCATTGTTCTGTGCCATTCCTCATATTGCCTGTTTAAATAATGCATATACATATGCCTTACTGACACTTTGATGGGCACATACTGACCTGGTAATCATCCATCCAGTTTTGTTGGTGTGAAACAGAGTACTGACAGGAATACATCCAAACTGGGTGACGGTGCTCATGTACTTCCCTGCCAATAGAGAAGTGCATCACGAGTTAAAGCCAGCGCAACCAGACAAGCAGGTTCAATAGATGTAAACAAAACAATCACAGCAAGTCATATGCTACATCAGTGGCTCCAACCCCGGTCCTTGAGGGCCCCCTATCCTGCATGTTTTAGATGTTTCCCTCTTCCAACACACCCGACTGTCATTCTCAGTCTTCTGCAGAGCTTGGTGATCATTTGAATGAGGTGTGCTGGGAGCCACTGTACAATGTGACTGTGGTCAAAGGATCAGTTTATCATCCAACTCTACAGAAGAATGATACTGACCATCAGATGTGTTCAAAGAGGGAACCA
>CM035800.1:12453676-12503676 GCA_020466265.1 Siphamia tubifer | reverse complement strand
TTCTGTTGACAGAATATTGAGATTGCATGTTTTACTTTTAATAAGTTAAGAAAAATGCACATTTGTCACAGAAAGTCAGCATTCAACAAGCAACTTCACAATAATAGTCAACTGTGCAAGACAATGTCAATATGTATAAATAATACATCAGTACAGACAAAACATATGAGCACACAATAAGGAATGAGAGCATCCCTCTTGTGTGTGTAAGTACTCACCACATGGTTTAGGCCTCTGGGCCAGGCAACATGCCAGGAAGCAAATCAATACTGCCAAAAGTCTCATGTTGGAGGTTTCAACACACCACAACAAGTGTAGCTGGTTACACCGTCTCTGAGAGAAGATTCACTTCCTTATAAACTCGGGTGCTGAGGCTCCAGGAGGAAAGTCCAGCCTCCAGCTTTTGATTTAAGCTCTGTCACTAAGCGAAAGTCAAGTTCATGAGCACATGATAGAGCAATTGGACTTAACCCTTGTGCGGTCCTTCATAAAAGGCACACTGGCTGTGTCCTACAATCGGGTCTTAAAGACCCAGATTCCAAAGTTCAGTTTCATAGACTCATCACCCCATCCCTCAAGTATATTTTACTGTTTTCAGTAGTAAGCAATGGCACCATACAGTACGTATGAAAAGGTACATTTGTGAGCCACCGGGTCACTTTGACCCGAAGGACTGCACAAGGCTTAAGTTAAGATAAGAGGTCAAAACTGCCCATGTCTCCCAGTTAAGGACAGCCATTTCACTGTGGGTTTTTTTTTTTACACTTTGTAGAAAATCTAGCATTCTCAGGTTGTACAATGAGACATTGGATATCACTATGTAAAATAATCCCTTCCTTTTATTTTATTATGTCCAGAAAATGTAATTGTTTTTATGTGCAGACACAAAGGCTGAGGGTTGTGCACAGTAGGTGACGGGTAAAGAATGTTGTGTTCACAAGATAAGGAAACAGATAAAGCCCGAACTGGATTTTCGGAACATGGAGTGGAGGTGTTTTGCTCTATCTGTGACATCAGTATCACATGATTGGTAGGTGTGGAACAACAAACAACAGTGCATACATGGTTATCACAGAAATCCCCTTGATCACTGACCTACTTAAGAAAACAAACACTTAACTTTGACAATTTTGTAAGACAAAGGTTGATTATTTCTTTACACAATATTTGATTATATTTTAATTGTAAATCTTTGAAAAATATATCATTTAAATCAGTTTTAAGAATATTACAGTATTATTGCTATTTGTCACTTACTGCGGTTTGAAGGGATTTCATTCATTAAAGTCTTTTTGTGTGCTATAATTGTAATGTGTTAATATGAGGCAGTATTTATTTGTATGGCACAATTCATACACAGGACAATACAGTGTTGTACAAAAATGGAAATGAGGCAGGTTAAAAATACATAATTAAAGTTAAAACATAATAAATAAAACATAAATATCAATTGAATAAGATCAAGTAATCAATTAAAATAAAATAAGTGAAATGCACACCTTGTTAAAATGACGAGGAAATGAACATTTAAGATTTGCATAAACCATTTCTCATTTTCTGTAGCTCTGCCTTTTTGTTCTTTTACTTGTTCTGTGGGCTAATATGTAACAGGTTACATGACATTGAGATCACATGTTTAACAAAAGGCTTGATCAGTGACATCCCTGTGCTTTTGTCACCTGACTGGGACTTTGTCATGTAAACCCAGCTTTCTCAGCTAGTGTGTAGTGAGATAAAAATCAGTTGAAAATCTGTGACAAGTATCGAGTGAATGAAACTAGCTGGCTGTCATGAAGTTAAAGTGAACATTTGATTGAAAGATGCATATATGAATATGACCCTAAGTGTGTTAAATATGGATTTACAGACACTGACGGTGAAATGGGACTGAAACGAAGTGAGACTAAAATATAAAATATCAAAATGTAAATCTTATATAGAACAAACACAATTGTTTTACACTAAATATGCTATTAAAGCTGTTTGTGCTGTCCATAAATGTGGAATAATTTTGTTTTCAAACAACGTTCCTCTTTTTATTATTTTTTTTATACACATCAGTATCACCTTTGACCAGGTACCAGTGATTATACTTACACTTACATTGTATCTATTATTACCTCTAGTATGTCAGTGTCACAATCATTTCATGACGAGAGATAAAAAAGAAAATGTTTCAACATCATAGGCAACCTTACATTTTCTGTCTAAATCCCAATGCACAGCTTTTCTATATTTCTATATTACATGGCATTTGGCAGACGCTTTTATCCAAAGCGACTTACAATAGAGAACATAATATATAGCCTGTAGCACTAGCAGTTACAAGGTCGACAGGAAATATACAGAACAATAAATGCAGATGCTATCTGGGATTAGTAAGCCCCCCCCCCCCGAGTAGATATTTATGAGTGAGGAGAGGCATCAGTGCAGTAGATATTTTAGTAGTTTATATTACATCGCTCACAAACAGACCATTTTTGATTAGAAAGATTTTGTCAATGCTTTGACATACATTTTTGTGTACTGCTTTTTTTTGTATACATGTCACCTGATTATAAAAAAAAAAGTAGAGGAGATAAGGGTGAAAATAGGACAGACAACAGCTCTACATAGCCCTGATAAAGGATAAAGTCCGCATGCTCTACTACATTCACTGCCCCAGGTGCTTCATATGCTGCTCACCCAGTCATGTCCTACAGAAAAAGTAGCCAAGAACAAAACATTTTGTAGTCATGTAATTTTATTTTTTCAATATTTTCTGCATCTTATTTATTTATTTTTATTTTTTTTTACAAAATAATGTTTCTTCTTCCACTCTTTATGTGGTCCCTCAACCTTCCTTAAAACATGAGTATTCACTGTGTGGAGAAAGAAAAACCAACCTAGAAACTGCCCTAGTAATAAACACTAAAATCAAGTTTAAATATTAACCAGCAGCAATAGACATTTATAGCAGTGAAAATGTAATGATCATTCATTTGAATGTTTTTGACGTTTCTGAATATGTCAGTGTGTAAAAGTAATTTTAAGGCTTTAAAATAATAACTATCATCTTAATAGAATGAAAATAATTGTACTTTTATCTTAACTTAAAGAGATCATATTTGTTAAATCCACTTTTATGAGTCTTTGGTGCATTTATTTGTGTATTTGGACCCCAATAATTCATACAGTTTGAATTTGAACCCTTCAGATACTGCAAAGCTATCTCTGTATTCATTTTGGCAAAAGTCAACTAGATTTTCACAACTTGTTTTACATTTTATAACTAGTTACATCATGGTATTTGCAGATTGCACAGCCTTCCCACAAACATTTCTCAGAATACGACAATTATTTATTAGCAGCCCTGACTGTAGTCCATACTGAAAATATCTCCAAACTTCAAGTTGATTACTTGGTTGATTAACTGGGACACAGCAGCACAGTCAACATCCTGGAGGGGGCGGGGCCTGAATTGGCTCATGTGCATTTAAAGGGCCAGTGCTCAAAATGACCTTTCTGGTGTCATCACTCAGAAATAGGATTGAATATGGATCTATGGTGTTGAATTAATGAAGGATTCAGACCCAGACATAGAATTGACAGTTTTAAAAAATAAATTAAAAGCAAAATATCACTCCTTTAAAGCATCCAAGAAATAACCTGAGGTTCTCTGGGCAATGGAGGTAGTTCAAGATAATCACAAATATCATTACACTCTGGTCCATGCTGTTTGAAAAACTCCCTCAGGCCCCTATTGGACCTATTAGAGGGGCCCATGGGGTCCTTGATAGAGTGAATCTGGGGATCAGTCAAGTAGGTCAGTCCTTTGCCATTAGCTGTAACCCAACCTATTAAAAAAAAAGGAGTAAATACTTTACAAATACACACATTAATAGCAGTACCACTTTTTCATCATGATGTAAAGTTGTTGGAGATTGATTTCAGTGATCAACACCCACCTTGGAGGTCTACAACTACTTCCTGGCAGTCAGAGAACAGATAGGTGAAGTGTCCAAAGGCCAGGCCATATTTCGTAGCCTCATACTTGGTGTTTTTCTTTATAGTGTTGTTAGTGAGTTTGACAAAGTCTCCCAGCATATAGGGCTCCACTGTCACACACCCCACTATGTTATTTCCCTGCAAGATCTTTTAAAAATGGAGAAAATGCAGTCATTTCACACCTATATGACCTTGACACAATTCTTTTACACAGTCTTCTGTGTCCAGTCAGTGTAACACACTCTTTTGTTGTAGCTTTAACATTTCATAAGGTTTGTTCATGTGGTTATTGCTCAGTGTGGCCTTAAGTATATTGGCAAAAACTGCTCAGTAAGTAATTACTTTTTTTTTATTTGATTCCATTAAGGAAGAGCAAAGAGGGATTAAAAATATTTGCTGTTAAACTTTTACTTCCTTCACTTATTCTTGAAACAGTTTATAATGCCATGCAGGCTCATAACCAACAGGATAACTTCCTCTCCCTGTCGTGTAGGGTGTATGTGGGTATATTAACAAATACTGTTCTAAATATGCTTGAGGCAAAGCTTTGCGATTTTAAATTATAATTTTAATGAAACATCTGCGATATCTACTTTTCCCAGAGGAACAAAACTTTTATCAGTTCAACTTGTCATGTTTTTAATTAATTTTCCCCTGACTATTCTGCCCTCACCAGTAGTGCTTCTGATGGAATGAAGAAGATCTGAGCCATGACCTCTTTATCATACAGACTCTTGTTGAATTCAGCT
Source organism: Siphamia tubifer (assembly GCA_020466265.1). Taxonomy (NCBI): domain Eukaryota; kingdom Metazoa; phylum Chordata; class Actinopteri; order Kurtiformes; family Apogonidae; genus Siphamia; species Siphamia tubifer. Next base: position 12,498,940 of record CM035800.1, on the reverse strand, counting down.
ACATAGTACTGGGCCGTCATCTGTCTCTCAACATCTTTCAAGTGGAACTGAATCCCCGCTGGGTTCTTGTAGTCCTTCCCAACGTACCTAAGGACAAAAATTCATTAATTAAGGGAGCACAGATTAGCATTTGGAGAACAGGCTTGCAATTTACAGTTCTTTACCTGCTTAATCTCTCCTCCTGGTGTAAAAACTGTACCCATATTGCCATTCTCATTTTGCCTTCCTTTTCCATTGGCTCTCCTATATACACACAGGTCTCCCTGGCCGTCCACAGTCCTGTGGCCTTGGAGAACTTCAAATGAAGGGCATCTAATAAGCACAGAATCCAGATATTTACAGACCGCTTCAGTCAACACTTCTTCAACCATAACATAAAACTTGAGGATTTTTATTGAATTATTTACAACAGGCTAAAATGACAAAATCTTACTGTGGGCAGTTCTGTGTGTTTTCAGTTTAAACTGTGTCTCGTCACTGTTCAACCTCTTCAGCAAACACTCATGACAAACTCCAGCCAAGAGGGCATGGTAGTCCTGCTCTTTGAGAAAATACTGTTTCTCAGGACCTACTTTATCCACAAATTTATTCATAAGGCAGCTGTAGCACTGAGGGTTCCTTGCATCTTTAGTCTGAATGCCTTCATTGCATGAGGGTTCACTAGGATTTTCTACCAGAACCTCAAATGAACTCTCTGAGGATGTTTCAGTAGAAGCACAGTGTTCTGGGTTTAGCTGTGGGAAGGAGTTCTTGATAGCATGGTTTTCACTGTCCACATGTCGATGCTTGATTGCAGCATTTTGTTCATATGCAGCTGTGTGGTCATTGTACATGGGGTCCTGAGCCAAGTCAGCATATTCAGAGTCATGTGTGTCCATAAGGAAGAAGCTCTCACTGGACTCTGATGACTTGCTGCTTCCTGCTCTTGGTATTTTATCAGCCTGTGATTTTCTAATTGTTGGAGAGAATTGGTCAGCTGACAGTTTCTCCCATGATGACTGGGAACCAAAACTGTTACCAAGGGAGCTGGAGGATGTTCTCAGAGTAAGCTGGGATAAGGACTGTACTGCCCCAGTACCAGCATTAACAATACAATCCTCCTCACTACCAACGGTTTCTATTGCAGCTTCTAGCATTTCAAATTTTTCTGAATCACTACCTGTATTAGAAAGGGAAGTAGCAGGTGTTGCAGATCTCGGAACAGTGGAGGAACTCGCACCAGGATTAGAATCAAGCAAGTTTTGCTTCTTGTTTTTCTGTCCACACTGTATCTCATTGTCTGACTTTTGGTGATCATCCTCAGTGGTCGGAAGGTCGTGGTTGCTAACATGTTCAACTGCAACATCACCACTTCCTGTGTGGCCACAGCTGCTCGCCTGAGGAGAACCACTTGAGACTTTCTGCCATGATGATCCAGTGCTCTTCAGGTCTGACTTTTGAGATGAATCATCACAAGATGAATGAGAACCTGTCTTCTGAGGCGCCTCTTCATTGGGCATGTTATGTGGCCTTTCACAAGATTTAGTATCACATTCTGTGTCTTGATGACCCACGGTTGTTCCAAGTGATGTTATACAAAGCTCCTCTTTGGCGCCTTTACAGCGTTTGGAAGTGGTCTCACACAAGGACTCATGATACTTTTGGAATCTTTGCATTACTTTGGAGAAACCTTCCAGAGTGAAAGTAACCAGTGTGTCTTGGATGCTTCTATAGTTGTCAGGGATAAAAGACCCAGTGTCTGAATTCAGAAAAGACTCTACTCCTAAGAGAAGCTTGATTTGGCCAATGAGGCTCATGATTTGAGTGCACATGCCATCTTTATCTTGATTCTCTGCATGGCAGTAATCATAAAAGAGCCCAAGAGCTATGTGGCATGTTTCCATTGCCTGCTCTTCGGCCTGAGGGGTGCGGAGCCATTTGTGAACGATAGTAAGGGAATAGGCAGCTTTGAGGAAGGTGTGAAGCTCTTGTTGGCTAGTGACAAGTTCACCCTCTGCTTTAGTGAGGAGGCCAATTTCAAAAGCCTCTTTAGCCTGAAGGAGGAAGGTCCGCCTTTGAGAAGTGGGACACTTCACTGAGAAGCTGTACGATAGCAAGCAGGTGCCCTGAGTTGCCTGGGGAAGAAGACGAGTTGGTCAGATAAGTATGAAGGAGTACCGTTCTCACCTCTATTAGATATTTGTGGCCTCTGATTTACTACCTCACTTGAGTTTGACTGAATTTTTTCCCTGGATGTCAAGTGAAAGCACTGTATCACAAGCAAGTCAGTAAATCAACGTACCACATGGGTCAACACATACAGGGACGTGTACTGGCTGTATACGACTGCCATCTTAGCTGCTTGAGCAGCTGAAAGAAGACGATGACTGCTATCTCCAAGTAAAGACTGGAAAAAGAAATAAACGGTCAAAACATAAAAGCACAACAATCATGACCTGCTTTCTAGAAATCAATATTATTGCAGTTATACTCACCAAATCAATATCTGGATTAGTTTTAAAAGCATGGAAATCTTCATCATTCATAGACGCCAATATGTTTGCTAGTAAGCCAAGAGAGGTTCCAATACCCTTTAACAACAGACAACAAACAGCTTTTTTTTTACAGTATATATGCTTACAGACAGGTCACATTCGTGTAGGATGACAGAATTTATACCTTTTTATCAGGTTGAGGAAGTGCGTAGTAACCCACCAAAGAAGCCCATATCAGCTCAGCAGCCTCCAGCCACAGGCCTGACACAAGAGCCACAGATATGATACAAAGCGTGTATCAGTGACTGGCGGAAATATACAGTTTTTATTGATCTATTAAAGCTATTTTCTCACCTAGCTTTTGTAAAATCATTCCTCGCACTTGAACGCTAACAGCCTGCACCAGAGCCCTGTCACTCTCAGACTGATACACCCAGCAGCCTGTGTAATAACAGTTTCTTACTATTTATGCACAAGCTTATTCAGTGAAGTCAGTGAAGAGAAATCACAGGAACCTACCTATATCTCCACTGTTGTTAATGAGATTGCCGAGTATGTATTCAGCCTTGTCCAGCTTGCCTGTAATAATGTAATAAGTTAGTCATAACAATCATTGCATTGAATGAGTGTAGTGTTTTTCAAACTTGGGGTTGGGACCTTACATGGGGTCACCTGGCATTTCTAGTAATTTCTAGTGAGGAAAAAATAAGAAACAACTTAATAATAAAAAAACGCAGTGAGCTGAGAGAGACTATCGTTATCAATAAGGAACATGACAAACTGAGTGTGAAACTGAAGCACTGTGGTTCTGTTTATCTGTCAAATGTTCATTCTGGTCTGTTTCAGATGCTGCAGCTTTTTCATAATTCATACTTTGTCATTTTTTGTTCAGCCATTGTTTGCAGCCTTATAAATACAAGCTGGGCTAACTATACATATCCTAACCAAGTAAAATAATATTCTCACATTGTACTGTAATCTACAAGTGGCTTTTTCTGCTTCTGTCCATAATAATATGAAAATTAAAACTGCAAGCAGTCTCAAAGGCCTTCGCCGTCCCTCGTAACCGACTCCCCGCGTGACGGACGATGGCAGTGAGATGACGTACCGTGGGCGGGATGCCATATTCTGCCAGAAACACACGCTTTTGTATAATTGTGTAGGGGGCGCTATAGAGTGACTTATTTGAAATGTTCTGTATTAGAACTGTGAGACTGACAACTGAGTCAAATTTGAGCCAGATCGGTGTTTGTATATCCGAACTACCACCATTTTTTGTAAACTACAGCTATTGTAGTAAAGGCGAATTTGTAGGGGGCGCTGTAGAGCAAAATCACAATTTCTATTGATAACCAGGTGTAGGACCGGGAGATAGACGTCTGTTGAGGAATGAGTCTGTGACCATTTGAAAGTGGAGGTTTCTATGTTTTGAATGACTAACCTTGACCTTAGAAATCAAACAACAGCGGTCGACTCAGCGGATTGTGATATGTTTATACACTTCTGGGAGGAATTATTTTATCACATTGATGTTGTCCGTGCTGCAGGTGGTGGCCACATTGAAAGGAAAAACAAGTTGATTGTGAGTAGAATACTTGGGACGTGGCTGGAACTTTTTGTTGCTTTTCCTTATTCAAATATTGCACAATGACATTGGTCAATTCTTTTTGAATAAGCACGTACATTATATAACCTAAATGTCTTCTAAAATTAACGATTACATGAAACGCAGTATGGTAAACTATTGCATGGTCAAAAAATAATTTTAGTAACTAAAAAAAAAAAAAAATCTCCATTCTGAATGTTTGGAATCACCACAAATGTATGATGTTAAAATGGGGTTAAGAGTACAAAAGAGGTTGGGATCCACTGGATGCAGGTGATGTTTGAGTTGATAGTGGGATAATAGTCAGGATTATGGTTAAAAAAAAAAAAGATCCAGGCCCAGTAGACCCATATGTCTACACTATACCAGAGTTCAGATAGACCCTGGCTTGACGAATGACGAGCTGAGGGGCTACAGGAGCATCATGGTGGTGTCTATGAAGCAGCTTGGTGATCTTCAGTAGCCGAGTGGACTCATCTGTCCAGTAAAAGAAACGGTCCATTAAGAAAGCCACTGCCAGAGCTGAACGCACCTCCTGAGCCACAATGGAAGCCTTTAGAAAGGCCTGGAAACATGGCAAACAGTAAAAAAAAAAAAAAAAAAAAAAATGGTGTAAATGATAGTATATTACACACTATGCTCTCACAGATAATAATAAATGCCACTATGCAGCAATTATTACCAGTAACTGAGGAAGGCGCGGTCTGATTAGGTCACTCAGATTGGTTTTGTCATCGGCACCAACTGCCTGCTTGTACTGCCACTTCTCTGGCACAAAAGGCCACTTCATTTCTATCGCCTCCTGCAGAAGAGAGGCCAGTTCCACACATAGTCCCTCTGCATAAAATAAGAGGAAGTACAATTTAATAGACACAGGTAAAATGAAAAAACAAAATAAAAAAAAACGCTTACACAAGCTAAAAGAGGATAAAAATATATACAAAATAAAAATAGATAAATACAAGTTGATATATATATATATATATATATATATATATATATATATATATATATATATATATATATATATATATATATATATATATATATATATATATATATATAACATTTCTAATAATACAGCCACCCAATGTACGGGTGTGACGGGGCAAATCAGCAGTCACTATTAAAAAGTCTAATGGTACATGTAAACGATCCTTCTCTGCAACATTATTTCAGCAATAAAACCAATAAAGTTTGACATGACAGTGGTTTTAGATGCTATATTTTGCTGAAAAAGTCAATTATTCTCTAGCTATCTCTGCTTTGATGTTGTAATAACCTTTGAATTGGCTCTGAGCTTAAAGAAGCTTCTGTGTGATCAGTAAATTTAGCATAGGAAAACATGATTTTCACAGGGAAAAAAAAGGAAGATGCAAAAGATATTATTATAATAAATGTGAAAAATGAAAGGAAATGTAGCTGAAGATTTATTTGGAAGTCACCATAAACCTACTTTGAGGTGTTTTAAACCCAAATACTCAGACAATGCACATTTGTATGCTTTTATAAAGTTTTAGTTCTTAGAGCTACCTGCTTTAAATAACCTATGCGGTAGACTATTTTCTACATTACTAATTTGATATCCTCGTCTCCCTCCCATGTGAAGAATTCTCACATAGCACCATCTTGTGTCTGACCTCTGCAGCTGTAGTAGCTCAGTCTCTGGGTTTCAGTGGGCTGGTCAGGCTGCTCAGCTGCTGCATTCAGGCAGTCATCCAGTAAACCCACCACCACCTGGCTGTCCATTCTGTTGAACAGATGTTGTTGGTGATGATGAAGGGATTTTCACCTTTTTCTTTGTACCTCTTCACTCCTATTTCCTGCTTTGGGATGATTTAAGAGAGGAATTTCCAATGTGACAAGACTAATGTGGGGGGAAGGATTGCAACATACATCACAGTCTGCTTTTTCACTTTCAATATAGTCAATTAACTGGTTGGAAACAATCTCTAATCAACTGTTATTTAAAAAACTAACTAAATGAATAAATATAAAGAGAAAAGAACACTATACTGGACTATATTGTAACATTCCAACACCATGTATTTAGGAGCTGATTATTATTTTTTGTTTGTTTTAAAGTGATTCTTTTAAGTTTTAAGATGTATCATACAGTTATCCCACAAACACATTATGTCAGCTTAAATCATACAAAGCAATACACACTATATCATTACAAACCAAAGTCTAAAGTACAATAATCGACATAAAGAACACACAGCAACTTTTGTTTACTAAGAAATACAAAACATACATTATTAATAGGAAATTAAAGTGGAACTTTGAAAACAATGACGTTCATTTATACCTACAATAACAGCTGATTATGTTAAAATCCCAAAGAAATTAAAGGTTCACTTCATTTTCCCGTCGGTTTTTCGTCCTCTGTTTCTTCCTGACTGGGCAGGGCTATAACATGGTGCCTTCAAATGCTGTCGGAAATATATTTTTTAAAATCTGCAGTTTATGACAGTGGGTGGTAGTTATTGAATAGACTATACACACGAATGCAAAACAGATGATCAATACTGGGTAACGTCTACATGTTTGGTTTTCTAAAAAAGAGAAAAAGAAACAAGACAACTGTGTGCTGATACACATTCTGGTAACAACATAAGAACATGATTCAATTAAGGTTGAATAATATCTAGGCCAACTCTGTTATTCACTGATTATTTTTCAGAAAGTTTAAATGGACTGAACCAATTTTTTTTAGCATAAACAGCATGGACAAATTATTGGTAGGAAAAAGTGGTTTATTGTATTTTTTTAATCACTATTCCATGTTGTTTTAGACCTAAAAACGCAGAATGTGTTCCATTTGTTTTAACAATTGGACCGTTTTTGTTTACTTTTGTATGTGTTCATGTTGGAAGTTTGATGTGGTTGGGGAAAAAAAGATTTAATTTGACTATATTATGTGTGCTCTCTTGACACAACCTGATTTTTTTGGTTTATATATTTTTTTAAATAAAATGGAACGCTTTTTTTTTTTTAAATCGTCACTTTTCCCGCAACACCTGAATGCAGCATATGCTCTGCAGATAGCAACAGGTATCTTGCGTGTAGCTAGTGTATAAAAAATACAGGGATATAACAAACTATAGTCACACCTTAGTGTATTTGACTCCTTTATACTCAAACGTGATGCATCACTAGTTGAATATTACCTTTGTGAGTCTTTCTATATAATATACGCAGGCTGTCTAAAAGCAAAACTAGTCCATTAATCCATTAAAACATATTGAATATATATGTGCCATCTGTGTGCTGGGTTTCTTAACTTAACACACAGTGACACACAGCATATATTATATGCAATAATGGCTATATATAGATATATTATACATGTCAAAATGCTCGCTGGCGCTTCATAGCACATGAAGTTACTGCCTTATTACATGCATTTGTGCTCCACAGTTGGAAACTAGATGAAAGTATCAGATTTATGTCAGTCATCAATATGACTAATAGTGTTGTGGATTGGAATTGGTGCGTGGTTGTTCACACAAACACGCATAGACCTGCCGTGGTGTTGCTGTGATGCTACCAATAGGCGGAACTATGGCTCTGCGGTGTGATTATGAGCCGCACAGCTGGAACATGAGCAGAAGTCTGGCACGAGCTCCAGTTGTGACCACATCATTGAGCTGATCCTCTTCTGTTCCATCAGGACGCATTGCGCCCACAACTTGTTCCCGAGTGCGCGCGGTTAGAATTGGTTGGGTTGCGCGTTTTTTTTTGTTGTTGTTTGTTGTTGTTTTTTTAGGTTAACGCACCGTGAAAAGACACCTATAGTTCCTTCAGAAGATCGACAATATTAACTTTGGAGACCTCTGAGTCTGAGTCCACTAATGCATTCTCGTGGGTTTTGCTCATTGGTGCATCTCTCTGCAGGACCTGGTGCTCCCACTCCATAAACCAAAGCGTCCATTGGTGCTGGTGATGTAAGACATTCCACTCAGCTCAGTGCTCACTCCAAAAACTGTTACCTGTGTTGCATCTTCTCCCAGAGCATGGGATCCATCAGTTTGTAACGGTAAGAAATCCGTCGTAACTCAATCATTAGTGCAAAAACAGACGCTACTTCAGCTCATTTGACTGTTTGTTTGTTTTTTGTTTTTTTTTTTACGCATGGTGGTCGTCACTTCAGGCACTTAAAAAGATGTATGTGTTTATCTTTTGGGAAAACTCCCAGAGAAAAACACGTTCTTTTGAAACATTTTCTCGAATTTCTGATATTGATCTGTGTTGATTCTTTTGCAACACTATTATAACATTGCAGTAGGATGACGCCTGAACATGTCTGCTTGTACCATCAACCACAATGATGTGAGGCTGAAGGTTTTACTGTTGATTCATTGCAGAGTCACTGATGTGCTGATTAGTTTGCACTTAAAAAAAAATAGTACACACACCAGTGTTGCGTCTGACAACTGTTGTAGTGGATCACTGTCAATGCCATATGAAGAAAACACGGATGGAAGCAACAGCTCGTTGTTTTGTTAGATTTCCCAAGTGACTTCATCTACACAGCTCACAACGACCTAAAGAGTTGGTGGTTTTTGAGGTATAAATATTAGAATCCATTATCTTTATTGATATTAATAGGTTTTTGGTTGTTTTGTGGAGCTGTATCAACACCAAATACCTCCAACATTGTATTCATTTGAAGCAGAATTAACAGATACAGACTGATTTTTTTATGGAGCATCACAGAACCCAGGAGAGGAGGAATGAATTATAGCTGTTCCTAAAATTAGATTCAGGGAGTGTCTGGACATTTTGTTTTGATTCTGTTTTGACTGTTGTAAGAATGGAGGTAAACAAAAGGCTGTTGACACACAAAGTTATGACTCTGCAAAGAGGACGGAAACAAAAAAAAAAACAAAAAAAAAGAAGATGCCAAAGATCAAGCTTCATTAGAGAGCAGTCAGCTGTGAAACCTCTGTTTTCACTGATAGCTTGTGATATTTCGATAAAAAATGGACTTTCACTGACTCAAGAATCATGACAGCTAATACTCAGTGCCTTTATGCTGGTATGAATGTTCCATGACTATTTCAGTAACATTCAAGATGATTATTATCCAGCCTTGACTATTGAGTGACACAAGTGGGAGGTCAGGGTTGTTTTTTATCCACTTTCTTTTTCATCCTATCAGTCTCATCTTTACCTGTTCTCTTGTGTGTGTGTGTGTTTTTATCTGTCTTGGCTATGGCTGTGATTACTTGCACTGCGGCATCTTTGCTGACTTCACCCCAGGCTTATGCGCCCTTATTTTTTGGTGACAGAGCAGTGGGATTTGACTTGTAAGCTGTGACTGGCTGCCTTCCTGGATATTTGAGAGCCTTAGCAGCTGTACTTGAATAGCCCACCATGTCGTAGTAAAAGAGAGAAAAGTCTCTGATGTTTTTCAGTGTGGCTGATTTGCCTAGTGCCGCGTGTTACTGTTTAACTCATCCTATTTTGAATAGCATGCAAGCTCGCTTTGTGTGGAATTATTCATCCATATCGGCCCTCCATCCAGAGGACAACATGCACAGGAGGCATCAGTCAGACATCATGCATTTCCCATTCATAAAACAATTAATCCATGTTGACTTATTTGAACATTAACCTCAAAGCAGCCAATGCTCCCTATGCTTTTATGAAGCTGACAGGTGAAGTGGTGCTTGACTTAGAAGACAAAATTCAAGGATTTAGGGAAACTTTACAATCATACTAAAACCAAGACGAGATTTGAAAGCCTCTGCATCTATCTTCCTCCTTTCTCTCCCCTGTTGCAATTATTTTAGGTCTCTGGAGTAGCTTTCCTTGATATTTAGTCTAATTTCAAGACGCGTCCTTCACCCCCCCAGTCCGAGTTAGTGTTATACTTATCAGGAAAGCCAGCCATAATTGGCTTCATTGTGGAAGGCTGCAGCTTTATTCCACGGTTCCAACAGCAACAAATCTGCAAGAGGAGGAGGAGAAGGAGGGGAAAGAACAAACTAAAGCTGTACAGAGGGACATGAGGAAGAGGGAAGCAATCAATATACAGAGGAGGGAAATCAAGCAAGGAGAAAATAATTACAGGAGAGCCGACAAGAGAAGCAGCTCAGCTGGGCATCGTGTACCTCAGTGAGGGCTCACATCACTGGAGTGCACAGTCCAATGCATTTTCCGCCTCTGTCCCCTATCTATCTATTATCATTAATTCCCTGTGCTAGTGCATTATCTTTTCTTTTCCTGTTGACTCCTTTGTTTCAGCTCATGGACAGTTGTGACTACATTCTAATGCTCTCACATCTATGTAACACATTGCATGTTATACTATGAGGTGTTGTGTCTACTATCCTTTCATTGTTTAGAAAGCAGTTATACGCACAGTGGCACGCACGCAGCACCCAGTCTGCACAACTACTGCTGTCTGACATATTCTGTGGTGATCTGCCAACTTTTAATTATGGTCTTATGATTACACCATGTTGCAGATCACATTTTCAATAGCAATATTTTGCTCCCCACACACATCACAGAGGCAGGCAGAAAATTTGCATGAGAAGAAAACAAACATGGGAGTGAGCATGAGTCAGAATGGGGAAATTCTGAAAGAAGGTGGTATAAATATATCCACACATCAATTTACAAAGTAATTACAACTTCATCATAGTTAGTGTGACTGTGTTATTATACCAGGAGAGAAATATTTTTGCTCAATCTTTTGCCCCAAAGAAGAACATGATGCCAGACGTTGTATTCCTTACAGGCATAGTCTAGTGTTCTCCAGTTTGGCAAGTGTTTTCATGTCCTTAAAAAAAAAAAAAAAAAAGTATGAAATCACAGTTAACAATGTGGCTTTCTTACCAACAGCTTTACACTCAGTAAGAGTTATGCATCGTTTGTGAGCTTACATTAAATTGGTGCTGAGGTGTTGTCTTGTGCAGGGAATGATTTGTGTCTTGCTGACGACATTTCTAAGCCAACACCATCTTTCAATTTTCTTAAATGTTTTGTGCAGTTTATTATTTCAATTATTTTCTGCCTCCATGAACTGAGACCTTGAATCAAAAGACTCTTTCTTCACTAAAGCTAGTATATAATATTCCATTTGTGACTAGATAAACACTTTCACACTTAAAATATTTCAAGTAGTAAACAGGTTCCGGCAGGAAAAATAATGAATAATTATCGTGTCACATTTTAGAGATGTTTTTAAGAGTTTCACAAGACAAAGGTTGCGACAGTAGCAGAACAGAGAAAATCATTGAATTTGGAGAAAATCCAAACCTGATTCAAACCACATTGAATCAGAGACCACTGTTAATGTACTGGTGCAGTTGGCTAATGTCAACAAACAATGCAATGCTAACTTCATGTAAGTGCACAGCCCCTAAAGAGAGATAATAATCTTAAATGTTGGCTAATATAAACTACTATTTATTTTACCATGGTGATATTTTTCATAATATTACCTGTAACCTTTAAATAGCTGGTTGCAAAACTGCAATCTCCATAACTTTGAGACATTGCTTCATCTTATTTATATTTCTCTGTCCCCTGGAATCTTTTTTTTTTTTCTTTTTTTTTCCTGTATCACCTCTTCAACTCCCTCCCATGAAAAAGGGCACAGACTCTGTAAAATCTCAGTCTGTCATTGCACTCTGCTCTCGTCACCTTTAAAGGCATGGTTAGAACACAGAGGATGCAGCCAGCAGCAGAGAAGAGGGAGTCATAAGAGGCAACGGGATGTGAAAGCATTGGTCTTCAGGTACCATAAATCATGCAGTTGCTGGAATTAAATCAGTCATAGTGAAACACTCATGGATGTGCCTGGTGGGAGGGTGGATCAAAAATCACTGCGCAGACATGACTGCTGTGTCATACCTAGTGATTACTGAAGGCGGTGATGATTGCATGTTCATGATGAGTTAAAGTTGTGGTTGTAAAGCTGCATGTTGTGCCACAAGTGTTGGCCATGTTTCAATTTTGGCAATAACCAAAAAACCAAATTCCACCTGCTCTCTCCATCACCTGAAGTCGAAAAAAAATAAATAAATTGTTGCTTTGTTGTCATTCTCAGTCTACTTGCACTCTTGTTATTTCTCACGGTTAAATGCTTTACTATGAATACAGGAAATTCTGGGGTTTGTGGGCTGCTCAGGGATGCAAGCCATTTTAGGAGAAGAATACATAAACAGGAACTAGCCAGAGCTAACAGCCTTAAAAGCCTGTAGGGTAATGAACAGGATGTGAAGGCATATGTGAAACCCCTAGCATTTATACAAAGCATGAAAATTATTTCACTATTACTGTTAGATAAAACCACCAACCATATATAGTTCAGCGAGCAGAATTCAGACAGGCAGGAGGAAATCAAGTGCATAAACAGTATACAAAGAGCAAATTAGGCTATAGATAGACACTACTTATGCTCTCCAAACCACAGACATGTCTTAGAAAACCTACATTTATATATTTATGAGAATGTCCCTTTGCTTTTAGGTGGTTGTTTTCTTGCAAACTTTGTTCATGGTCCAAGTAATGCAAACCTGCTTTGGGATTTAGACACTAGCATTGGAGACCTGCCCAGAAAATGAACAGACAGTTGGCTATTCACTGTTCACCCAGAGATCAACCCTTATGTGCTGTTGCAAAATGGTAAAATAGTCACATTTGCTTTTTTACAAAATAGCGTTTGCCATGTGTCTTCACCTTATATACAAAGTGTGCAGTGACAATATGCAACAATGTTTGTGTGAAGGAGAAACTTTGAAAGGGAGGGGGGAAAAAAAGATCAAAATCTCATAAGACACAAAAGTAGAAAGTATCACTTTAAGAACTGAAAACATACACAGTGTGTGACTAACAAGTTATAGAAAAAAGTGTGGACATGCTCATACGCTTACCACATTTCACATACCAACACACCCTTCCGGTATTTGTTATGAAGCAAACTTTCACATCTGGTAAAAGGACAGAAGTTTGAGCAGGAAGCCTCAAAACAAAGCAGCAAAAACAGTCTGACACAATGACACATTGTTGTGTTTCAGGAGCAGGAGGTAGATATTACAACAGCACAGGGGTCCTACTGCAGTACCCACACTGGCTTGTTCGTTAAAGGCTTTTTTGTTTGATGTCTGAAAGTTGAGATGTGAAGAGTGTGCCAGATGTGGGGCAGGATGTGTGACTTTTTTTTCATTTTGGAGGTCATAATGAAACATTACTCTCAGGCAGCTGTTACATCCCTGCAAAAGGTTGTGAAATCAACCTATTTTCCACCTCCCTGTACTCTGTTTTGCTGCCTGTACACTTATTTATACAGTATTAATAGTGCTACTTTTCACTGTTTTTGGTGTAGTTTGCTTTTGTAAAGTTATTTTCTGCTTCCTTTGCAAAACAATATCTTTCCATATTTGACTGGGCTAAAGTGAGGTAGAGTACATTCTCTTCCTGCCTTACAGGCTTTGTCTTTATCTCTTCTTCTCCCATGCCTTCTCTCCCTGATCCCTCTTTCCCAAAGGAGCAACTGTAGCTACTAATCTCTATTTGCAGCCGGTGCCCCCCCACTGATGTGGCATTCTGTGTGTCCAGGGAAAAGGAAATGTTTCCCTTCCTGCTCTCAGTACCCTGCAGTCTGTAAATAGAGCCTGCCACCAGTCTCTCCGTAGGCCCTTCTGGAGAACTAAATCTGTCCCATCATGCAACACCCTTGCTACAACTTCCTGAAGTGAACCAGTTAGTGTTGGGAAACAGATAAGGGTGGTATGTGTATCTAATGTGTGCGTTTGCATTGTTGTCATTCAACCCATATTTCACTCCTCTCAAGAGGGGGAGGACGGCAAGATCAAATTCCAGTGGTTTACTATTAAATAAAGTTTAATAGTTTCTAATGGACTTTACTCTTAAATACAGTTACTACACATTTGGTAGATTTTAACCCATAAAGACCCAAAGATCCACTGTCAATCAAAAGCATCTACTGATCTAAACTGTTGATCTGCTAAACCTATCAATATGTGTAAATGGTGTAAAAAAAGTTTGTCATCTTTTCATGGTTATCACATTCAAAACCATTTGGATTTGGAGGTTCAGAGGCTTGTAACCGTGGAAACACCTTTACTACGTTAATTCACCAGTAAAACCCTTGGAATTGGATCAATGACAATGGATGGAGGTACTTGGTTTATGTATATATATATATATATATATATATATATATATATATATATATATATATATATATATATATATATATATATATATATATATATATATATATATATATATATATATATATATATATATATATATATATATATATATATATATATATATATATATATATATATATATATATATATATATATATATATATATATATATATATATATATATTATACATTTAAATCACTTTTTCCTTATTTTTTTTCTACTTTGTTTTGATAACATTTGCCTTTACCCTGAGCTTTTATGAACATCTACATGATCAGTAAATTAAACAGGAAAATAGATGATTGTCACTGGAAAAAATGCTAAATTCAGAGGATAGTATTATAAGATACGGTGATAAATCTCTTAGGAAAGGTTCAATAGAGAGAAAAAAATTTTGTAGTAAGTGACACAGAAGTCACACTTAGTCCTTGTGGATTAAAATATGTTTCACTGAAAATCTCGAGCTCAAACCTACATAGCCAAAAATTTATTCTCACAGTATTCAACACCTTACTATTTTTAACACTTTTAAAATAGTTCTTTAAGTAAATATTAAGAACATAAAAACAAAAAATAATACTTCTGAACAAACCAAAACAGGAAAAAAGGGGGGGGGGCAGGGATGCTGCAGCATTTACACTTGTTTATACTGTTACCCATGAAGATTTTTACTTCTTGTCATGAAATGATTAAGACAATGTAATTTATTCTTGATAGATAAAATGTAACTGGGACTCTTAACTACTGCATCTGGTTAAATGTGTATGAAGAGAGGAAAGTGTCTGAAAAGATAATTACTCCAACTTTATGGGAGACCTTGTATTTCATTATTGTGTCCCTACCATCTTTTTTTTTTTTTATTTCCACAGAGGCCCATTATTGTTCAGATAAAATGGAGTATATTTCCTGTGCAATATCCAGTAAATGCTTTTGTATTCTAGGGTCACATTTTACCTAGTCCCTTGTCAAGGTCTTATAACATGCCAGGGTTAAAATTCAAAAACATCAATTCTGAATTGTGTCTTCAAGTATTAGTCCAAAATACATAATCCCTTGGAATTTTTTTAAGTTAAAATTTGTTCTCCATTGTCTGAAAAAACACATTTTCACACATGACCACATAATTAAAGCTGACTGGCATCCATGTGCCCACACTGTCTCTGGGGTTTGTTCAGTTTATTGACAGTCTTATTAGACCTAGAAAACTTTGTTCACAACTATGAAACACAGATTGTTGAGGCAGCCCTAACGGCCATTAGCATATACAGTGTGTGTTTGTGTGTGTGTGTGTGTGTGTGAGACATGCATCTATTCAAAATAATCCCAGAGTAGGAGCTGCACAACAACAGTTTTTCCATTGGTGTCCTCACAAATGTCACATTCTCAGAGGCAGAAAAAGAAGTGTGCTTTTTATCTGATTGCTTATCAGAATGAATCTTTCATGACTCATGACCACTATCCATGAAAACATCAATCAGGCCTGTTTCACATAAATGCCATAGGGTATAAAAGGGTATAAAACTAAATCACAGGATGTAGACGGCGAATTAGCTTGGGGTATTTACTAGCATGGGAATGAGCCCATTACGAGAATGTCAATAGCTGGATGGATGTCATTATCTGTGTGTTTATCCGTGTCTCATCATCGATCAGTGCTAAGACATGAAAAGGCACAGGAGCTTTATCCATTAAGCTAGTTTTGGAAAAAAAAAAAAAAAAAGTTTAGGATTTATAGGAATATCTTTGATTTAAGGGGGAAAAAATCTCAATATTTGAATTTACTGGAATAAAAACAATTGTTTTGTGTTGTTAAATGATCGTGCAGAGCATAATTTTAAAAAGCTGTACCATTTATAAATATTATTTTTGCCAGAAAAATGATGAATTTTTGATTTTGGATTGATAATCATATCTGATATGACTAATTTATAGCATTGGTTGTATTCATTTTAAAAGTAGAACAAAGGAAATGCTTTAGGAAGTGTTGCAAAGCCATTTTCGGGTTGTTCATTACTGAATAGCAAAAATGAGGAAGGACCATAGTGAGAAAGTGAATGTCCATAATTTGCCCCAGAGGATGTGACCTTTTCATTTCACTAAACCAGAAGTGCACTGCAGATTCTGTGGGACCAGGATTGACCAGGTACCTGTCTACTTCCCTTAATCCCTGCTGTGCCCTATTCAAACCCCTTAATCTACCTGATCGATAGCTGTGGATCGCCGTCACCAGGCAACCAAGAATGACACCAAAGCCCTCACAGGGTGGACTACCTAACAATCAATCATCCGATTAACAGCAACAGAAACCGTCTAACACTGTAAACTGCTGGGAAAGTACAAAAATAACAAGACACAAGAGGAGCTTGTTGAGGATAAAGTCATAAAAGCAGACAGATAATTGTCCTCTGGGTTGTGAGAAAGGGTTTCTGTGGGATGATAAATTCAGAAAGATAAGGAGATGGTATCATCACCAAGATGGGCACAGGCTGTGCTCGAGCGTTAAATGAAATTCAGTTTAAAGCAGGCAGCCTTTGCACACCTAAGGTGACACTGGGGGAAAAAAAAAAAATCTTTCTTTTTTTAGTTCCTGTACGTTACCTCTGAGGTTAGAGCATGTGTGACTCATCAGGAAGGGGTACATACTGTAGTTGGCCCTTGCGTTGACATAGATGGTATACTGAGAACAGACTGTTCTGGGTGCTCCAAGAAGCTGAAGTGAAAAGATACAGAAGGGAAATAGATGCCATTTTTGTTACAGAGAAATCATTCATCAGGAACTGAGATGGTTGTCATAATAGCTCTCTTGTTTGTGTGGCTGTCAACAGTTCTCAAGGCCACTTTGAGATGACGTGTGAGGAATCAAATGTATTCGACTGTATTTCATTCAGATATCTTACCTTTGATTACATTTTGATGCTCTTTTTTTTTTGAGGTTTCATATTACAGCTCTGTGGTTTTGACCAACTTGTTACTGCAGTGGTTTGACCTGTGGTCAAGCAGCAGTCATATGATGTCACTATCATGATGTCAGACTTATGAAAGCACAGGTTTTGCACTCTTTTTTTTCCCGGGTGACTTTCACTCACTCTTACTCTTTGTTGTTTTACTCATGATTGATGCTGCAGTGTTCTTTTCCCCTCTCTCTCTCTCTCTCTCTCTCTTTTCAACAAAATGTGTGTGGCTTAGACAGCTTGAGAAGCCTGTAATTGAGTGTGTCCGCCCACTGTGTTGCAGCAGAGACAGTGCAGTGGAAGACTTCATTGTGTCAAGTACAATAGATACATGCACGTACTCATCAGACCCTTACTGCAACACACTAACCCACAATATTTGAGAGCCATTAGTAGATAAATAAGCGGGTGTCTGGTGTAGATTGAGTGACCTGGCTTTGTCAATGGAGAAGCCCCGCAGTGTTACGTTTACACCTATCACCAGTGAGGAAAAATATCTTTCGGCCATTTTTTTTTTTTAATCTACTTTTAGCTCTACCAGCTTGAGCCCCTGTCTCTATAGAAGATAAGCACTCTTACCTCGTCACACATAATAAATGCATGTAGGATTATAGCAAAAGTGTTTTCCTTGAGGCTTTTCTTTTCTTAAATCACATTTCTCTTGGAGAAAAACATGTTTGTAGTGTATGTGCTTTGTGCAGAGGTGTGTACATATGGATTCAAACTGACCTCAGATTAAGCTGTGGTTACCATGGTTTTCCCATTCACAAAAAAACCCCCCAAAACTATGTATATATTTATCTTGTTTTACTATGCAACAAATTTAGGATCACAACACTGCTGTTGTGCTTTAAATACTCTATTCTTGCACTATATTCATTGTAGGTGGTGTCACAAACAGATCACAATTTGTGGTTTCCTGTTCAGTGCACTTTTGGCTGCCTGTCTTTTCAAAAAATACGTCTTGAGCAGGTTGAATTGGTCACGGCTGTTAAATTCTAGCACCAACATGACCTAATTTGTTTCTTAAATTAACATCAGTGCAACATACAGCATATATTAGGGTTATATGAACAATTGTGGTAGTTTAAGCGTAAATTACACTTCAAATGTCATAGAAGTCTCAGCTAATATAAACATGCTCATCTATACTCAGATTATTGCGATTTGACATTATGTAGATAATAAATATAGTATCTTCCCTTCAAGTACTAACATTAAAAAGTATGAATTGGGTAATAAAAATGTCCATTGTGGTTTAATTGAGCTCACAATATTGATTATTTTCACAATTAATCTACTAAGTACATAGTCATTTGGTATTCTGTGTTTTACTTGGCCCACAAACTATTTAAATGTGGTCAGTTTAGTGTCATAGATGAATAAAGAAAGTAATATAATATTTGCTTAACATATTCCAAGATTAAATAAAGGGAATAGCACTATTACTATTACTACTCCCACTACTACTACTACTCATAATAACAGAAATAATAAGAATAATGAAGATAATGATAATGGATGATCAAACCAGCTCACCATTAATGTACTAATAATCCTTTTGACTCTAGCATTAGCAAGTGTAAAAAGATTGTCAAATGCATTAACAGTCAGTTTATAAAGAAATCTTGAGCAGACTTTAAATAAATGTCCATTCTATTGCTAATATGTGAATCACTGTTGCGTAAAAGCGAGTCGGCTAAAAAGTTTTAGCACTGCTGCAAAGTTGAGAGGTCTGTAGACCATTTAGACTTTAATGAGACTTCCATATTTCTCCGAGCCTTGTGGCAGTTACATGTTAGAGCGGCCTTTGCAGATTGACACCTTGAATACATGAGGTCAAATCAATTCGTCATTGTGCTGATGGGATGACAGTGATAGGCAGGTATTCCAATTATAACCAAGTAGAAAACAACTTAGCATCATGCCAGTCATAAGTGCGAGGTAAACAGTTTCTGATTAGCTCAGTCCGCACAGTGAGAAAGATACACAATAAGTGACACCACAGCTATTCTGAACATGCAGCAACATACTCCTAGAGTTTAGTTTTCACTGTCCCTACTTCATAATTACTCTTTTTTTTTGCTCAGATTTAAGCTTTTCTTTTATCTTTTTGTCTAGTAAGAGGCACATGACTCAAATCAGACACTGCTAAACAAGGGAAACAACAGAGAAAAAAGAAGACGATGGAGTCTGTATTATCAGAACAGTCGGCGTCAGTGGATGACCTGGTGGAGGCGTGTATCCAAGCCTTTGGTAGGTTATTCATTTCCTAATGTGAAGTTGTGAATTTATGTTTATTATTGCACTATTTGATACTCTATTTGAGTGTGATTTAATCAGTGTATTTATATTCAGGAAATTAAATTAGATTAGATTAGATTATTATTTGCTTTAAAATGTTTTTGTCTTGATTTTAATTGTCTTTTAATGCATCTTTATGATTTTAATTTTCTTCAGTTTCTGTTTTTGTGTAAAGCACCTTGAGTTGTCCTGTACATGAAATGTGCTATACAAATAAATTTGCCTTGCCTTGCCTAAATGATGTTAAAAAAAACACACCTCGTGCACAGTTCTATGTGACAAGCTGTTATCAACTGACAACTGAAGTAGATTTTCACCAGCTCATACTGTAGCGTGTAGCACATGTACCGTGACTATGATGACGATATCTGGCTGTCTAATGATGAATGATATCCTGCTCTTTTTGCAGATGAAAAGGGCACTTTGAAGGATGTCCCCTTGGTCCGTATGTTCCTCATGATGCACCCTTGGTACATCCCTTCAACTGACATGGCTAAGAAACTAGTATTAAAGTATCCTTTATCCATGATTCCTTCTTCTTGGGATATGCACCTGTCTGTCTGTCTATCTAAATGTATGTATATATATATATATATATATATATATATATATATATATATATATATATATATATATATATATATATATATATATATATATATATATATATATATATATATATATATATATATATATATAGCTTCCATATTAATGGAAGATATATATATATATATATATATAGCTTCCATATTAATGGAAGCTATATATACTTGTCACATATCAACTGAAAGCAAATTAACTCATATTTCTGACCACATACCACACCAATTTTAAGTTGGTAAATGGTGTGTTTCAGTGCATACCTACTAAATGCAGCTTTGTACACCCTAGTTTTCACCCACAAATGAAGGTGAGGAGAAAAAAAAAATCTAAATGTATTAGTGTTTCTCAGTCTACAGCTTTTTACCTGTCAAATAAACAGCAAAAGTGAGTGTTTTAATTCAAACTACAGGTTGTTACCTTCACAAAGAGCCCATTCTTTTATCTGTACTTCAAATGGGTGAAGAACAGCTGGGATTTTAATTAGTGGAATGTTCAAACAGTCATATTTTTCTAGACCCATTTTTTTTTATTACTTAATGGTTAATTTAGTTGTACATTTTATTATGATGATAATGATGATTATTATTATTACCTCCGCAAAGGAGATTATGTTTTACTTTGTGTTTGTTTGTTCGTCAGCAAGAAGTTATGGATGGATTTTGATGAAACTTTCAGAGATGATTGATATATAGCTCAATTTTGAGCTATAAAGGTCAAAGGTCAGCAGCTAAAACACATAAGTAGTGATATCTCAGAATCCAGACAAGATAATATCACACGTCTTTTTTTTCATTCACTTGAAATAACACCGATAGGCTCAATAATGTCAAGCTTTGACATCATATGACATCAAGGGAATGGTATATTTGTAATATTTATGACCTTTACCTTAAAGCACAATTTCTTGTGTTTCATATTTAACATTAGATCCAACATGTGAAATTCGGTCATTGTGTGATGTCGCATAATGTCATACTTAGTCAAATATTGAAATGACCATATCTCAAAAACGGGACTGAAGATTTCTTTGAATTATTTTAAACTGTCTAAGGGATTGCTAATGACCAATAAAGTAAATTGTTAGCGAACATGGCACACTAGTTTACAAATAAGTTAGGAACATCCAGATCCAAACCTCGGCAGACTTGCGCTTCTCCGTGGAGGTCTGCGTTTTCTGAGTGCTCTAGTTATTAATCATTATTTAAACTTGGATATATATATATTGAAGAAGTAAGCTCATTTACAATAAGGCTGAGACCAATTAAAACATTTGCTAACATACAATGTACAAATCAGAAATACCAAAAAAGCAAAAGTGGCAATGATCAATCAAAAACAGAGAAGTGTACTTCAAAAATTTGGACCCTAATAGTTCATTAAGTTTGAATTTGAACTCTCCGGTTTCTGCAAAACTGTTTTCATATCCAGTCCAGCAAAAATGTAGTTGATTTCTGTAACCTGTTTCAATTTCTTCATTTGTTATGTTTTATAACTAGTTATGTCAATGTTGTCAACAGCAGCAGTTGTAGTCCATACTGAAAATATGTCCAAACTTTGTTCCCATTACATCAAATGTAAATGTATTCTTAATGAACACAAGTGGCTGAACAGGACAGAAAGCAACTTGGAGGGGGTTTTGCATTTGTATTTAATGGGCCAGCGCTTAAAAAAGCCTTTCTGATGTTATTGCTCTGAAATAGGGTTGAAGATGAACCTGTGGAGTTTAATTAATGAAAGATTTAGACTCAAGCATACCCTTTATAGTTTATGTAGACCACAGGGAAATGTTTCAAATAGGTAAATATCACTCCACAATGAGTAAATGTTCTGTTTTCAAAAGTAGTAGCCTCAATAATTTTCAAAAAAATGTAGATAAATCACGCAACTTTAAACACTTTTTAAGCCTTAAATGGTATCTCATATATTTTATTATTAGATATAATATATGGATTCATTTTATTACCAGAAATGCCTACAGTTAAGTTCACTTGAACTTCTTTATAAAACGTCAGACAGTTTGATCTATTTCGATGCATCATATTATATAAAATCATAATCATCCTGTGAGAATCATTTATCTTTAAAAAGCTCGGTCACAGCATCAGGATGTATTTTCTAGCTAATTCTTTCTAGGTCTTTAAAGAATATGAGGATTTTTTAAAGCCGTAAATCAACATTTTATTCTCCTACGTGTTCTGTGCTGTATAACTGTTGTATGAAAAGTCCCCAAATTTGCTCTGAAATTCAGTGTCAATAGTGTTTGAGTGCAGCATTGAGTAAAATGACTCACTCTTATTGATTTGTGCTGTGAGTTTAAAGATGTTAATTCATAATTAGACCTGTCTCGGTGGAGTTACAGTTTGCAGACAATTGCAGCAGGTTTCTCCTTGACTTGTGCATCAGATCTCAAGAGGAGAGCTGCACTGCTGAGTACCGAACAAAGATATGCCATCTTGTCAAGTAATAAACTGTCATTCATTCTTTTACCACTCTGGATCCTCCTGTTTTCTGAACTTTGATCCATGAATCGGTTATCTTCCTTTTTAGTTTTTTGCCTCCTTATGTTTCTCTGTATTCTCTAATGCCCTTGACTTTGTGTTCCTATGAAAATATTTGACATTAATGACATCATATGGAATGTGATGCTTTTGTGTGGATGTAAAAATCTGTGCTCATGCCACCTTCCTCATCTTTGTATAGTTTTGTCAGTGTTTTTCATCGCCGTTCTGCCTTTTTTATCCCTTTGTTCTTCCTTCCAGGTACTGGATCATGGAGTTTCCAGCAGAGTTCAATCTGAGTCCGGAGCTGGCGGATCAGATCAAAGACTTTAAAGACCTCTTGACCACCGAGGGCAATGAAAGCCAGAGTCAGCTCATTGACATTGACAGTGTGTGAGTGAACAACTGCAGAATGGTATTTTCTGGGCGTGCTACTGACAGTGTGACCAAATGTCCATTTGTGGGTGTTTATGCTCTTTTATTGCTTGTTCTCAGACATTGCTGAACTGTGCTATGCAGGGTCAGTGACTTCTTCTTTTCCCATAAAAGCCATTTCTATGGATTTGACCTCAACTTCCTTTCAGTGCTTCATGAGGAGAAGAACTCTGTGGAGTAAATTTGTGACCTTTCCAGAGATTAACTTAAAATTTCTAACATTCTAGAAGCTTTAGTGTCTTTTTTATCTTTAATATCACTCGTGTTTTATTGGGATTGTGATATTTTATATGGAAATTATATAATTGTCATTATATTTCTTCTATATCCAAGAGTATTGTCTATGTACTGTAACTCGAATCTGATACAAATCTCAAAAGCTATAATGTGTAATGATGCTTTCTAGCAATTTTATATAATTTATCTGCCCTCTCAGGCCATCATATAAATGGAAGCGACAGGTAACTCAGCGGGTCCCATCTGTGTCCAAGAAGAGAAAAATGTCCCTGCTGTTCGACCACTTAGACTCATGTGAACTGGCCGAACATCTCACCTTCCTCGAGTACAAATCCTTCTGCAAGATCCTGGTTAGTTTAACAAACATTATTAAAAGTATACCTAATGTTTACAGCTTTTAAGTCCATGATATTCCCAGAGTAATTTAATGTTAAGATGCCAGAAGCTCATTATAGTTGCTAAGCGATGGTGGCTAAAATGTACTTTTACTGGCAGTAATTATATTTGTTGTCTGGAACTGTTTTGCTTTTTGGGAAGCACATGCAATGACTGGGTTTGTGTTGTTTTTTTAAACCCACGATTTTTTTATTTATTTATTTTTTTAGATAATTTATGCTCTATTCAGGCTTGACAGTGGTAGCGAGGGTTGGTTGTGTTTCGCTTCTAATAGAAGATAAAACATTGGACAGAACAGCCCATAATGTAGCACACTGGTTGACCTTTTAACTGAAAATAAATCTTTATTTCCTCAAGGCTGCTCTTATTATGTCCCTCCTTTCTAAAGTGGCAGGATGACACTCGTAATGAATAGAGCATTTTCTGTAAGATACTAGGATGTGAGCATGTTGTGATTTAATTCTACATACATAAAATATAATGCCCCCTTCCTCATTTTAGTTTCAGGACTACCACAGCTTTGTGATGCATGGCTGCACAGTAGATAACCCCATCCTGGAGCGTTTCATCACCCTCTTCAACAGCGTCTCCCAGTGGATTCAGCTTATGGTGCTCAGCAAGCCCACCGCCCAACAGAGAGCCGTTGTCTTCTCCCACTTCATTAGAGTGGCACAGGTCTGTCCCGCGTGTCATTTACAACACTTTACCATCGGGGTTTTAACACTAAAGACTTGTTGAAGAGGTCTTGAGGCTGGTTGTAGGGTTGACAGTGAACAGGAAATGGTTGTCACAAAGAACAAAGAGAGGAAATATAGTGAATTAATTAAACTGAAAGATGTTGAGAGAAGAAAAAGTGCAACTGTTGAGCATCAGCAAAAAATCATTTCCCATTCGATATCGTCACGCATCTTCATCTGAATTGTTGTGTAAAGTTTATGAGGGTATTAACTAATATAAATTCCTATGACGAGCATTTTAATGTGGTTGTCAGAGGGAAATGTAATATGTCAGCACTGTTATCATTTTAGGAATTAAAACAAACATTCTGGTTATAGCTGTGAGGTGCTGCATTATTCATATTACACAGACGATTTTATGGGCCTGAGAGATGATAATAACTCGTCAAAGTCTTAATCATGAGACACAAAAAGAAATCTTTGTTGTCAAATATTGACTTCCCTTTCATTTCAAAGTATTCAAGGAATGTAACATGAATAGGAATCTCTCTGTCTGTTGGTAAATCTACTAAGGGTTACTGTTAGAAACATAATATTCTGGTAACTCGACCAAGCTACATAGACAAACTAGACAAAACTACATATTTTCTCTCACTCTGACCTCCTGAACTTTGCAAATAGAAAATATGTCCTAATGTGAATAGTTTTAAGTGCAGCGCAAAGTAATAACTCCGCCAAGGATTGACGGAGTTATGTAATCATTGGGGTCTGTCTGTCTGTCTGCTTGTTAGCAAGAATTCAAAACGTTATGGACAGATGTAGCTGAAATTTTTCAGGAAATGTTGATACTGGTACAAGGAACAAATTATAAAAACATAGTGGTGGTGGGTGGGGGGTGGGGGGGTCGGATCTGCCTGGGAAGAGTCTGTGCTCTTTGATTGCTTTTCTAGTGATAAAGATCAGACCATCCTTTATATCTAACTTTCTTTGGTTAACTAGTTATGTAAAGCTATTTACAAGTCAAAACAGTTCTCCTGCAGCAGAGGACGTAGAGGGGGTTGTCCAATAACGACACTGTAAAAAATGAGAACATGAGAAATGCTGTAAGTGAAAATACAAAGTAGAATTTTTTATTTGACAAGCTTTTTGTGTTAATGATTAAATCAAATGTAGGTGTAGTTTTTACAGGAAGAGTATCTTAACAAAACCAGACTTGTATCTAGAAGTTATGGATGGTATATTTATTGTTTTGAGAAAATAAAACTGTCACTTGAAAAACAACGTGGTGCCGTTTAAATTGCAAGACCATAATGTTAAAATAACAGCCTATTTACTTAAAAAAAAAAGTCATAGAGAAATAAACATTGAACAAATTAAGATGTTGAATATGTATATGTTTGAATCCTAGCTCCAATTGTTCACATGTCCTCACTTTGTCCTCGCTCGGGTCACTGGGGGCCTAATCCAGCTACAATGGGTGAAGGTGGGGTACACCCTGTATGAGTCTCCAGTTCATCTCAGGGCTGAACATATATAGACAAACAATCACTCTTACATTTACATCTATGGACAATTTAGATTAACCAGTTAACCTATCAGTGCATGTGTGTGGATGGTGGGAGGAAACTGGAGTACCTGGAGAAAACCCACGCGCACACGGGGAGAACATGCAAACTCCACACAGAAAGGTCCAGAGTCCTTTTTGCTGTGAGGTACGAGTGCTAACCCACTGCACCACCGTGCCACCCCATATGTCTTCAGAACTCTGAAGACACGTAACCATAAATTGCTTCCAGTTTACACCTGCTGACTTTGTAAATGCTGTGGGCACCATGCAGGTCTACATAAGGTGCAGTCCACTTACATTCAGTGTTAAAATCTACATGTTTAAAATGTAAAATGTACATGTTACTCTGTAAATATGTTTTCATTTATATTTTCATTTTGATGTGTGTTTTCAGCATTTTTATGGCAACTACAGCTGCCATTTTTTGCCCCTAAAAACAATACAACATTTACATTGTAGAGGATTAGGATTGTCCTCGTCATGTGCTGTTGAACTCTTGGTCAAGCCACTTTACAGAGCTTTCCTCCCTAGTCACACACACTTATATGTATGTTGCGTTTCCCCCAGAAATCTTGCTAAACCTGGTGGTACAGTAGGGCTGTTAGTGAAGCCCACTTGTAGTTGACAAGAAATATGAAATGATATCTATTGTGTGTTATTGTACAACATTTATTAACAACAGTTACACCCACTATTAACAAACATGAAGTCTCTGAAACCCCAACCCTAACGCCTTATTCACCTTTAATAATAAATAAATAAATGTCAACGACAGAATCCACAAAGTGGGATAAGTGGTGTAAAGATTTGTCTTATTGAGGCTTGATTATGATTTATTTAATAGAAAACATGTCAAGGAAGTTTAAAGTTTACATTTACAATTTATAATACAGATATTTAAATCTATATCCAGAGCCAGACTCTGACATTACATTATTAACATATCAAGTCAATATTGTGCTTATTATCACTAGTTGTAACGTGTATACATTTGTTTAAAAAATTCCATGTATATAAATAGTAATGCTTAACCTAGTGGGGGGTAGGAAGGCCTGGTGGTCCACCAGGTTTATAATTCACTGGGGGAAACGCTATGTATGAATATTTAGTGGTGTTTGGTGTGGACTGGCAGCCATGCTTCTGTCAGATTGAGATTTGTGGAGACAGATGAAGTTTACCACCACTAGTGTGCCAGTGAGTGAATAATGGATCAATAATGTAAAGTGCTTTGGGTGCATTGAAAAGAGCAATAGAAATCCATTCCATTATTATTATTACAATGTTAATCTTAAAGTAATCTAGTTATTTCCAAAAGAAAAATGTCAGATGGCTTCTTTCTCTGATACCAGTGTGGGAAGATTATCATTCATTTATGGCAGAAAATATTATTTAAGCAGCTTTGAGGCCTTCATTGTAATCAATATCATTTTCATTTTGATGTTATCATTTACACCCAGACATTCACGGTTTTCTCTCTGTGTCTATCTTGATGGTAGATTCAGTCAATGTAAAAAAAAAAAAAAAAAATAAAAAAAAAGCCTCAAATGAGATGTGAAGTCATCCTTCATTTAAGTCTATAATACTTCTGCATTGTTTTTGTCATCACAAAATAGCTCTTTTACTCCAGTTTTTCCATTTTGTACCGTTCTTTTCATGTAGAGAAGATCTTGAGTTGCTCATTATTTATTTACCTGGGTTTTAGCAGGTCTCCCCCCCTTCTGTCAGAGCACTGCAGGATCTTAGCAGGGATTTTACCAGTGGGGCACAGTGTTTTACCCTCCTGGATGCTGAAAACTTAGATATTTTCCATTATTTTGTGAAGATATGGTGGTTTAGTTGTGAAGGTAGAAGCATTTTCATGAAAACAAAGCTGAGAATGACCTTCTCGTCTACAAATATCCCCCACTGCCAACAACTGTGCATCATCTCCTGCTCCTTTGTGCATCTTTTAGAATATTTTTTATAGCTACATTGTGTTTATTCCTGGAGGGCAAACTCGAGTGCAACTTTGTTTGACATTTTTAGATTTTAACACTGAATCTCAGCAGCTCTTTTTATTTAGTCTGGGCAAATAAAATAAGAAAAAATGATAAAATGTTATACGATCGACAGAATTAAAGACAAAAAAAAATCCACAAAGCTTTATATATATTGTAGGTGTATAGCATTTGTAACTATTATCATCCCTAAATATTGTCCTCATTGCTTTTTGTGCAACATTAACTTGAATAGGCTAAGAAAAAAAAACAAAATAGCGTATGCTGTTAGGACTGACAGAAAGGGTATATCACTGCCCCCCCCCCCATAAATCTATCCATGATAATTGTTAGAAAATCGATTTGAACTCAATTTGAGCTACATCAACTTGATCGTAGCAGAATAATGGTCAGAGAACCAATTTTACCCCCACAAACGTCCACCTAGTGAATGAAAATGACACCATATGAACTCTGGAAAGTAGCCAGAAAATGGACATTTTATAAGACAATCAATCAACCATATTTAATCTCAATCAGCCTATTATTTCTTGATTCATGTAAAAAAAAAAAAAAGTAATTTGGATGACTTATAATACTCAAGGTGAAGCTGAAATCCACAAGGTTCTTCTAATAGGGGTCCCCTGTGGTGGTTTTCAAGGGAAAATAAATCCAACCAAATCTCTCCTAGTTATCATGTTCCCTTGAAAGATATCTGGCAGTGGCAGTCAAGGTAAAACCATTATTTCTCTGAACCTTGATTTCAGGGACATAAATAGTATTATGTTTCAGGTTCTGAATGGGTTGTGAATGTGAATATTTGGATAAATATAGAAGAACTAACTGACTCCACTCATGCTGCAAATGTCTTTGTTAGTTCTTCAGTAATTTGAAATGATTTACACTTTGGTATTCTAGAAATACAACCCAATGTGAGCACATGCAGGGACAAAATTTACATTCAAGCTGATTTCAGATGTATTCAGAGGCAGCACAGAAGGTAGCTATGACATACTTGACATTTCCCAGATCTTCCCTCAGGGTGCACTGGATTTGTCCCATTTCAGCCTCCTACTGGGTGCACATTATATCCATCTCATGTTCAGATAGTTTTTTTTTTTTTTTCATGACTGCAAGGATGCTTGTCATTGAAAAAACTAAAACTTTTCATGTCTATTTCACTTTAATTTCACCAAATGTTCCATTAGCACGTCTGTTCCCTTTCTATAAAGTCATAACTGCACTATAACACCAATTAGATGCGGAATAAGATTTTGTTAACAATAGCATTAGCTTGACCTTGTAGCCCTGTCATAAAACAGCATTTATTTTACACCCAGTGGAAAGATCTGGCATGTTGACAAAGATACCTTTTCCAGGACTTGCTGTTGGACACATGCACTTCAGCCAGTCTGACTCTCTACATTGCTGGGCTGCTTTCCACACTGCTTTGCCTGAATCGATTCCAAAGGGCATTTGAACAGAATCAAATGATCTCCTCTAGCCACCCTCCCACACAGCTGTGACCCTCATTGATTTTTTTTAGCAAGATGCCATGCAGGCTAGAGGGCAACGTGGTGCCCTGTAGCATACCATTCATAAAATGTTATCTCAACTTTGACATAGTTGAGGTTGGTGGATGGTTAGAACATTCAATAATATCTTGTTCTGCTCAGATCAACTGTTTAGATTGCTGTGGATGTGGGCTGCTCAGTTTGCAGAGTTTTCTACAAGCTTTGCCTCCAAAGATTTTAACTTTCTTTCCATTTAAATCTTTTTTTTTTTTTTTAACCTACAGAACCTTCTGTCTCTTTCACTCTGGTTAAAATGTTGTAGCTGTGGCTTGCATATTTATACGCTGACTCCTCTCTTACCTTTTTTACCAAATATTTGCTCTTGTTCTGTCCACAGAAGCTGCTGCAGTTGCAGAACTTTAACACACTGATGGCAGTGGTGGGGGGCCTCAGTAACAGCTCCATCTCTCGTCTTAAAGACACTCAGGCCCACATCAGTGCGGAAACCAACAAGGTATTCCTCAGCTATGACTGATTAGTGTCTAACAGCCACAGTTAATACCCAGATAAGTTTTATTTTCCAGGTTGATACACTTATTAAATTGTAGTTTGTAGTGCAGAAATTCACTGTGCATACTGCCAAAAATCTTTATCTATGCTCATTACATTACTCCCACACAGAAGCTTTTTAGAGCTATGAATTCCAGCCATATGAGTGGAGAGTTCATTGCAACAGTTGAGGAAGTTTCTGTGTTGTGTCCGTTATGTAAGTCCATCTGGAGCAAAGCTTTCTGAATGACTTAGATTTTTCTGAGCAAATCTTTTTCTGCGAACTTTGGTTCCTGCCATCTGTCTTCTCATTACCTCCCATTGTCTTCATATCTGCTTTTCTCCTTCTCTTCTCACCCTTAGATTTTCAACAGTCTCATCGAACTGGTGACATCATGTGGAAATTACAGTCAATACCGCAAGCGATTCTCAGAGTGCTCAGGCTTTCGCTTCCCTATACTTGGTGTGCATTTGAAAGACCTGATCGCTGTGCATGTGGCGCTGCCAGACTGGGCAGACAAAGAGAAAACACGGGTCAACCTTGCAAAGACCCAACAGCTGTACGCCATCCTTCAGGAACTGGCGCTGATCCAGAACACACCTCCAAACACTGATGCAAACACGGACCTGCTGAACCTGCTTACGGTTAGTGCAAGGACTGGACAGACAGCAGATGTCTTGTACAGTATGCAAAAGAAAAAAAGAGGTTGCGTTAATAATATTTTAGTTGGAAAACTGCAGTTCCTAAATTGCTGGGTGCTTCTTTAAAACTGTCTAGATAGAGATTGGTATTGATCATGAGCCGCAATGGAGATGGAAATCATTCATCAACCATCTAAGACAGCAGTGAAGTAGGAGGAAAAAATCATGGTGGATGATGAAAACTTTGTGTCCTGGCAGTGAAAAAGGCAGCCTGTTTGATGCACAGACTTTGTTCTGCACTGATTTGATTGGCGCCTGGTCACATAGACTGTGCAGGAACAAGATGGGAGAAAACTTTGAACAGACAATGGACAGAGCTTCAAAACTGAGACTTCATAAGTATATGGCTGCAAACTAGATTGAGAAATAAGGACTCTGCCAAGTAGTTAAAATACTTTTCATCATCACCATGATATGAACACAGATGATGAAGACATTAAAAAAAGTCGGCCTGAGATGCAGTGAGTAACAGATCTTGCATTCACCCCCCCCAGCATTTGACCATGAATCATATGAAGCCCCCAGGAGCCACAGCTATGCTAGGTTAAGAGGTTTATTTCTCTGTTCATCTCAGTATTGAAGAAAGTGCTATCATTTACTTTCTTCATATTTTGTAGGTGTACTGTGTCTGCTGAAAATGGTGACCATGTGTATTATAGCAATATCAATGATGTTAAAAATGACAAGTACAATAAGGCAGAGGAAGCTACTTAGAGGCTCATTTCCTGCCATATAAGGATTGAAAAGTGTTACCAACAGCATTCTTTGACTTATTTCAAATATAACAAATGGAATGAGGATATGCATGTCAATCCAAGTTGCTAATTTTGGAATGAGGGTGAATGATTTCATCCATTTCTTTTCATGCACATCCAATTCTGTCAGTTTAAGGCAGTGTTTTTCAATCCTTTTCTTTCTTGCTCTTCTCTAGAGGTGAAAAATTTCCAGGACGTCCTCAACCCCAACAACATTTTAACAGTGGTGCATTTATAGTTTTTGTTCAAGGAAACAAATATCATAACAATGCTTTTTTTTTTTTTGTTTTTTCTTGAATTTGTTGTGCAAATTAAAAATTATAAAACAAATAAAGACTCCACAGTTCGGGAAATACTGGTTTAAGGGAATGAATAATGTCAATATTTATATTTGATGCCATTATAACACATTTGTTAGAATTATGTTATTTGGTCAAAAATATACAGCGCTATTTATTTATAAGGCTCCAACAGAGATTCACAGCCATGAAACCTCTGCTTTGACATTTCCTTAATGGAGCTATCTGACCTTTAGATTAGATTGTTAACCTACACTTTGGCCTCCTGTCTGTTCCTGTGTCCTGATTAAAAATTAAAGGTGCTTTCGCTGCAGGTGAAATGACCTTGAAGTAAGAACTTCAGATCACTGTAAAATGGTTATGAGGACATTTAATCTGATATCACATTATTCAGCTTAATGCAGTTTTTCCATAGTTTTTATTCATATATCAAGTCTTTAGCTAGAAGGTATTAATATTTTTCAAAGTACAAAACTTCATCACAGCCTTTTATTTTGTGTCTTGATATATTCATAGTCCATACTATATTTACATTAATCACCACTCAACGCCAAGATGGAAATCATATCACTTGAGAGAACCGCTCATCTTTAAGGGCAAATGTTTTAACCCTGTGTTGGTCACCTCAACCGTTTGGTAGAGGTAACTTTGAACCCTGATATCTAACCTAAATTTAAGTCCTTTGACACCAGTCTCCCCCTTTTGTAAAAAGTATGTAATGCGCAAAATAACCACTGGGTGGCACGATCAATGATATATTCAGGTCATGCTAGTATACCACCAAGGAAGAAAATCGATTCATGTCTATTTTACATAAATAATCCTCATCATGTTTCAGAAATACTTTGTTATTCATGTTATAATTTTTTTGAAAACATGCTGAACCAAACGGTAGAGATGATAGTAAAGGGTCATGAAATGCTAATCGCTAATGCTAATAACTAACGATACAAACACAAAGAGTTAATACATCTAATTTGAACCAAGTCACAAATTATGTTGGTAAGATTTGTGTAGGAGTAATGTTTGAGTTTTAATAAACTTTAGTTAAATTTAGGGTCAGTAAAAAAAATCTATGTTTCATGTTATAATTGTCCCTGTGAGGTGGAAAAAGCAAAAAAAAAATATATTTTTTTAATTGTGATTTTTGTAGTGTGACCAACAAAAGGTGAAGCAGTTACCCCCAATAGACCAGCATTCAAGAGCAGAACCATATGATGATTCTTCATCTTACAACATATGTACAAAGAGAGTGGGCTTAATCTGGGAATTCTGAGTGACATTGATCTTAACTCTGTTGCTGCCTGCATTTCATCATGAAAGCTAAGGTGGTGTTTTAGCACACTGAACAGTGTAGATAAGAGATTTCCGAATTTGAGTATGTTAGTTTTCTGAGTTTAAACAATCCCAAGAGATCAATTAGCTCAATCCTGCTGCAGGCATTCATGTGAGGTTTGAGCTGGCTTGTCTATTTTTTCTCTCCGTGTGAAAATGAAATGTAACGAATTGACAGATTTCTGAGCTGAGGGGCACCGCGGAAATGTGCTGGACAAAGTCAATACCCAATTATCTTATGCCGGCACTTATTGGAGTTTATCTAGTTTCAGTCGTTCTTAGTTCACAGTTGGAAGAGGGAAAAGGAGGTCAATAAATCACTAAAAATAATGAAAAGTGGAAGGCATTCCTTTGTTGGGAGTTAAAATAAGCAAACCATACATGCACATCTATCATATTCATCTTTCCTCTTAAATGACAGACTGTTTTTAGAAACCGTTCTGAATGTGGTGAATCATTTACAGTTAACCTTTGCCCAGACATACTAAAACCTCCACTAAATCAGACAACCAAACATGAAGAAAAACCCCTTTTCCTTCCGCACTTAGCACTTAAACTCAATAAAAGCCAGGAAATACAATTACGTTAAGAGAATGGCTCTGAGGAAAATAATTTAGGCCAACAATAGATGCAGTGGATGATTACATGTGGCAGTTGGCTCCAATGTGTTAACTGGAATAAAAATTAAGGTTACTCTTTCACCTGTTGCTATACTGGTTTTACTTAATTCCTATAATGAACTTATCTGTGAAGTTGTTAGTATGTGTTAAGTTGACCATAAAGGTTACAGCTTCAAAAACAGCTCTAAGAAAAGGTAGTAGATCAGCAGAATTAAATATGCTGACATGCATAAATGTCTGCAGGATGTTATGTATTTAAGAGAAGGCTGGTAACCTTTAGTACAAATCAAATTTCATGGAGAAAAACATTGCCTTTGATAGAATTTAATATGTTATGTCGTATTGATCTGATGACCAGTGACTACAGGTTCATGTGCTCTTTTTTTCAATTTTATTTATTAGATTTTTGCAACTTTTACAACAAAGATTATATGTATACATGTTTAGTAGCATACTTTGTGGAAAAAATATTTCAAGCAGAAACAAAACAACATTACAAAGAAGACAAACAAACAAACAAAAACAATGGAATGTTTAATTTATTTCTTTAGGGTCTACAGTAATTATTCCATTTGATTTTTCTATCTCTTGTATTGATCTCTCATTCTGTAAAGTTTTGATACACCAGGCAAGTCATTTGCCTGCTTTTTCTCCCTGGTCATAGAATTGTTATTTTAGTTTATTTAGATTTCTTAAGGCCTTATTTATAGATATTTCATGATATTGGGATATGAGTGTGTTTAATCTATGCTCTACAGATGGGGTTATATTAATTTCAATTTGGGCTTCCAATGATTTGATTTCTTTTTCGATTTCCGACAGCTTCTTTTTAATAAGTTTAGACTTAAAACTGGTATAGCTTATTATTTGTCCTCTGATGAAAGCCTTAAATACATCCCGTCTGATTAAAATGAGGTTTCATTGTTGTTGAGTGGAAAACAAATATATCTATGAAACTGTACAAACTCAGGATCTTGAAGCCATTTATTATCATATCTCCATCTACGACATCAATTGCATTGTCTATAAACATTACATTACTGAACATACAAACATTCTGTATGTTCAGATATTATTATGCTATTATAATAACACATCTTAATTTTGAATAGTCAAGTCTGGAATAGGTATTGTGTGTAGTAGAGTGGCATGAGAATTCTTTATCTGAATTATGTTTCCTCCATATATCATACAAGCCCAACTCTGCCATGAAGTGGTAAATTACCTGTTTTGTATGACCACCCGCATGGTCCATATTATGTTTTAAAACACAATTGAAATCTACACCCATAATAACTTCCCCCCCATAAGGTTGAAATTGTGAGAAAAATATTCCTTCCATCTTTATTTGTCCCATAGATATTAATTAAATTAAGGTAATTTCCAATATATATCTGCCCCCAGGGTCAAGGATGGTTGAGATTATTTGGATGGGAATAGATTTGTGGATTAAGATTGCTGTTTTATGTGCTCTTTACTCACTCTTCCTCTGCTTTGTTCAGGTCTCTCTGGACCAGTATCACACAGAGGAGGAGATCTATCAGATGTCTTTACAGAGAGAGCCTCGCAAGCCAGTGGTAAGAAGCACACTGATATACACTGTCAATCCCTCAATATACCGGTTTTACAACAGTACACACACTTGGCAGTAATGCTGTTTACTTCACTGCTGGTATAACTGATGATCCTGGTGTATTTTAGAGCGTAAATCTTAGGGTCTCAAACATGTTCGCCTCACAGCTTACAAAAATATATTATGAAATACCACAAAATCTGCACGTTTTTACTGAGTGAATGTTGAGGTAACCATGACTGACTTTATTTTCACTGCCTTCATACTCTACTATTTGATCAAAGCATGGTTCATTTGTAGCCTGGCAAGCCCATCTATGATATGAATTCATAGTCTGGAGATGATCCATAGACTCACTTTAATGGTACGGGTGGGATCAATGGCTATCTTTCAAACTGCTCTGCACGTAATAGGCCAGCGCTATGACCAATCAGAGCAATGAACAATGTGATGTATACAGAGCAATGAAAACAAGTTTAAACTAGCGTCTATCTCGCTGATTTAACATCCTATAGCACAGGTGTCAAACTCCAGTCCACGAGGGCCGGTGTCCTGCATGTTTTAGATATTTCCCTCTTCCATGTGATTCAGTTTAACCCTTTAACTCCTGAGAACTAACAAAATAATTGGTAACATGAGCAAAGTAAGACACAAATTAAAAAAAAAAATACAAAATTAAAAAAAACAAAATGTAGAAAAATAAACAAAATGAACAAAAACTAATAAATATTTACAAAATGACAAATAATGTGGAAAATAACTTATTGCTTAATAATCTTTGCTTCTGCCTGAGACTTTTTTCAGTCAAATTCTGTATTGTTCTCTCTCTTTTTGCTGTTTTGAAATGAATATATGACTGAAATTAAACTAAAAAAAAAAAAGTATTGAAATTTGGTCACAGCAATTTAAATTTTACGTTTAAAAATGTTTAAGTAAAATTAAAAAAAAAAAAAAATCTTGCTTTTTGGCGCCTTTTCAATGCACAAAACTAAAAGGAAAACGGTCTAAAACATGCAGGACACCGGCCCTCGAGGACCGTAGTTTGACACCCCTGTCCTATAGGCTAGGCTAATTAATGTTAACACACCGGTAACAGTGTAGGGATAATATTCAACTGGGTCCATTTACATGCTGCTTACCCGACCACAGACTGTATATAAGTTTGTACTTCTTCAACCCTGTCGTCATTGTGCTAAGCCCCACCCTACAATCTTGCTACATAAATGGAGGGTTGTGATTGGATGGGTAAGATTTTACCAGTCCTGACTGAGGCTCTATGGAGCGTCGCTTGACCAACGATTCAAGCAAAAATATTTAGTTTACTAGGCTAGTTCATTTGAGGATGTTGTTAAAAAAAATTAAATGCTAGTCTTTCTTTACTGAATACTCTCCTTACATGTTGTCATCTTCACATTCTCAAGTGCAGAGAGAGAGAGCAGAGCAGTGCAGGGAAGAAGCATTTGTGTTTACATACTCTGCATTGTTGTATATTTGGCTCTGCTACTTCATGGTCCACTAAGATTTGTGTATTCCAGTCCTAAACTTGTTAAAGAATGGCTTAGGTAACACTGTCACATCTATACACTCATCGCAAACACAACCAAAATGACTGCATGGATGTGATTTAATCATCAAATAAAGAGTAATATGCATGTGATTATTCTATATAGTACCTCACAAATACATGCAGAAAAGGTTGTCACTGCTAAAACGTTTGTATTAATGCAAACTGATCAAGCAATGTATTTACGAACATGTGCGTTCCATTGCAAAGAACTGCCTGAGTCGTGCTGAATAAAAAGTAATCCTGTTGCACATTGCAGATTTATCATATCTTTCAGTCCGACCACATACGTAGAAAAATGCCACAAATCTCAACAGAAAACCATTGTCTTCATTCTCGCCTTGAGCCATTTCAATCCACTGTATTGACTACAGCTCCGTGCAGGAGTTTCATTTTCCTTTGTTTCTTTGCAAGATGACAGCTTCTGCCTCCCTGGGTGGATATTGATCTCGTCATTCTTATTTATTTATTTGTTTATTTATTCTACCATCTGTAGCAGAACTCCAGCCCTCCAACTGCACCTGATCCTAAGCCCACTATGATTGATGAATGGGCTGTGTCAGTGAAGCCCAACGCTGACCCAACAATCATCAAGAAACACATTGAGAAAATGGTGGAGGTGAGTTTTCAGCACCCACGTTCCTCTTCAACAAGGCCTTAATTGCCGTCAGGCCAAAAACCTACATTTCTGAATATGTATTATAGGAAACGCACCATTCCTTGAAATAGTCTTAGTACATTTCCCTGCTGTGGTGCATTTCTGACCATAAATGTGCATTTCAAATGTCCAGAAATATATATTTTTTTGCAACTGCATTTCAATGTGACCCAAGAAATCCCATCTTAATGACAGTCACTGTAAATTCTACTTTCACCAGATTTTGTTTCTCAGTAATTATCAGTCCAATCTCTGGGTTTTGTTTTTCTATGAAAGTTAGGTATTGTGTTATTTTAACCTTTTAAAAACATGTCAATCCTGAGAGTAACCTTTGCAAACCTTATGCTCAATCAGTCAGTTTTCAAGAACTTCGACACTGATGGCGACGGCCACATCTCCAGGGAGGAATTCGAAGCAATCAGGAACAACTTCCCTTACCTCAGTAAATTTGGAGAACTGGACAAGAATCAGTGAGATTTGTTGATTTCATTCCTCTGTTGCTGAGTCACACAGATTAAATCTTTCTAGGCCAAGAACTAAACTGTCAGCTCACTTCTCTGCTGTCATTTTCCTTCCCATCAGAGACGGAAAGATAAGCAGAGAAGAGATGATCGACTACTTTATGAAAGCCAGTTCTCTGCTTAACTGCAAGATGGGCTTCATTCACACTTTTACTGAGACCACCTACGTCAAACCTACATTCTGCGAGCACTGTGCTGGCTTTGTGAGTAAACACCCACTACTCAAATGTAAATTATTTGTACCTCTGTTTCATCCACATCTTGTCTTTGAATGTAACACAAATACTGTTTGTATGTGATTTATAGAACCCTGTAGCGATCAGGATTATCTTAAAATTACATTGATCTGTGCTGTGTTTTTTTTTTTTTTTCCATATGCATTGATTTCATGACTGATCCAATCAATGGCACATGTCATAGAATGTCTACGTAAAAAGGTCAAAGGTCACATATACTTACAGTGCCATCCCACACCTCTGGACTGCCCCCGCTTCATTATTTATCTCAGCTTTCGACAGCATTAGTCTCATCTCTCAGAGGTTCCTTCTGCCAGGTCAGGGCAATGCCAATTACTTTGAGCTACAGCCACACGCTGCTGAAGTTGCATTCTGGGAAATATGGGAGGAAGGTAATTGGGAGAGATGATAACCCTGCTCTGTGGCAGTTTTATGTCTGTGTTGCTGTGTGTGTGTGTCCTCCGGCCCTTAACGTTCCCCAAAGTCTCCAGAGAGGCCCTCTGTTATTTAGACACAGACAGTGAGTCAGCACTCAGATGTAATGAGAACAGGAGCGGGGCCTTCATATTAAACGTAGATGACATCCCATTTGTCTTTGTGTACAGCCAGACACCAGATCGTAATGCTCAATAGAAAGCGTGCCATAGATTTAGGTGCTGCTTTCATTAATACTTATTGTGCACATTAGGATGCATGCAAACATATTTTCATGGGAGGAGTGCTGGCATTTTCAAACCACCATGGGGAGGGGGGAGGGGGAGTCAAATCGTGAGTATGGACAGATAAGGATTGTGTCCATCTCCTGTTGAAAATACTGTATGTGTGGCAGAGGTAGATACACTAGCCACTTCCTCTTTTTTTTTTTTTTTTCTCCTACTTCATGCTTTCCTCTTGGCTGCGGTGCAAAAACAATATTTTCCCGCAGCCCATTTTTCAGCACTTGTCTCAAACACAAGCTGTTTCTGCTGTAAACACTGCAGAGTTCAGTCACCTCCAGTGTCTCACATGCATCTCTAAGATTCTGCTATTCTCCCCCAAAACATCCATATGACCTTATGTTCTATTTAATGGCATACAGATGAGTTTTTTTTAATAAATTTTTTTTTTTGTTTATTAAATGCACAGAACTACAGGACACAAAAACAGGATGTAAATTTTATGGTAGAGTCTTTTGTTTTAAATTTGATGTCTTTCAGTAGTTCATAGCACTTTGTTTGGTCAGTGCTGTTATGTCCTCATAGTGAAGGAGGACTTGTAAACAAACCTCCTGTGGACATGTTTGAGTGGCCTCATTCTGCCCGGTTGCAGAGTTTGCCAGCAAAGGGGTATGTGCCAAAACAAATCTGTTTCCAGTCCCTGTAACCTCAGCTAAACACGATGGATTGGATCAGATGAATAGATTTTCATTCCAATTCACAACGAGTTTCCTCTGATGTCCAAACCAGATGATGACACATTCAAGACATAATTAACAGCTGTATAATCACATGTTGAACCAGGTAGGGGATGTCTCTGTATTGAAAACCGACTTTAGCTTGACTGGAACTACACAAAGGAAATGAGTATGTTAGAAAGCTAGACTCAGGTCATATGTCACGTTAAAATACTGTATCAGGATTTAAATCGCATTGGCATCTGGGGTTCATTACTCGTAATGTCAATGTGATCTTGGAAAGCCACCAAAGACATACTTTACTTGAAATAACTTTTCAAAGGAGTTGTAGCTGAATGGAAAACTCTGAAGTGAATCTAAAAGGAGAAAATGAAATGTGGACAGTTTCCTATTAATATTTAAAATGTTATTTTATCTGTCTGCAGCAGCTTACATGTCGTCAATTTAATCCCGGAACAAAATGACTGGCAATTCTTGCCCTCAGACCCTGGACAGGAAAGATAAAATAATAATTTTTTTTGTGTTTGTTTTTTGACATAGAACAGGAATACCAACACTTTTGCACATTGCTAACTCAAAGAAAAAAAAAAAAAGCACAGTGAATATTTATTGTAGATGAATTTCTGTTAATATTGCATTTCAAAGCTTTCATTTTAAACTTGATCTCATCTAATATGTCGGGGTAAGTTTAAACACGCATGCTGTGTCACACAACTTCCTGGATAAAACATAATAAGCATATAAAAGAGATGTCTCGTAAATGCTTCCAAGAGTATCAGAGAGGATGTGTTTGTGTAAATATTTCAAAGAGGACATTTCTTAATATTTGACGTGATCCCTGGGTTCTAATAAGCAGCACATTCTCATTACCCTAAATCTGAATTTACACTCTAAATGCACATTCTTTTTTTAGTTCAGTGTAATTGCCTAGCTTCCCAACAGCTTAAACACACAGAGTATTTGTATGTTTCCTTTTCCCCCATCTGTAGTGTATTGTGTTTTACAGTCAACAGAGTCAGTAAAGGTCATTCAGTGTAGGCAGAGCTGTGATGATAGCTGTGTTTAGATGTTCTCGTAACTGACTTCTCTTTGTTGTGGAGCCTCTGGCTGTGGTTACGGTCTCCCACAGCGTTCGAGGGTATCTTTGTATACGTGTGTGTGTGTGTGTGTGTGTGTGTGTGTGTGCGTGCATCCAGGAGTGTATGTGTGCTTGCATGTATGAATGTAGGTTTATATGTGTGTGTGTGTGTGTGTGTGTGTGTGTGTGTAGAGGTCAGGATATTTTATGCCTCTTCAGATGTGCCAGTGCAGTGTGTGATCTCCAGCTCAGCTCTTTCATGTCATTGTTCCCCCACTGGCTGTGCTCTCCCTGCATCCCGCTTGATCTCGGTCTCCCTCCACCCCCTCTGTCCCGCCAACCTCCACCCTGTCCCTTTTTCCTTTCCTCCATCTCTGTGCTTCATTGTGCTGGTTTTCTTCATTACATTTCTTCAGGTGTACATCAACATGTAGACAATACAGGTGTTTAAACATTCTACTATGTAGCCCATTACTTGTTAATTATTTATACTTTTCTTTACTGCCAACCATTTTCCAAAACAGAGGTTTTTTAGATAAATTCTCTACCTTTTAGACAGTTACTGTTTCCCATTTCACAGTTCACTACAGACATTTAAAATCTGCTCAGGCAGGCCAAAATGAACCATTATTCCATAAAGATTGTCAAATTACAATTGAAAACACTTTTGAAAAATATTTCAATCTGTAATCACTGATTGTCACTGTACTTTACATTGTTTTCTTTAAGTTATTTATCTTCAAAATAAAATGTGATTTTATTTTGCAATTGTTTATTTTTGTAAACATGTATTTATTTATTGATCCTGTGTGTGTGTGTGTGTGTGTGTGGATGGGGGGGCTACAATCTGGTAAAATACATCAAATGGCAACATTTATGTTTAAAATTGTACATTGTTCCCTAATAATACTAGAAACGCACTCTGAGAGCCAAGGTCGACCCCCCCAGATCACCAGCCCAATCTAATAATTTCTGGATGTCCCCATTACCAACTTACCATGAAAATGTCATCAAAATTCATCCATAAGTTTTTGAGCTATCTTATTAACTAACAAGACAGACCAAAAAAATTCTGGCAAAAACATAACCTCCTTGGTGGAGGGAGGTAATAAAATTGAATTGAATTATTAGAGATGTTTCCAGTTATTTAACTTTTCAGTCGAGGTGGTGCCAAAAAAATCTATCACAAATGACAAAACAATTTTGCATAGACATTGGGATAATTTCAACTTTAAAGACTGCCACCACGAAAAGCTCTAAATCTGGAGTGTACCAGTTGTTTTCTGCAATAAAAGTAGAAAAACATTTGAGCTTCAGGAACACCAGTAAAGTATCTAATAGTGCTGAATGATAATGCTTTCTATAGTTTTTTTATTTATTTATTTACTTGACCAAAATAACAACTCCACAGCAGCTCCTGGATTTAAATAAGCAAAAACATTTGATCTCTGTATTAAATTAGATTCTATTATATAACTGTGGTTAATATGTTTCAGCTGGAAACAATGTATTTAACTCCAACTGATGCAGTGAGTAGCTTCTCATTTCTTAAACAACCGTCAGTTCATTGGACATTTCATCAGGTTCATCTGGTTTGTGTTAGAGTAGTTTAGGGAACGTGAGGCATCATCGTCACACCACAGAGGACAGACCTGAACAGACCAGACTGAATCTATTGGATGTGCTGGAGATCCAGTCGTCAATACAAGATCATGATGAAAAATTAATGCAACTTTGGGTGGATATAAATGTGGTGACATTTACTGTGATGGAAAAAGCTGTAGGTGGCCTAAACAATGTTAGAGTGAACATAATCGAAGCTAAAGGTGATTCGGTGAAAGATTGTGTGTATAAACAGAAAGCACTGATTGACTTACTGTGATGCAGTAAGTGTTCTAAAGGTGTGTGTCGACAACATATGAGTAAGATTAGGTGGATAATGAAGGGTGTAACTGTAGAAAATATGAGGTACTGTACATTTTTGTATCATTTAAGTTAAGATGTTAAAAACAGATGCTTCAGTCTAGCTCACGACACATAAAATAAGAAATAAATAGACAATAATTAGTGCCAGTGGTACATATGTATGACCTTTAGATGGTTAGCAAAAAAGTGGATGAAATTCCTAATAAATTAAATTGGTTTAAACATTCACAGTGGATTCTTTAGGGTGAAAACATGGGTTTGAAGTGTGAGAAAGCCTGCATACTATCTGCACTTCTGCCTGTTCATTACAGTATGTAATCCAATTTCCAAACTTAGTACAATAGTTGTTCAGTGACTCTAGCTGTCCTCTTCCCATATAGTCTGGATATAATGGTATTTCTCTTCTAATTAGCCTATTATTCAACCCTTTCTTTGTAATCATCCACCACCATGACATTTTTAACATATCCCTGGCTGTCATTGAAGCGAAAACATATCCTAATTAACACACACCCTTCTCCTGCCCTTTCCCTTCTCTCTGTGTTTTTGTAGATATGGGGTTTTTACAAGCAAGGATACAAGTGTAAAGGTAAGAGAGAAGTTGAGTGTCATTTTATTCTATGTTGTTGGTGAGAGGTGCATGAATGGTACGACTTCAAAGAATTAGTGATTCTTTTTGAGACCATTGATTCCCAGACACCACTACCCAGTGCTCCCTCTGTAGATAAAAATCCACACAAGGTTGAAGCGCTGAGTAAATGTCATTGACACAGAAAGTGTTGCAAAATACAACACACTTTCAATCTGTGTCGAAACACAAAGCGTTGTTAACTAACAGATGGAAAAGCCATATGAGCTGAGACCACAGTGCGCACAATGCAGATTTATTTGCCCTTTCAGTGTCT
Source organism: Siphamia tubifer (assembly GCA_020466265.1). Lineage (NCBI taxonomy): Eukaryota > Metazoa > Chordata > Actinopteri > Kurtiformes > Apogonidae > Siphamia > Siphamia tubifer. Next base: position 12,455,388 of record CM035800.1, on the reverse strand, counting down.
CCAATAGATGAGTGTTTAAGGAAGCTGGTTCAATTCACAAATGTACATAAACACAGGTGAGCAGCGTCACACCCTCCTGCCGTGATCCTCATGGTCATTAGCTCGGAAAACACACACTCATTTGCCTCAATTTCCCTCAGCATCTTTACTGCCGGTGATGTGTTCTGATGCTAAAATTAAGTGGTGATCATCTGTAGACGTTCAGCACACTAAATAACTTACTCTACATATGTTTCCAACCAGATGTCAAGCAAAAACTTCGAAAAGGATGCCAGATTTAAAATGCAAATTGTGTGTTTCCATCTGCTGTAGTCTTTCAAGAAGCGATTAATTAAATCATGAATGAGATATGAATTGGAGAAATCAGGGTGGGATGATATTTTACAGGCACTTTTTTATTGGCAGGTGTTTAGCAAATTAGGTTTGATTGCTGCTTACACCCCTGAGCTGTGAATGTGTGTGTCCCTCCTGTACCATTTGTTTTTTTTTTAATGATTTGCCTGAACATTTGAGTATACCTCCTGAAAATAAGCAGAGTGAAAATGTTAAACTATCAGGAGAAACAGGATGTATATTAACACTATACATTTGCCCTTCTTTTTCATCAGACGATATATAATTATATCATGTTATCTCTCATTTTGGGCTAATTATCAACTTTCTTGCCCACTTTCATTCTCAGCATTATCTGCCTCCTCATTCATTCAGGTTAATTTCAGGTGGGGTAACTAACGCTTATTAAATAGCAGGCAAGTTATCATCAGACAGCTGAGTTGCATAGCAACTGGAGTAATTAATGCTCCTTGGGGCCTTTGAGGTCTTGCGGTCTGTTCCAAGCGGTTCTCGCGATGTGCTGAAGAAAAAAGACAGCTATGTGATTCTTGGCTAATTTTTATAATTACTTTTTAATAATCAAGTCTGTTCAGGTTTTCAATGGAATTTCAGATCAATCACCTAATTCCAAGGTGTTATTATAGTACAAATATACCCACATGAACGTTTGTTGACACAAGAAAATAGCAGGTGTAAAGACTACAAACATACACAAACACGTCTGTTATTTTTTTCAACTACACAAACTTCAGTCTCTCGTACTCTTTAAACTTTCCCATCTCCATTCAACTGTGGAGTGTCTCTGTCGAAGTCTCACTGGGACTATGTGAGTGTTCTGGCTTGTACCAGTGCATTAATGAGACCAGAGGAAGTCAATGAGAGCCCTACAGTCATTCATCCCTATTACCATTGTTGGCCTGTATTCGGAGAAAGAGAGAGCGGCAGGAACATAATTGAAATGAATCACCCACTGCAGTGTAGGAACAGAATAGTGAGAACTCTGAGTGTGTGCTGCTGGATGTGCACTTTAACTGTAGTAGTATGCTAGAGGAGTGTAGATATGAAGCTTCTGCACATCCTCACATGGTTGTCTACATGTAGTGTTGATGCAACATTAGCATTCTAACTTTAACATAAAACATAGACACAGCCTTTATTTGTCATTACAGATTTTACATCCAAAATGAAATTTCCATACAGTTGTCAGCAGGTGGCATAGATAAATATAACAGGTGCTCAGGGGTGTTGCTAGGGTCTCTGGGGGCCTTCACCTCACCTGTGCATGTCGCCAAAAAATGTTTTTCGCATAATTTCTGGGACATTTGACATAAAAACTGAAAACATAGATGGTAAAAGGGCTGAGCTTAAACTGTGTATTT
>CM035800.1:12251176-12448676 GCA_020466265.1 Siphamia tubifer | reverse complement strand
TTGGCCCGCCACAGCAAGGCCAGTGACTCACAGATGTGGTGTTTAGTAAAAGTGATGCCCTACGACGCACTGCTTGAAATCGGTGTGAACTCTGCTTGATCGAAGGGTGAGACAATGCTGGAAGTCAAATGAATCAAGCATTGTAAACAGACGAAGGCCACACATTTCATTAGCTTTTAGCAGCGCCAGTGACTTCCCATTTCACTGCGCAATCAATTCCTCATCACCCACTTTGTTTTCCTCAGTAATTGCGGAGGAGGACATCGAGACTGTGGAGGAAGGAGTATTTGACATCCACCTATAACCAGGTGAGAAAAATCTTTGTTGGGGCTTTTAAAATGTTGTTGCTCCTTGATGATAATGGTAAATGGACTGCATTTATATAGCGCTTTTCCACCTTCATGGTGCTCAAAGCGCTTTACATTAGCCTCTCATTCACCCATTCACACACACACTCATACACCAGTAGGTTTCTAAGGTCTATGGTAAGTCCTACTGGGGACCTAAGCCAGGGTTCAGTGTCTTGCCCAAGGACACTTTGACATGTGGACAGCCAGAGCCGGGACACGAACCGCCAACCTCTCGGTCATTGGGCGACCCACTCTACCAACTGAGCTACAGCGGTGGAAGCGGTCATGACAAATCACCCAAGTATTATCGCCATCACCCACCAGATTTGTAGTGATGTGTTGTTACGTTTTCACTGAGGTCTTTTGTAGCTATGTTGATGCTCATGTTTCACATAACTGTTGTTTTCTGTGCATGTCGACCATGGGCCTCAAACATGCAGCTTGGGGGCTAAATGTGACCCATGGGATGAAGAAAATAATAACCTTTTGAATTATTTTTAATAGGTTATTATCTCAGTTTTTTTGTTTGCCTCTGAATGATGACAACTTCACATTTTTGTCATTGTTTGACTCCAAAAAAATAACCTTAATTTATGGAAATATTTACATGTACGAACTATTCTGTAACAATGAAATATAAACAACCTGAAATGTTTAAAGAACATTACACAAAATTTTAACCATTTTCTGCTTCTGTTATTAAGTGTGAATTGTCTTTGTATTACTGATGCATACATAAAACACATGGATAAGTGATGAATTGAGGCAGAATATTGTATATTGTATATATATACAATATATATATTGTATATTTTCCTTATGAAATTTTACTTTTTTGCATTTGGATAATTTATGACAGTATTTTCTTTAATTTAATGGGGGTTTTTTGCACTAAAACAATGAGAAAAATTTTCATTTTTTCATTTTACTGGTCGGGCCCATTGGAGATCAAATCAGGTTGAATATGGCCCCTGAAGAAAATTTGTTTGAGACCCTTGATGTAGACTTTTCTCAGAATTACTCTTATCAAATTGCATTAAAAAAAAAAAAAGAGAGACTCTTTAAAGCAAAGTTCAACTGCTTATATATGTTATGATCACAGGTAGAGCTTATAAACTTTATATTTATGCATTTAATTTTGCTAAGGTAAATAAAAGTACTGTTTTGGTTTTCATTTTATTCTGTCTTATATACTAATACACTGCAAAAATGTAGACAACAAATTCATGTTGAATGCATTCATGTTCTATGTGGTTAAATTTAGCTGATAATTAATTTAGATTTACACAGGCCTGGAATATTTCAATCTTGTCTAAATCTCTAGGTAAAATAATAGTTTTATGACCATTGTGAAGTATGTGTGTATGGTATAAATTATAAAAAAAAAGCAGTGTCATGAAACTAATAGTCAAGTTTAGCAATGACTCTAGTGATAAAATAAATACATATTCTTACTCCTTTATCGTCAATATGGCATTTTTTTTAACTGAAATTCAAGTTTAATTAATAAATTATCATTAAATGTTCAAAAATAATGCAACTTCTTAGTTTAAAAAATTACCTGTAGCCTATTTTATAAATTAAATTGCTTTTTAAACTCACTCTAATGCTACTGATAAAACAAAAAGTGAAGCTACACTTGAGTTTCACGTTTTCATGTTGTACAGCATGAGTCACCAGTGTTTTTGTCCATGTTAGTGTGAACTATTCAGAATATGCTGGAGCTCACTCATTTTATGAGGCTTTAAAAAAAAATCATTCCGTATTTTACAATAAAAAAGCAAAATTGCTGAAAACAGATGTGTGGTGTAAAGCTAATTGTACATTAATAGGATGTTCTTTCACAGATTTCTCATGTCCTTAGGGGACCCAACCCACCAGTTTGCAAGAAACACGCATGAGAATGTGAAGTGACACTGCCATTACACACTCTGCTTACATGTCTAATGTGGTTTTTAATAGATTTTTTTCTGTGTGTGTGTATACACGTACCACTGCATCCCTCTTTCACTTTGTTACGACCCCTCTAGGAGCTTGAATTAACATATGTTTTTGATGAACGGGCCTTTGACTGAATCCACCTCTCTGTTTTAGAAACCCACCCACAGTTGGTGTGCACGAAGCCAAATCAGCGCCTGTTGGGATCCAGACAGAATGTGCTACAGTTTGTCAGTTTTACAGCCCTCAACACTGGGAAGAAATTGCACTGAATGAACAAGCCAGGATACCTACATTGCTGCCACATAGTGGACACGTACTGCTACTACAACTCTACATGACATGAATGTGACGACCAATGTGAATGACTGTAAGATCTCTCTGTTAAATGTCTGCATTTTTGACGACACGTCGGCCAAGTGTTTTATTGTAACATGTTATTATATATTAAAATAAATCCACAAAATTGTATTTTCTTGGTGAAATGTTGAAATCTGTGGATTATATTTGAGTACACTTTGCTATAGATAAAGAATGGCTGTCTACATTTTCTTCAGAATATAAAAGAGGTGCTATTATTCCCAAGAATGTATACCTGCCACCCAGACTAAGCTACTGTCTCTTGAGATGCTCTGCTTTTAAGTTAATTATTTTGTTTTGACATACATTTCAGTGGACCAATAATAGCACCAATTTTGCTGTCAAATAACATATTGTTGATATTGTGATGCCCATCTCAAAAGTGTTTGCAAAAACAGCAATTTTACCAACAAAAGAAATTGTGTGGACAGTTGTAATCTGAATGGATTTATATATATATATATATATATATATATATATATATATATATATATATATATATATATATATATATATGTGTGTGTGTGTTATGCTTTTGTCATGTTTACCTTAATATCAGTAACTGTCCAAGAGTTAATACTGTGGTGTTGTTTTGTGTAAACAGTACTGTCTTGTACCAGTGCACTGATAGAGTATCAAACCTCTTGCAGTACTGTGAATGTAGCACAAATACTGAAATAGCTGCTGTCAGAAGCAAAAGAACTCATCTTTCACAGTAAATATGTTGACAGCAGAGATGGAAACTTTGTAATTTCCCACTGATTCCTCTGCTACTGTAGTTTTAACTCTATTTTTTAGGTTTCTGAGACTGTTGGTAAAACTGTTTAAAAAGAAAGAGCGAGTGAGTGGGGAAAAAACAACAAAAGAATAATGGGGTTTTTTTTTTCTTAAAACTTGAGTAATGAGGCTTTTCATTTGGCGGCAGTGTATAAAATATTTCCATGAAAATCAATTTTGATGCAAGTTGTGTTTAGCTGTTTTTTTTTATCCTGCATGCTTTTCTCTTCATGGCTCTATTTTCTAACCAGACATCTCCAGCACTGAGGATATTTTATTTTTTAATGTAGCACGGCCTGTTATCTTTTATTTAGGAAACATGAAGTCTGGAGTTCCAGGCAGAGGGAGATGGTTTCTGTTGCTTTGTGCCTGTGGAGAGATGGATTCAAACCTTGAGTGCCATATTGTTAACTGGTGGTTTGTCATTGAACGAGACTCCTGACATGGTGTGTATTTATTTTTTCTGTATCAATAGTTGCCGGTCCTTCTGTGTGTTATATCCAGCTTGATGAAGGATGTTGATTGTTATTCTGTGAACAAATCTTTCAGAGTGAAGTGATGTCATGCTATTACGTGTGGTCCCTAGATGATTCTTCAGTATTAAAAGATACAGACATCATGCTAATATGTCCTCTGGCTAACAATTTTTCTGTAAATAAGAAAGGAAGAGAAAAAAAAAGAGCATTGTCTTTCATTTCTATTGTTTCATTTACTTTTTCACCATTTCAACTTCCATTTTCTATTAATCTTAACCCTTTGTTGGTCAGCTCAACCGTTTGGTAGAGGTAACTTTAAACCCTGATATCTTATCTAAATATACGTCCTTTGAAACCAAACATCTTGGGCAGTCATGCTAGTATACCACAAAGGAAGAAGATCATAAATGTGGCAACACCTCTGCTATGAACTTTTCTTTTGGACACAAATTTGCAGGCAAGTTAATTTTTTTTCTTTCATTTTATTAACTCTTACGGAGTCTATTTTACATAAATAATCCTCATCATGTTTCAGAAATACTTTGGTATTCATGGTATGGTATTCATAATATATTTTTTTAAAACATGCTCAACCAAACAGTAGAAATGATAGTCATGAAATGCTAATGCTAATTGCTAATGCTAATACCTCATCATACAAACACAAATAGTTAATACATCTAATTTGAATTATACATTATGATTTTTGTAGTGTGAGCAACAAAGGGTTAATACTAGGAATGGCAAAAAGTGATACTCATTGACAAAGTCCAGAAGTTAATAATTTTTTTTTTTTATAACTTTATAAGTTTTTGCAATTATACAGACAGTAACAATAACCCCAATCCCAACCACCCAAGGGTACACAAAACACATACAATATTTAAGTTAATAATAATCATTTCAAAATAAATAATAGAAAATAAATAATAATAGAAATGAATTTTAATCAAAATTTTCACAATGAATTCCATGATGCTGTTAATGTTTTCCACATACAATGCTAATAGTGATAACATTTGTATGATAATAAAGTACCAAAATGTTCAATGATTTAAAAAAAAATCTATATATAAGATGGGAAGATGCAGCTGACCGGAAGATATCGTGAACGGATCTGTGGAGATCTGAACCACACCGGATAAAGTTCCTCATACAGTCTGTGTATGATGTACTACCCAAACCCATCCAACCTCCACCGCCGAGGCTTGTCTGAGACCCCACTGTGTTTGCTCTGCCAGAAAACTGGTTCACTGGAGCACATCCTGAGCTGTTGCCCACGGACACTTGGAGATGGGTGTTACCGCTGGCGTCAGGACCAAGTGCTGCGGGTCATTGCTGAGGTCATCTGCATGGGGATCTCCAGCAGCAAGCACCAACAACCAACAAAGTAGTCCATTATCTTTGTTAGGGCTGGGGAGAAACCACAACAGCACCGGAGTCAAGCGGGGGGGCTACTGGCAACAGCTTGAGACTGGCAGCTGAAGGTCGACAGCTCAAGTTCCCAGAGAACATCACAGTGACCACACTCAGGCTAGACATAGTCCTGGTCTCCGAAACAACAAGGCAAGTGGTCCTGCTGGAACTGACTGTTCCCTGGGAAGACCAGATGGAGGAGGCCTTCGAAAGGAAAAGGGCCAAGTACGAGGAGCTGGCAGGCAAATGCCGAAGAGCAGGATGGAGGACCCGACTCAACCCCATCGAAGTCGGATGTAGAGGTTTTGTCGACGAGTCTCTCATTAAGACACTGAAGATGTTAGGAGTGAAGGGGCTGCAGAACAAGAAAGCCATCAGAAACATCTCAGACGCAGCAGAAAAAGCGTCAAGATGGCTGTGGATCAAGCGGGGGGGGGGGGGGGTCTGTGGGTTACATAAGTTGGGGCCTGATCAAATCCTGGCTGCGTCACCTGGGTGAGGGTGTCTGTTGTGAGACCCAATGAACCCAATGAACCCAATGAACCCAGGCTACAACACTGATGATGTGTCTAAGTTGCACCTAGAGTGTTTGTTAAAACTAACAAACCAAAAACTCATGCATGTGTGAAACGATTTCCTTCACAATTGCAAAAGTATTGTTAAGAGGAAACTTTTCTTTCTTTCTTTTTTTAAATTTTTTTTATACCTTTTGTTTTCTAGTTGGATGCAGATGCAACACTAAATCAGCCCGTAGCCCACTATCACTTTTGGCTGAAACTACTTTTTCATCCATTTCAAACTCCACACAGTTCAAGAGAAAATAGTTTCCCTGTGATTTCAGCCCAGCAATAAAACAAACAAACAAACAAACAAAAAAAAAACCTGTGACTGTGGCCATTCCCAAAACAAATTCACTCCAAATGTTGAAATATATTTTACCACTGTCTCACACGTGTCTTCCATACATGTGCGTCCACTGGTTTTCAATTACAGACATTAATAACCAGCCCTGAATGATCCTCACAGTCGATGCCACATCTAATTATTCCTAAAGATTAAGTCAGTCTGAGCCTGTGATTGCCCGCCCTCTGCTCTTTATGGTCTGTTCAGTGGAAAGGACATTGATCGGACTATATCCAGCCTTTTAGCTGCCTCATGTCTCTTCCAGTGCAATGATACTGCTAAATGCTTTCATGTGGGACTGTGTCGACTAACAATGAACTCCTCAGCTGCAGAGGTGACTTGTTCATAACTTGTTTTATCGATGTCGACACACATTCACCGTCTTCACTTTTAACCACATGATTATGAAGTGAGTTTCATTCACTCTCATCTTTTAGGGGCTTATTTTTCCAGCATGTGAAGGTACAATCCTGCTTAACTAAACATCCATACCAGTTAAATAACAATATTCACATCGCTGCATTTGGTAAATAAACAAAAAATATATAAGTATGGAGAGTTAACACAGGACAGATGACAGACTGGAAGCAGAAAAAAGATTTTACTGCCTTTATTTGAAATGCTAGGTCATGGTTCCCAACCATTTTTTTGGCTAATGACCCCATTTTAACATCACAAATTTTGGTAATATGTATATACCTATACACATTTCACTATGCATTAACTATTTGTTACCTATTTGTCAGTGATTTGTTAATGTATTATTCATACACAATTTATCATAAACCATTTATTAACAAATAACTATAAAATTACATTAGTTTTAACAGACAGCCGCAGTGTTTATTTACCTGCGTTACAGATAAACACTGCACCTGTATATGTATATGTATCTTTGGAGTATGAACCTTTACAAGACATTAACAAATAGGTAAGAAATGTTAAATACATAGTGAATTGTGTGTAGATATTAGAGTGTTACCCAAATTTCTGGTAACCACAGATATTCAAAAAAGAGACTACTTTTTTGTTTTGTTTTTAATCTTTTTTTCATTTATTCATCTCAAATATGCAAACAATATCAACAAAAATGTGTGTGTGTATCTATCTATCTATCTATCTATCTATCTATCTATCTATCTATCTATCTATCTATCTATCTATCTATCTATCTATCTATCTATCTATCTATCTATCTATCTATCTATCTATCTATCTATCTATCTATCTATCTATCTATCTATCTATCTATCTATCTATCTACACTGTACAAAATCAATCATGTGTACATTTGTATACATGCAGCATAATCATGTAATAGTCTACTATACTATGTTGCAAATAAACATTGATTATAGATAACATTTAGTCTATATAATGTATATATGGGCAGAGAGACAAAAGCCAAATGTAGATTACTGCACAAAGTGAGAATTGTATTTTCCTTGCTCAGGATATGTACAGTCAGTCCAGCTTGTATTTAAGGCTGACAATTAATACTGAACAAACAATAACTCAAATTATGAATTATGAAAGAGCTGCAGCATGTGAAACTGACCACAATAAACATTTGACAGATAAACAGAACCACAGTGCTTCTATTTCAGCTTCACAGTTTGTCGTGTCTTTTATGTCTTCATTGGGATTGTCTCTGTCAACCCAAGATATATTTTTAGTAATAGTTTTTTTTTTTTCTCTTTTTTTTTTAATCAGCAGCTAGAAATTTCAGGTGACCCCATTTGAATTCCATGCGACCCTAACCTCAAAGTTGACAAAGACTGTGCTAGGAAATATCCTTACTTGCAACTATATACATGTTGATATGTGTAGTTGTGTGTCTTTTCCTTGATGCTGATCAATACACAGTAGGCACAAACAAAAAGCAGGAGCCATGTCGTAAACCTGACACTGCTTCTGAAATATTACAGTCCCTATGTAACACCACTGCCATCTCTTCTCCAAAGCCTGTAGAATTACACCCTAAAGTGTGTACGGTCATTGCCCGCTCTAGCACTGAATGTCTATTTTAGCTCAGTGATTGATACCTCCCAATCAGCTATAGAAAAGCCCTCCTAGCTGCACAGCTATTTAGCCTGCAGTCACAGTGATATTGATCTGAAAAGTCTGAAATGAGGGAAATTGAATAGCACCACGGCTAATTATGTAGTAATGAAGGCAGGAGGGAAATAACCTCACACATTGTTAGCTCTCTCACACTGTGACCTTGATTGAAAGGAAAAGGAAGATTTGGGTCCTGATAGGTAAAATGCATTCAAGCTAAGAGCGTTTGCCCACCCCCTCCCCCAACAGATGGTACGAGTCTATAGTCATGCAATTAGTGAGAGACACTAATGCACATCACTCTGATGGGCTGTTCAGAGGGCTATTTGTGCCACATGTATTGGCAGGTAGGCATTTTAGCTACTATAAATGTACAAAAGGTTATCACGAATGGAAGGAAGCATTTGGCACCAGCAGTAACTACATGCAATATGGATTTGTTTGAGCAGCAGATCTCTCTTAGATCTCCTCTTGTACATCTAATGAACAGATTATTGATTTGATGTCCAGTCATCAAAAAAAAAAAAAAAAAAAAAAAACTGGGCCCACAGCCAACTTGTGCTATGATCTCAGTACTGTTCCTGTTTTTGAACCCACCGTGACTTCAGCATCTGTAATGCTGTCCCCTTGTGGTGCACTGACTGCAAGCATCTGGAGCTGTTAACCTTATGCCAAGGAGAGGTCATGGCCGGTAATAACCACTTGGTGGCAACGTCGAGCTACTGAACAGGACGTGACTGTGACAAGATGAACTCCCACAAGGAAGGTGGGAGCATTGCTAGTGATGTGGCAAAAAAAAAAAAAAAAAAAAAAAAACAGACTTACTGTCAGGCTTTATGGTGAATCACAATGCAGCATCACAATGCAGATAACAGCACTACATTTCTCTGTCGTTTAGATGTTACCTCCATGAAATCAAACTATGCATATGCACAACCAGATACCACTGTAAATCAAATGAAATGTTACCTCATGTTTGTTTTTCATAAGATGACAGTCTGTGTTTTACACACACACATACATACTGACAACCTGAGGAAAACACCAACGTTATTGCAGCCACTCTTTCAGGTTTGTGTCCCATTCTATTTGTGGATTTTAAACAGGAGGTGTCTTGATTTTACTGAGTCAGAGACAGTATTTTTTTTCCTCTTTTAGTAGTCCATTGTGTTAGACTTTGGGAGATTTGGGATTATATAAGTCCAAAAATAGAATATATTATGTAGAAATCTGCTTTAATTAATGTATAATAACCTGAAAGTAAGAATCATTGTGTTTTTGTGACCATAGAATGAGATGAGAATGAGTTCATTGTGTGCAAAACCCCCTCCATGGAGTCTGCGACATGTGCCTCCGTGTTTCTACTGTTGCTGAAAGTGGACTGACTCTACCTGTTTAGCATTTCATGCCGTGAAACATCCAGTTTTGAGGTATATTACTTTAACCTACTGTGGATGAGTGTGGACCTGAGTTGATAGCCCTTTAATGGAAAAAAAAAGCCTACAATGGAAAATAATAAATAGTGTTTTTTTACAATGACCTTGTGCCTTTTATTTTGGCCATAATGAGGCAAAGGTGGTTGCAGTCACCAACTTTTCCACTAGATGTCCTTAAACATCACACACTGATCCTTAAGAAGAATAAATATTACATAAATAAAATAAAATTAATTGTATTCAAGCAGCATTAAGGAAGTTCTTGGTTAGTAAAGGCAAATCAAACACGCTCATCTGAAAGTGCTTCCAGCTCTTGAGCTCTACTTATCTGGCTTTGTCCACATTTAAGTAGCAGCTGGGCAAACAGTGTTTCACAGAGTCAAAGGAGTTCCATGAGACGGCTGTAGCCTTAATTGCATTAAGCTCATTGCTGACTCTAGCGAAGCGCTTCAGCACTGTAGGGGGTTGGAATCCTCATTAGAGTAGAATCAGTTATGATGAATATTGCTTTAAGAAATTTTAACTTATGCCAAGGAATCCCAGTGGGATATGTCCCAGACCTGTTAGCTTGACTGTGTAACATTACAAAATATTAAAATACTTTGTCATCATGTTGAATTCTGCAGCTTCAATACTCAAAGGCCCATTTGATTTGATTTGAATGAGTTATTTCGATCATGTGCAGAATGCAACAATACAACAACAACAACAACAATCATAATAATAATAATACACAATGACATGTCCGAAAAGGAGTAAGATTTAGGAGTAAGTTTATTTAATCCTACCCCTTCTTCACTTCCCCAATAACCTGAATTCATCTTATAGCAATAGAGTGCATAGTACAAAAATTATAATAATAATAAAAATAATAATAATAATAAATAATTGAAGTACTAAACATATACATATATACAAAGAAACAAAACAGAACAATAAAACCCCCCAAAAAAACAACAACAAATGAGCAGATAGGAAAGTAGATAACAAATAGAATTTTTTTTTTCTTTTCCTTCCCTCTCTTTTTGTCTAATTTGTCTGTGTTTTGTTCTTTTTTTTTTTTTTTCACAATATCCTGATTTAGCAAGAGGAAAGGACAATAATCAAGCTTATATGTTGTGTTTTAAAATATCTCTAAGTCACTGACATCCAAACAACACAAGTAAATGCACCACAGACAAAGATGGGAACTATAAATCCATGCATACCCTACCTGTAAATATAAATGAATTAAATACAGAATCCTGCACAGCTTTCAGTCCTTCTTTCATTCTCCATCCTCATGTACTTGGGCCCTGTCTGGAGGAGTCTCATTTAGCCATCACTGATACCAAATCAAGTTACTGCGGCCAAGGGATTGACACAAAATCGATGGCATCACATCTGCAGTGGCGACGGCTCGCATATTTAATATTGTTGAAGCTGCAGGACAAAGAGGAGGATCTGAGCAGGGAGGGAAGCAAAACTCAGTGGCAGGCAACTATGTTTTGACTGATGGGCCCAAAGATTGTATCGCACGACCCGGGCATCAGCGATAGCTCTGCACCTTGGACTTATCTGTGTTCAACCTGTACAGCCAGGTCACTACTGCTGACAAGAATTCCTTGGGAAAAAAAAAAAAAAAAAAAAAAGAGGAAAAAACAAGCTCCCCCTCTGCTTGCTTTGTAGTCACATTATGTTACATTACTGGCTTCTTTTGGAAAGAAGACAAAGCATAGGCACAATGGGCTATAAAAGTATGTATGTATAAATAACTGCAATATGGAGCTTTCAGTAAATGCAGGCTATCATTTCTCTGAAAGATGAGTTGCAGTATATTTCATCCCTGAATGCATTATATAGTGTTCTTTCAGTCCCAAGAAGCTGTCATGATTTTTAGCCCTCTGTCATTTAAAGTCTTTTATTCATCCATCTATTTATTCATTTGCTTTCTGTTACACATGGATATACCTGAATATAGATGAATAGCTTAACCCAAAAAGACCCAGTGCTAATTTTTTATTTAGGTTTTTTTTTTTTTAAGTTTAGTCATTTTATTTTGAATATGTCAAACAGAAAAAAAAAAAACATTTGATCTTTCAAAAGGCAATAATTGATAATAACAAGACAAAGACAATATAGCATAAATAAAAAAAATAACACGGCAAGTAATATAAATGAAAGGGAGTGGGAAGAAGTAAAAAAAAAAACCTTATTATCTCCCACCCCTATTGTACTAAACAATAATATATATATAAATCTATTTAATTTTAGAATAGATAAATGTTTCATTATTTCCAAAATGATTTTTTTTCTCTCTATTATTAGAATATTATCTACTATTTTTTGCACGTCTTCAATAAAAAATCTGTCATTTTCCATTATTTCGTTTGATGACTATGTTCATAAAAGAGAATCTAAGAAAACGTGACTTTTTCAACAAAATGTATCGTTAGCTGAACATAAACCAAGTGTCTCCATGCATTTTCATTGATTTGTTGATTTAATTGCTTTTCATTTATTTTACTGGTGCAGCAATATTGTAGAAAATGACAGTTTTTCTATGTTCACTACATCTGATGACCAAGAAAAATAGGACAAACTGTATTTTACACCAGTTATTTACATTCATTGATAGGTTTAATGGATCGCAAGTTATTAAACATTTTATATTAGTCCATGATTTAGGTCACCAATGGTTGTTTGGGTCCTAATGGATATATGGCTATTTTTAAACAAATACAGACACAGATTAACTTTCTTGATCCCAAGGGAGAAATTCACTGATTGTACGAATGTATATAAATTAGACGCTAGTATTTAATATCCACGTGACCTTTTAATGTAGTTGAATTCAGCAAAAGCAAAACAATTAATATGTGAAAGAACTGCTATTATTTCCTTTCACAGAATCAGCCATGTAAGAGGAAATACTCAACAGCTTTGCTTTTCATGAAGGAACATTTAGTATAATCTTGTTAGATTTAGAAAAATTAATGGCAAATGTTTTTCCATCCTTTGATCATCCCTCCGGTGTGCTTTAGGCAAGTATGTGGTGTGAGAGAATCAGTGCCAATTTCAAATGATAGTTGCTGGTCAGGCTCCAACGTGAAAAACAAATCCACCTCACATCAGCTGTTACTTCTGTTCATATGTACGTGGTCCATTTCAAATGGATAATGAAATGAAACCCAGTGGAACACACTACAGTGATAATCAGATTAATAGATGGGTAATTAGGTAGGTAATTAGTCTTGAAATGTTAAATGCATGGTGTATCTTTTCCCAAACACAGAGGGGAAAATATCAAATGTCAGCTCAGTTTGAACTGACAGTGTTTGATGACAGAGATCACTCAGTATTATTATAACAGTAACTAAGTAAAAGTACTTCATTACTGTACTTAAGTAGATTATTTAGGTATCTGTACTTTATTTTTTTTGGCAACTTTTTACTTTTACTCCCTACATTTTTCTATAATTATCTGTACTTTATACTCTTTACATTCTCAGAATAGATGTTTTTCAAACTTTTTCAAACTAAACAGATGTGATAGTATGAAAAATAAGTCACTTTAGACGGAAAATCAGTGGAGGAGAGAAACTGTGACTTTATATATTATAGTTATATGACTATTATCTAATCATTTTGACTTTTTATCTCATTATTTTTGACTTTTTATGTCATTATTTTGATTTTTTTATCTCATAATTTTCACTTCATTCATTTTTCTCATATTTATAACTTTTCTTTTTATCTTAATTGGGACTTTTGTTCCCCCGTTTTTCCTAAATTTCCTGTCCATATCCACAAAACGGACAAATTGTAACTCGATCAAACACATTATCTACACAGTAGATAATGCATAGCATAATTTTAAGTGAAAAAATGAAAATTTGTCATGACCTCTGCTCTGTTGACCTTTACCCCAGTGCTCCCCACACTCACCTGGCAGCTGCAAGCCGTTCCTCATCTGCGGCTATAAAAGCAGTGAGGCTTGCAGTTGCCAGTGCGGGACCATTCTATAGTGTCACCTCCATTACCCGGACAGTTTCCCATCTCTTCAGTCACCATAACCTGGACATTCATCATCACCACGGACTCTGGCCGTTCTATGCCCAGGTTTTGGTTGGGTTTTGTCTCTGTCTTGTCTTTATGTTGTGTTTTTGTTATTAAATCTGTTCTCCCTTCAGCACTGTGCATCTGAGTCCTGCTTCACCTCACCCTGACCTTGACAAAATTATGAGATAAAAAAAAGTCAAAATAATGACATAAAAAGTCAAAATAATGACATAAAAAGTCAAAATGATTAGATAATAGTCATATAACTATAATATATAAAGTCACAGTTTCTCTCCTCCACTGATTTTCCCTCTAAAGTGACTTATTTTTCATACTGTCACATTTGTCTAGTGTGAAAAAGTAATGAGTCTGTTCTGAGAATGTAAAGAGTATAAAGTACAGATATTTATAGAAAAATGTAGGGAGTAAAAGTAAAAAGTTGCCAGAAAAATAAATACTCAAGTAAAGTACAGATACCTAAATAATCTACTTAAATACAACAAAGGAAATACTTGTACTTAGTTACTTCTACCTCTGGAATGTGAGTACTTTGACCACCTTTGATTATAACATACAGTCACACATGACACTCAGAGGAGCAGTCAGGGGTCACCTGTAAAGTCTTCAAAACCCCATGATGCCTTGCAGCAGAGGAAGAATATCATCACTGTGAAGAATGTGTCCTGAAGGCATTATATAACTCAGAGGTTTGCAGGTACTGTAAGGCAAAAAAAAAAAAAAAAAAAAAGTTGGAGGAAGACTTTCAATGGCTTCTAAGACTGACTTTTTATACACAAAGATATTCTGCCACAACTGTCGGAGGACACAGAAAGACTTGGCAGAGCTTTCTTCTGGCTGCGCTTAGCAGGGGATGAAAAAAAAAAAAATGATCAGGCTGCTACCTGAATGTCATTCTGTGGAAGTACGGTCAATTTGGGAAAGACCGTGGGGCAGATCTCAAGCACCCTGGAGGTTTTTTACATCCCCTGTCAGGTTTAGGAACACTATAGGATCTCATGGGAGGTGCTGGAATGTGTGGATAAGGATTTCTGGGCTTACTTACTTCACCTGCTGCCACTGGGAACTGAACCTGAATAAGCAGAAGGAAAACAGAAGGATGGATGTGTTTTTAGCTAGCCCTCCAGTAACTAGGCTACTTGTAAATAATTGTCTTCTTCAATACCTCCAGTACAAAGGTAGCTGCCAATTCCTCTGCTCCTCGAGGTCTCTGACTTTATATTGTATTCTTTGTCCTGGAGGCAAGTCAGCTCCTTTGCAATGCCTCAGAGGAAAACACAGACTTTCTGCCCAAAATAGTTGCTTTGTCTCAGCCCGTTCGCTTGCGTAACCCACCTTGATGGTGGGCACAGAATGGCAAAGCAGTGGAACTAATATATCTTAATGCCTCCATTTTGAAGAGGGAACACTCATAAGTTATTCACAGATCTCCTTATTTTTTCCTACTATTTTACGCTTTGATCAAATCAAGCTCATGACAACTGGTTATTACTAGAATAGGATTTCATCTGCAGGTAATTATCCAAGAGTTATGAGGCACTTAAGCGAAAATACAAACAAACAAAACAAAACAAAACAAAACAAAACGCTAAAGGTGATCATATTATCATTGTGGCCAGAGGAGGATGCTAAGGTTTACAAGTCTATAAGATTGAATGACTCGCCAAAACCTTTCAGGTTTTTATGAGAAAATGCCTCAGAGGCATGTAAAACCTTTAAATCTTTATTAAAGACCACTTAAGCTGTCTTTATGATGCCTTACAGCACTTGCTGATGGATACAGGCCTAACCTTGCATCATGCTGGTTTATGAGTGTTATAGCTTACGAGCAGAGTGACTGTGGAGACAATACAAAGCAGCATATTACTGTTGTTCCTGCATATAAGAGTGATGGGTTAGAAACTTCACATCCAGCTCTGTATATTAAAAGACATTCACTATCAGCTGATGATATAGTTTGTTGACACAGATGAGCCCCCTCAGAAATAAGCTGGGGTCTTTATTTTCACCTTTAACATGAACGACATGAGTGAAATATCATCTGAAAATGTTTGAAGTAAAGTTAAACCAGAAAAATCCTCTCTTTCTTGGTGTGCATTAGAGGTCCTTCCTCTGCAGCTTCTTAACATGACACAGAAGGAAAGGATCACTACATTCACTTATTATAGTTGCATAATCCCCTAGGGAGATTTTAGCTCTGTCCCTAGGTTCAGTGGAGCTTTACGCCCAGACAAGGGATCCATGAGTTGGGTTGGAGGTGATCCCTCTCAGGTCCCCGGTCCTCCCAGGTATGAAAGCTGAATGTTCAGTATGTTGCTGTAGCCAGTCAGAGCCAGTGGCCCAGTGACTGACCAGGCCTCTCTGCCTCTCTCTCTCTCCATCCACTCGCTCTTTTCCCACTCTCATAGCCTCGGTTTTAATTGCTTTGAAGCTGAGCGTTCACCTCGGGGAGCTCAACAGGATGTTTTACAGAGCTTTGGGGAGACTGACTATTAATAAATAATACCTCCCCTGTCCTCTTTCTTCACCTCCTTCTCTCCACTACAGTGTGATGGGGAGGTGCGGAGCAGAAAAGACATTTTTTGCTCTATTACTGTGTTGGATTTGGGGAAAACCAAACTATACCAATGAGCAGTGTTGTTGTAGAAAGTAAAAGGAATAAAAGTGGATAAATTGTTCCATGAAAATGACAATAATCAGTAGGGGTGAGTAAAACATGTCTTTCATTCAATTGGTTGTCTGTGGTAAAAATGATAATTCACATAGAACGGTGCTGTGCACAAATGAGATATAATATGATAATCAATGTGTGTATACATATATATACAGCATACACATATTGATTATCATTTTATCATTTTATATATAATTTGTCCACAGCACTGCTCTATGTGAATTAACTTGCTTGTTTTAGTGTTATATATTGGTAATTATTACACGGGGGAAAGCTGGTATTAGCTCCTACTGGTGACGAATTCAACTATATTGTGCACAGGCTGTGAAATATACAGAATAATTAAAATCCACTTTTATCAGGTGTAGTATTTCAAAGAACTGCACTGCGTAGTGCGCATCATAAAGTTGAATATTATTTTGTAACCTTGTGTTGACACTTAATAGATTTTGAGCAGTAAGGAAGAAAGTTATAATGACAACAGTATGATTAAACCATCATCAAAACAAAACGCTCTTATTATCATTTCAAATGAAAATGGCATCACATAAGTGTTAGAATTGTTCTTCTTTGTTTGTGCTCTTCTCACCTCCAGTGGCTTCTTGACTATATGATATTTTTGCTTTGGTCTTATGCTTCAAGGCAACACTTTACACTCAGGTTTTATAAGTGTGTTATGTGTCTCTAAAGCTTTTATAGCTATATTGACCTTATAACAGAGCTAAATGCTGAGGAAACAATGATTCCCAAATGTCCTCACTAAAAGCCTGCCCATCCATACTTTCATTCAGTTCCGCTCAAAAGGAAAAAGACTATCTCTCACTCTAGAAGGAAATGTACACCCTTAAAATCTAACTTTGTTAGACGGTGGGCTCACTGTTTATTTCTGTTAAAGGAAATGAGTCCATTTGTTTGTAATTTACTGATAGTTAAAGTAGTGACTACACTGTAGATTTTGCAGTGTTAATTTGGAGACAATGGGACCAAATACACTCTAGAAGGAGTTAAATAAACTCTCTAAGTGTTGATTTAACACTGCAAAATTTACTGTGTAGTCCTGTAAGTGTAAAGACTGACAAAGGAGAATGAACGTACAGATACAGGACAGGATATGCTTTTAAAAAGAGAGAGAAGACTCCACTATGCCACTAGTTCCTACAACACTAGTATGCTGTGAACCTTATCGTCAGTGGGGCAAAAACTACACTGTAGATTTTGCAGTGTTAATTTGGAGACAATGGGACCAAATATACTCTAGAAGAAGTTAAATAAACTCTCTAAGTGTTGATTTAACACTGCAAGATTTACTGTGTACTGGCTTATGACCACACTGTTTAGTTTTTTTGTTTAGTTTTTTTCTGCTGGTGTTTTTTGTTTGTGTGTCTGTCTGTTAGTTATTAAAATAACAAAAAAAATGGATGGATTTGGCTGAAGTTTTCAGGAAATGTTGATACTGGCACAAGTGTGTGTGTGTGTGTGTGTGTGTGTGTGTGTGTGTGTGTGGTGGTGGTGGTGGGGGCTGGTCTGGTTTGCCTTGGTGGAGTCTGCACTCTGATTGCTTTTCTGGTTTAAATGTGTAATTTTGAGCAACATCAAAACATGATAACTAATTATGAACAAAACTAAAGAGGCTCAGTAACATCTTAATGTTATTGTGTCTGCTTTGAAAGCAACACTCAGGCTAACAATGGAAAAACTATCCAAAAAGACTTTGGATAATGAATCATCTTTAGCTCAAACAAAATTTAAAAGGACACATTTGGTGTCATAGAGAAATTATTCCTCTTAGTTTATTCCAACAATCATTTGAAGAACATAAAAATACCAGCTGAAAACTGACTATAGGCTATTGTTCTGTTATTATGAACTGTAAGCCTAATTTAATGTGTGCAAATACTGTAAATGTATTAAAAAAAATAGAAATAAAAGTCTGATCAGGCCTTTAGATCGATGTAATCATGTAAGATAATATTTCACAAACAGAAAATCTATAGGCTATAGCCTATGCTTAAACAATTCTATCTGAATAATCTGAAATTCACTATTTTTTTCTGTCAGTAGCCTATAGACAAGATGTGTACAACTACAAACAAACATAAAGTAGATCAGCTACTATAACCAGAATGCACACAGAATGCAAGTCAATATCAATAAATATAACTTAGCCTATGGGAAGATATATTCAGCCATGCTAGACGTTTTATCCAGGAACTTAACACTGTTCATGGCCAGTGAGTTCAAACAACAAAATGACCATGGGGTAGACTACTTTACAATCATCTATTAGAATTGGTTGAAATCCCTACTGCAGCCTGCAGCATTAAACTGTACTAGAATCACCACTGTTAATCAAAAATTTATAAATATATTTATTTATTTATTTCTGTAAGATAATGTTAAGTTATATATGTCTGGTTAAGATACCTTACCAATTGATTTTATTTTTTTACTACTGTGCCTTTTTACTACACAATAAGGAAAATTGAAGAATTGTGAATATTAAAGTATAAATAATTACATTTGAAATAAAAAACCCAGTTCAAAAGATTTTTTTTTTTTTTTTTTAATGTCAGCAGACCCAAAATAGAGAAATAGTCTACGGAAACAATACTGCCTTAGAAAGTAAAAAGGCAGTAACTGTGCAGAGCAACAAACTGAGAAAAATAACCTTAAAGTTCTCTTGTTGTCCAGTCCCAGTAGTTGTAGGTAGATTATTGGACATGAGACAGTTATTGTTACTGCATATTAACTAGTTCTACAACAAACACAGAGCACCTTATATATGGATTAATTCTGGTAGTGGTTAGTGACTGGGAGTTTAGACTTTTTAACTTGTAATTTTGACTTCACTTAATGTGCCTTATATATGAAAAACCTTGAAAAAAAAAACATTAATTGACAGTGCGCTTTATAGTGAAGAAATTTTGGTAATTACATAATCTGTTTCAGTCTAATACAGGGATTCACAAACTATTGGGGCAGGGTAAGAACATAGTAATGGTCTTTAGTGCCTTTTTGCTTTGCTTTACTATTACTTTTTGCAGTTACTGTACAAACACTCATCAATTTTCTCCAAAACGATAGATATTTGAAATGAGATATTTTCTTACATGACAAAGAATGATTTGAATGTAGCAAAAAACGTAATAACTCATTTTTGCCTCAAAAAATGCAGTTATTGCTTTTTTGCTTTATAAAGTAGTATAGCTAGTTAATGCGATACACATATTATGTTAAATCCAAACAAGACTAAGGGAGAACCCAAATGCAACACCCACAGACCAGAAAATAGGTAAAAAGGTATTTATTATCACACAATGTCATTTTTTTTCATTATTATATTTATTAACTTTTTGAATTATTTTAACATAAAATACACAAAACAATACAATAAAACAAAAGAAACTGCCAGACTAAATAAACAACTGATCATATCAGACTTCAAAGTTTATCAAGATGCAGAAATTTGACATACTGCTGTGTGTTTGTCTATATTGTCCAAGTGGATGTAATAGTTAAACACACACAATGATACTTCTTCAGAGATGTATTGCTGATAATCCCCTCTGAGTAAGAACCCACAAGGCCTGAACAGAGCCAGCAGTAAGGATCCACTGTCCGACTAAGAGTAAACAATAGCAGGTCAGGGTCCTATCCAGGTCAAATACAAAAAGGCACTAGTTCAGGTATTCAGTGCATGAGGATTATAAGCAAAACTCAGTACAATAAGTCAGGCAATGGTCAAACACACACAAGCTTAGTGTGAGGTGCAGGCAGGGAAGAGGCAAATGTCGAACCAGGAAGTCAAAACAGGTCAATAGGCAGAAAGACAGGCAGACAGACTATGTAGAAGAAGGGTCTGCAACTCAATGTATTTTGTTCTATTTTAATTTGTTAAAGTTACTATATGTACAATACAACACACGAAGTTCATATTAATTCCTTCGCCTTTTAATGTCTGCAGTGTAAGTACTTAGATGGAATTTTATTCTTTAATGAAGACAATACAGGAGCCCACCTGAAATGTACAGACCTGTTTCCCTGCTCCAGTTCCCCTCTCCAGGCTGTGCCACTAATTAGATGCTGTAATGCATCATGATGGAAGGGGATATATTGAAGTTTAAAAAGGAAGAGGGGCTGGGAGATTGATCTTGTCCTAAATGATAGAGAAATTGATCATCCCTACGTGTGGTGTAGGGAGGGAAGCGTTCGCATTCGCTAATGAGGAAGAATAGCCATTAGTGAGAGAGTTAACAGATATGTGGGCAATCTCTCACGCTGATTAAAAAGGCTTATGAGCGCTGTGACGCATTTGTCTTTCACATTCAACCAGAATGATGGGGGAGGGAGTGAAGTGGAAATATTTGAAAGCCTATGATGAGGCTCAAAGTCAACTGTAGATTCAGGTTTTACACTCAAGCTTTTGGGACTGTAGGTATGTAATAGTGAGGAAAAATAGCATATTAGCATAGGGTGGTCCTTATATGGGGTCAAAATTTTGTTCAACTCTGACCCCCAAAATGTGTTAGGATATGAAATATTAAAAAAATTAAAATTTTTTCTAGAATATCTAGACATTACTCAAGGCATTTGGATATTTCCAGAATCACTCTTTTTTTTTTTTTTTTGCAGAAATTGTACAATTTAAGGACACAGAACAAAATAAGATGTAATATTTTTAATAACAGGCACTGTGGTGGTGTGGTAAACAACATGATACATCATAGAAAGAAAGAAAGAAAGAAAGAAAGAAAGAAAGAAAGAAAGAAAGAAAGAAAGAAAGAAATCAAAAATACTTGTATAGTATGTACATATCGGTTCAGGTTCAGTTTATTATCATTTGCATGAATACATGAAGATCACAGTTGTACTCAGGACCAGCGTGTGTAGAACCCTTAAATAACACTCTATACAGGGTGTCCCATAAGTGTCCATACATAGGGGACGTCATACATTCCATATATATATATACAGTCTGGTTCTAACGACGACCTCAGGGAAGAAGCTGCATTTGTGTCTGCAGGTCCTCACCTTTATGCTATGTAGACTCTTACCCATGGGGAGGGGTATGAACAGTCTGTTTACCGGGTGGGCGGGGTCCTGCACCTGCTGACATGGAGGTCCTCAATGGAGGGGAGACTGGTGCCCATGACGGTACTCTCCAATACACACAAGTCTGCTTCAGCTTCCTGAGGAAATAAAGATGTCGGTGGGTCTTTTTTCTAAGAAATGTTGTATTTTTTTTTTTTTTATCAACCTCAGGCTCCTGTAAATGTGGAGTCCATGATACTTAAAGGTTTGGACCATTCGACTGCAGTATGTATCAGTTTTTCACCTTTAAGATGCTCAAAGTGCTTAACAAAGCCTCACATTCATACACCAATAGATGAAGTGAGAGGTGTTGGGAGCTATTTAGGGATCAGTGTCTTGCCCAAGGACACTTCTACATGTGTATAGTCAGAGCCAAGATTCAAACCACCAACCCTTTTGCCACTGAACAACTGAGCCACAGTCATTCTTTTCCTTCTAAAGTCCATGACCTGCTACTATATCTTCCCTGCATTAATACCTAGATTAGCCTCTCTGCACCACTCCACCAGGTCTTCCACTTCCTGCCGGTATGACGGCTCATTATTATGGGATATCAATCCTACAACTACTGTGTTGTCTGTAAATTTCATCATACAACCCCCAGGTTATTTGGCAGGTCCAGGTCTCCACTGGCACAACTGTCAGAACAGCTGATCCAGTAATACTCTACATACAGGCTCTGCTCACTGCTCACATTATCATCATAAATGCCTTTATCTTACACTGTGAGATCAACAGTACCAGGCATATATAACCAAAGACTTCATGGTTTTATTTGATTAAGTTTTTTTTATTTAACCAGGGAAGTTAGTTGAGAACTGACATTCATTTTCAATAACAACATGGACATATTGTATGAGGTGGCATGCTAGTGTAGTGATTTGCACTTGTGCCTCACAACAAGAAGGTGCTGAAATTAATGCCAACACCAGTGGGTGGAACCTTACTGTGTGGAGTGTGCATGTTCTTCCCCTGTCTGCACAGGTTCTAATGATGCGTCATTGTGGGATGCTTCTCACCAGCCTATGAGGCGTCTGTGTATATATGTCTATGGTGTATATTATGTCTATGCTCATTCCACCTGCTGATACCTTGTCATGTGGTCAACAGTGTCAGCTGGCCTTGAGAAGCTATAGCCATTATGTAATTTTATATTGATATATAGGATAAAATAATCCTATCCATTATTGTACTTACTACTATAGTCTATGTAGTGAATGTGGACACGTTCACATGTGTGTAGATGAAGTGCTTGTTCATGTTCAGACAATTATTTAGGCTAATATTAGAACGTTGGGGGCAATGGTTAGCACTCGTGCCTCACAGTAAGAAGGACCCTGATTCAAAATCCCACACCAGACCTTTCTGTGTGGAGTTTGCATGTTCTCCTCGTGTCTGCGTGGGTTTTCTTGGGTACTCCAGTTTTCTCCCACCATCCAAAGACATGCACTGATAGGTTAACTGGTTAATCTAAATTGTTCATAGGTGTGAATGTGAGAGTGATTGTTTGTCTATATATGTTCAGCCCTTAGATGAACTGGAGACTCATAGACCCATTGTGGCTGGATTAGGCCCCCAGTGACCCCCGTGACCCTTGTGAGGATAAAGTGGGTTCAGATGAAGAGAATAGGCTTGAGCCAGTTCTGCAAATATTACGTACACGAAATCTTAAGTTTGCCTGTTAGTAGTGTAGTGTTGTAGTGTAAGTTTTAACTACTGCTAAGTATAACACTACAGTCATCCTTAAAGTTAGTGTGTACAACCTGCTGTAATGTCGATCACCACAACTCCTCTGTCATCACTTCCATCAATTGACGAGGTAAGTGTAAAAAACTAAAAAGATATTCATGAAATTGTCTCTTGGATGTCTTGGTTATGATAGTTATGCTGCCATTTTTATGGTCAGCTGATTCTAGTCGGTTGTCATTACACTGGTAGAAATAACATCTGTAAAGTTACATCCTTTTTTACTCTTATCTGGAGTTTTTCATTGTGAGACATGGCATAAGAGACAGAATTAAGGACTGAAGGAGACTTCAATGTAAAAAATGAGTAATTGTAGAGTAACATCTGTTTTTTTTTCCCCCACGTGTACAGGCTATACACTATAGAAGTAGGTTAATGCACTACATTAGTTATTGTTTCATCCCACTAATTCATGTAGTATTGGCCTAACTAACATTGCTAGCCTACATGATCTGCAATTCCTGTAACATATGAAGTTAATCTTGTCAATAAAATTATTCATCATTATTTAAATAGAGATATGTCACAACCTGCCATGACCTTTCCCCCAGATTCACCTGGCTCTGCACCGTGCAGCTGCAGGTCATTACCAATCTGCAGTATTTAAGCACTGCAGCTTGCAATGGCCAGTGTGGGACCATTCAGTTTGTCACATCTATAATATGGACACACTGCCATTTCCCCTTTTCACCATAACCTGGACATTTCTTCACCACTGTGGACTCTGGATGATCTACCCCCAGGTTTTGTTCCTGTTTATTTTCTGTCTCTGTCTGACTTTAGTTCTGTCTAAGTTATTTTTCCCTTCAGTACTGAACATCTGAGTCCTCTCTCCTTGTCACCCTTCATGACAAGATAATTATCTAGATAGATATAGATGATGTACTTAATGTAAATGTACTATAAATAAGTCCTTTCTTCTTCTTCTTGCTGGAATTCTTTTTTCTTTTATTTATTTTTTTAGGTAATGTCTTTGCACAATTAATAATTTGCAAAATTCCTACAGACTTTTGCCATGATTAAAAACTACTATCTTTAAATTTGAACATGTATGTTCCTTTTTTAGTGATGACTAGAACTGTTTATTTCCATGGAGGGAAAACAAGTTGGATTTAATGGATTTTCTTTGTCAGAGATGGGGAAGCCCTCAGACCAACCAAGTTTGAGGAATGGGTACATGTGACAACTGCCCAGATATGGAAAACCATCTTACTACTACCTTACCTCATTCTTCCTCTACTGCGTTCGTCTCCATTGACAGACACAGGTAGGCTGGGACTGTACTGGGCCAAACCAGATGAATACAGATCTGCTATAGATGTTTTATATTCTAAGAACATGGGTCATTTGGTCACTGCAAACAAGTGTCCTGAGACAGAGAGTACAGACGTTATAAAGTGTGTATAATTTATTTTATCCAATTGGAGGTTTCTTTTGAGTTTTTGTATATCAAAACGGTTTGACATTAATGTTTCAGTTAATTTCTTATGTCCTCTTTCATCTCATGTGTATGTATGCTATGTATATTTAGACCTTTTTCTTTTTTGACCAATTGGAGACTATTTTAATCTATAATGAAAGTGATTTATAAAGGACACTATAGAAAATTCTACACACTGTACCTTTATGGATTTTGGGTGCCATAGCAGGATGGGAGCATGAATGTTGGTTGTAAACAGTAAAGTCTTCTCTGGCCAATCCAATTATTCCAATTATTGCAGGAAAAATAAAATCCTAATCTGTAGGTCAACAAAAGCGCATGAGTACATTTCAATTTCACTTCTGATACAAAATGCATTATGAAAATGACAAATATCTTTGGAATCCCATGAACAGGTGCTTTAGAAAGTATCAATTTAGCCCTGTAGACCCAAATTCATTTTCCACTTGTCCACGATTACCTCGACGTGGAACTGCAACTCTTTATGGTACAATGGAGAGTGCTCAGGCTCCATTAGAACGGATCCATAGGAATCTATTCATTCTGCACTTGAAAATAGTGCCCCACGTGGAAAAATAATGAACTGGAACAAAACGGAACCCACAAAAGCGCCGCCAGTGGGACCCGACGCTGTGTCTCTGGTCACTTCTGGAAGGGGTCTTGTCCAGTCATTAGTCAAGCTATGGTTGGATGGTGTTTACATGCATGGAGACTTGCACTTGCAATCACATTATCTGACTTCTCAACCTCCAGTTGGATTCAATTATACTCTGATTTAGATGGCTTTTAAAACTGATTTGAATTGGAGTAAGGCCATAATTTGAATTTCTCTAAGTGCATGTAAATGTAGGCATCACGTAGGTCTGTGTGAGGCAGGGGTCTCAAACATGCGGCTCTAGAGCCAAATGCGGCCCGCCAAAGGTTCCAATGCGCCCCATGGGATAACTCTGCAAAGTGCAAAAATTCCACAGTTAAAGCTGTGAAACCATTATGATCTAAAGTCAAATTATAGCAAAATAACATACTCTATATTATCTTCTCATTTTGATGTGAAAATAATTTATATGACGACTTTAAATTTCTCTCCATTATAGTGCAAAAAATAACATTAAATTAGGCAAATATTTATACTTGCAAACCGTCCTGTAAAAATAAAATGTGGAAAAACATGAACAACCTGAAATTTCAAAAGAAAATTGGGCACAATTTTAACAATTTAGTGTCTTTGTAGTAGATCTGATCCATAATGTATGTGTGTAAATGATCAACTGAGGCATGATGTTAGAATTGCACAAATTTTTCTTGAGCCATTTCAGTTTTTTTCAAGTTTTTCACACCTTTCTTGTTGGATAGTAGGTATTTTCATTAGGAAATTGGGTTTGTTTGCACTACAACAAAGACAAACATTTGAAATTGTCACTTTTTTCTAAGTTATTATGCTAATATTTTTCTCATCTGGCCCGCTTTAGATCAAATTGGGTTAAATGTGGCCCCTGAAAGACCCTCGTGTAAGGGGTAGTCTGTTTGTATATAAAGTAACATGATTAAAATGCTAAATTTGCATTTTTAAAATCTTAAATCCTCATGTTACAAGGTAAGATTTAAGTTTTTCTTGTAAATCTATGGCTTTATGTACAAGTTTACAGTCTGATGCCTTTAGTCTTATATATTTTTTTTTTTTTTACAGGACTGTTCTGGCAATCCAGTGCTGAACAGACTTGGCTGTCATATTTATTCTGATTTATGGCTGGTGGCTTTTAAGCGGCCATTCTACTTGTTGTGCCACTGAAAAATCTATTTCATCCACTATTACTTGATAAAGCTAAAATAAAATGGATCAGATATCATGCATCATTATTAAACTCTGGTTTCCATTCCAGGCTGTCCCCACTGTTTGTTAGTTTAGTCTTAAGGCACGTTTATTGGAATTCCTAAACAAACTGTTGTGTTCACACATCTGTTAATTGTCCTTCAAAGGTGGTGTCAGCCATCTTTGTTTGCTTGCCTGACTACACAGCCATAATTACGTGTGAAAGAGAACAGTAGCTGTCAAGACACTGCTGTTGTGTCCACACATCTACACATACAAACACATCCTGTTCCCTGTGCCCTTACTGCCCATTGTCACTGTGCTAAAATGACTGCTTGCAACATCCTTTCAGTCACACTCCTTTCCTTTGTAAGATGCTAAGTCTCATGTGTTTATGAAGATATATCAGCATTCATCTTCCATCTACCTTCCCCACCTCTTTTCTGTTTACCCGTGCTTTGCTTTATTGCTTTAATGCTGTCAAATAATTGCAGAAGGTGGACTCCGTTGTCGCTTTACTGTGTTATTTTCTGCAGGAGACAGTTTAAATATACGTCTTTTCATTGCAAGCTCCCAGGCTTTTCAGCCAGGCTCCACATGTTAATGAGATTGATGTATCAGATAAGACCACACACAGGAAAATCAATGGTCTGTTGTTAGCATTTATATGGCTTTCGCTTGAACATCGCTAGCTGACAGGCATCCTGCAAGCAGTAGACAAAATAAAACGGAGGTGTTAGCAATAGTAGGCCATAGCTGTGAAACAGACTTTGCACTGTTGTCCACTTAACGAACCCATTAAACACCACTCCAGACTAAATGGTTTGGGTTTTCACTCAGATTCATGGCGTTCATAAATGTTTAGTGTCAGTTCTAGCCAATTGCAAGCTTTATGCACTATTTATCTATGAGCACATGCTTTCTGCAAGAAATGGAGGTGCTTATGGTGTGACTATTTTGAGGTTGTTGCATTATGGTTGTAAGATAAGTTCTAATTTACCACATTGAATATTCCATTTGCAGTTGTGACTCCTGCTTGGAGGCTCAGAGCAGTGCTTATGGATTGTCCCTGATACCAGCGTTGTAGGCCAAATTTAGATCACAGGTAGATTTCAGTGTCTGTATCAAATTCTTGTTCTATCTCCGACTGTATCTGTATCCCTTTCTTCCCTACATCTCAGTGAAACAGGAAGAGCTTAATACCCTGATGGAAATCTGGATGAAGTGCGAAAGGGAGTAAGAGTAATAAATAAAGTAAAGAGGGAATGAGAATACTGAGCATAAAAAATATGAAGCATACTCTATATTCTATTGGTGTTAGTCTCTTGATTTGGGCAATTTTCCTGCTAAAGCTGAACCAAAATGTCTATTTGCATTTTTTTTTCTTTTTTTTTTTAAACGGATGAGATTTTAATTTTCACACTTCTGTGGATTACCTCAATTCAAAGCTTCCTGTCAAAAATGGAAAGATCTCTATCTTCATCCCCTCCCTCTTCTCTTCTCCTCTGTCCTCATCTCCATTCCTCGCTGTTATTTTTGTTGTACTTGCGAATGAGAATTGAGAAAATTAATATAGGCACGCTGGTCTCTTTTGTGTTATGCAGTGCCCCCTCACACTAATCTATATTTGGCCGGATTAGTATTCCCTTCAATTGGATATGCTAATCTTACACTGCTCCATGCACATGGTGATGGAGGAATGGGGGGGGGGGGGGCAAACAAAAAAGCAGAGTGTTTTACAGCGTTTTTCCAACAGGTACACAGCCAGACAGAAAAGGGTTAGGCTTGAGATAATTGGAAGTTTTGGCTCCGTTTTTATTTCTTCAGCAAACAGACACTTCTGTCACACAGGCGTCAGTTTTGGCATGATTCTGCAACACAACAAACATGATTCCTTGGAGAGTGTTCTTTCTTTTTTTTTTTTTTTTTAAAAACAACAGATCAGCTTAAAGGACAGAAGGAGTCCCATGTTGCTTAGGACTGAGGGACAGGTGGAGACTGGGGTAGGCAGCGGCAGCCAAAAAGCAATTAACATTCACAAATAGCGTCAGGGAAGTTATCCGCTGAGGTTACACAGGCGCTGAATGTCACCTACTGCCTGGGCCCAATTCCTTCATTAAACCCTCCCATAAGGGCAGACACTCTTAAATACATATTTGCATACAAATGCAGTGATTAACCCTCTAAGTGCATTAGCTGTGGTTGTGTCTTGGAGCCTCGACGCTAATATCTCACTCACAGTTTGTATGTCTGTGTTTGAAATAAAGTGGAATAATGACCCTTTATTGACTTGACTTCCATTGGTTTCCTGTAGGCTGTATTGTTTATAGATTTCTGAGATACATCTCTTTTTTTTTTTTTTTTCTTTTTTGCCTATAAATCACTTTGAAGCCTCTGTTTGCATTTTATTACAACCGAACACAGTATTTGATCTAAGATGTGTGTTTACATATTTTTTCTATGGAGTAATAAGCACTCAAGCAACAGAGAAATATTACAGCAGGAAAAGGGTCTTTCTGTAGCACAATTTTAAGATTGTAGTGTATATGGGCCTGAAAAAGTAAACATTGGTGTCAAAAATACAAAATTTGTCTATCATTTCGCAAATGGGCTCATTATTTTAGACTATTTCACAAAATGTCATTATCACTTGTAGAAAAAAGAACTTATTACATAAAGTTAAGTTATACTCCTGACATATATGTAAAGGCACTGTTAACTTAAATATTTTTTTGTTTTTTTTCTTGCTTGCATCAGTATTATATTAAATTTGAATCTGACCTTTCAACAGAAGAATATAGAAAGGTTATGTTAAATTATTTGTGAAATATGCTCTTCTGTTGTGTGTGTGTATCACTTAAGTTTATTTATGTTAAATATTAGTTTAATGTATGTTTTTATATATTGTATGCTAAATAAAAGGTTATTGGCGTATTTGTCATGTTTTAATTCCAGCAGAGTCTATTGTTGTGACTACTGATGAAAGTGACAAACTGTTGTACCTGTATTCATGCTCATTAAAACATATAATTTATACATTTTTATCCAATATCGATCACAATTGTAGTTTAGCGTCATAGCTTGAACTCTGTTTTGTTTAGTGTTGGCTTCTTCTGAAAATGGCACCTTTTTGTACATTTGTGTAAAGTGGAAAAATAAATGGGTTCTTTTTTTAGTCCTTACAGCAGAATATTGTTTCTGTATGTGGTAACATGCGTCATTAGAAAATACTTGGCTAGTGTGAGATTCATACATGTTGAAGCCCGTTAAGCTTCCACTAAATGTCTTAAAGAAAATTGAATGCTGTTCTTGAACCATTTTGATAATTTACTATCGTTGTTGTATGATAAATGAAAACTGAGATATTGGAGGGGAGTCCTGTTAATAACACACAAGCAATTTGTGTTTTTGTTTTTTTTTTCAGCAACTTTACACAAACTATGCTAGATTGGATCAGCTGGACGGACGTTGGATGAAATTTCAACACTGACATGGTTCCAAGATTTACCATTCACTTATTATATAAATGACTGTATAATATAATTAAACAGAGGTTCTTAAATATAACTGACTGAACATTGTGAAACGTATTACTATATATGAAGAATAAACTTACTGAAAGTCATCAAAGCCTTATTTCATTTTCATCACAAACGGTAATACAGTTCTTTAGCAAATAATGCAAGACGGCCAATAATCCATCACTTGCGTTTTATTATTTTAATGTCACTTTGCATCACCATTGCCTTCCTCTGTCTAGTTTAAGTGGTGTACAGTAAACTTTGAGTAAAACAGTCTTGAATGAGTTAGTACTCTGATCTGGTTCAGACAAATATAACTAAATTCAATCCTAGTAGTGCTTAGATTTGCCAAAATACTCCACATGAAAGGGAAAAAAAAAACGGAATTAAAAACACAAGGTTGCACATTACTGCCCTAGGTGCCATTCATTTATTACTGCTACAAAATACCTGCGGTTTTTCAAGTAGCAAATTAGACAGTGGAAAAATGATTAAAATTACACATTACCTTAGTTGATTTCTCCTTCCCAGTATAGCACACCACAGTTATGTCCAATTAAATACCATAGCAACATAACACTGCACGGAATGTCCGGACCCTAGCTCCGCCCCCTGTCCGTCCAGCTGATCCAATCGGCATTTCTCCAAAAAGTACTGGACCAATTTCCATGAAAGGTACAAGATGCTCCAGAATAGATCCCATTAAAGTTTGTTCATTAAATGTCGTTCAAAGGTAATGGTTACAATCAACAAAAATGTGTTTTCACAATGACACATCGGGCGTATCGGGTAAATCTTTTGCAAGGGGCAGGCTTTGTTGTGACTGGCACCACTTGTGACTTTTGTTTTTACATGTTTTGAACAACAGTTGGGCTATACATATTTTTTTTTGGTTTGACTGTTTTGTTTGGATTATGACTACTTTTTTTTTTTTTTTTTTTGCAATATTGTTCCTTTGTGGATAATTATGAGACATAAAAGGTAACCTATGCTGTTTGCTGCTGTTTGAACAAATGAGTGCTTGTACCCGTTGTGATTATTTTATCTGAAAGTGACTTAAATCAGCTAAAGCATGAGAATACCAATGGCCATGCTACAATTAGTGAAGGCTCGGTGATGTCGAGCCAGCAGGTTTGGGTGGTTTGCTTACATTTGTGAGCGCCTACTTCTTTCTACTTGTATATGCAGGCTGTTGGAAGCTCATGTAGATAAGCTAGTTAGGTTTTAACAGTTTATTGAACATGAAATGTATCAGTGTCACGGCTTGACACCATATATTCGCTTAGGGAACTAATGTGGGGGGGGGGTTGGGGGTCAAAACCTCTTACCCCAACTCTATACACAACACTATCTATATACTGGTTCCTGCTTTGAAGATGCAGTGACATGATATATCTTAAAGGTCTGATACGTTCCTATGTTGCTGCTAGTGGAGGTTAGATTGGAAATATCTAAGAAACATACAGGGTTGAGAGAAACATACAGTAAACACAGGAAAAAAAAAAAGAATGAATAAATGGAGTGAAAGGTGAAAGCCCTGCTCTTTTCTTTTCTTTGAGCGAGACTTTGAAGGCTGCCACACAACCTTAGATGCTCACCTTGAAGCGGTGACTAAAAAAACTCCCTGCAGAGTCAACAACGGTCCACAGCAACAAAAGTAAATGTAACGTGAACACTTTAGTCATTATTGAATCTTCTTGCCAACCCTGTCCCTTTCTCTAGCTCTTCTCTACATTAAGTAAGTTAAGTTATATACAGGTGCATGCAGTCGGAGTACATATAAGAGACCTCTGGAATTGGAATATATATATATATATTTTTTTTTTCCCTATCCCTTCATCCCTCTTTGACTATCTCCCTCCCTTTGCCCCCCCCCCTTCTTCTCCGTCTTGTCCTCCCCCTCTGTCCATTGGCAGCGCACACAGCCGTGAGCAGAGCTAATTAAATGCTTCTAAGTGAGTCGCCTCGCCTCGCCTGCCATTCCAGCCTCAGCAAAAGGTCATCCTACTCACAGGCATGAGGCAGACATTTCTCATGACTGTTTTCCTTTTGAGAAATTTAGCAGATTGTTAATTATCAGATTACAAGTTTGCCTTTTTAAAGGCCAGCACACCGCCCTGAGTCAGATGGCTGGAAAAAGAGGGGGGGAGAGAAGAGGGGGTTTTATGCAGTGAGGATGGCTGTGGGGGTCCAGCTTTTCTCTTCTTAGTTGGAATTGAGTTAGGGCTGCGTTTCGTGCTCAGACTGAGAGAGACTCTGAGATAAGCAAAGGAGAGAGGTTTTCAGTGTGACACTAACCTCTGTACTCTCTGTCTGCTCCCATCAGTCCCTAGCAGGTGCTCCCTCCACCCCTTTTTCACTTCTTCCCAGCGCATATACAAATTGTTAAAAGAACCATAGCCTCCAGAGATGAATGTACTCCGTCTGTGAAGCGAAATTTCTGCATATGGAAAAACAGTAATAAACAAATTTCGACATGTTCTAAACCTTTCATCATTCATCATCCAGTGCCTCATGCTGTGTTGAAAGAGACACAAACACACAGCCAAGTCAGCCACGTGACATTTGCATCCTGCTACAGGAGGATGGGTCCTATGGGAGGTGGGATTTCTGTTTGAGTGTCTCTATTGTAATGATCAAAGGGGCGGGGTTAGGCTTTTCACTCTTGTGTAACTACTGGAGGTTGTTTTATGTGCATTTGATATCAATATACCTATTTAGTCCATTGCTTCAGTGTCAAAATAGTTGTGTGTATGTATATGTGTATATATATATATGTATATGTGTGTGTGTGTATGTGTGTATGTGTGTGTGTGTGTATGTGTGTGTGTGTATATATATGTGTGTATATATGTGTGTGTATATATATATATATATAGGTTATGTTATATGTAGTGTTCAGTCCAGTTTTGGTTTTTTTATGTCTTGTAAGTTTATGTTTTAAGATTGTTTCTGTATAAAAGTAGACTATAGACCCCTTTACAGTCAACGTCATTCAAACATAAGAGGGACTTAAAGAACTGCATGGAAACGCTGTTGTTCATACAAATGTCTAGTTGTTGTCAATTGTCAGAATCATTACAAGGACAGGGTTAAACCGTATAGCATTTCATCTGGATCTCACCCATTCAAAAAATAAATAAATAAAATCGACCTCTATGGTTACATTTGATCCAGTGTGTAGACTAGGATGAGAGCACGATCAGGAGTGTGTGTATATGTGTGTGTGTGTGTGTGTATACATATACATATATATATATACACACACACTCACCTTAAAGGGAATGTTCTCGTATCTGGAAAATTACTTGTGTTAATCTCTGTGTACCTTACACTCTCCTGCCCTTGGGTACACTCCTTTTCATACCAGTCAGTCTATAAATTGATAAAGTGTGTTAATGACCCAATAATTGAGTTGCGAGTCGGCTGTGGCAGTGAGCAACAGCAAGTCATTGATGGTAGATATGCAGCCTAGTCCACTTGGCTAAAAGCAAATGAAACAATAAATGGTGCAGATAGTGTTTAGATTAACACACATTCTTGTTAGTTTGGAAAAACACAATCCCAAATGAAGAAAAGCAAGTAAAGTATCACACGGCAACTCAGTTATCACTTGTATTATATTTAATAAATTAAAGGTATCACCAAGGTTTTGGACTGTTTAAAGTCACTGGGTGCAAATCACATATAATGTAAAACAGGCTTGAGCTTTGCACCCTTGTTAGTGAATACCCTAATGAATAAAATACAAGGAGAATGAGGTAACATTTTCCTCCTGTGTTAGCTTTACAGCCTTCTGCTTACATATGGAAATTTTTTCTTTTGCTCTGGACTTTTCAAATAATGAAGTATCCTTGAATATGGAAGCAAGTTTTGTCAAGTGCCATTACGCAGGGCTGAATTTTAACACAATACTGACATTAAAGCCAACAAAAAAAGATTACTTTGCATTAAATTCTCATAAAAAGGTAGACTTAATGGAAATAAAGAGATGGAAGAAGCAGTGTTGTCATTCATCCAGCTGGACAAAGGTCAGCAGTAATGCAAACTATGTAAACAAGGTTATTAAGTTATACACTTGTGCTGCGTTAGCTTCTGCTGACTGCATTTGTCATCTCATCTTTCTCTTCCTCCTTTAGCTTCACCTATTTCCCTTCCTCTGACCTTCACCCAGCATTCGTAATTTGTAACTAACGTGCATAAGACGTTATTTGTGTCTCCGCCTGGGGCGACCAATGCTCTCTGTCCAAACAGCCCACTGCCTAGCCAACTAAGTAAATAAATGGGACAAGAAGAACAAATGAATAAGGAGATGGATGTTCCCTTCTCAGAGACACAGAGGCCTAATTTGAGCTAATAAAGGAGCACATCAAGCATGACCCCTTGCTGAGAATGGAGGGTCGATGGAGTGTCTGAGAAGCCCATGCAATTTCAAGTCAATTGCTCACAGGCCCAGAGATCTCATCAGCTCCCTTTCTCTTTGCAGAAAGAAGGTGATGCGAGGGGGAATGGTGGGGAAAAAAAGAGTGAGAGCAGAGAGTTGATATTTTTTTTTAAAAAAAGAAAAGGTCTTTATCATCATACACCCTTTCATTTTGCTCAGTGGTAATCTGAAAGAGGAAAAAAAAAAACACTTAAGAATGAGCTGTTGGTAGTAATGGTTTCAGTCAATAAATGACCAATATAACTACTGCACAATGGTAAGGGAGTTGACTAGAGGGGGAAAAAAAGTGGTGTCAATGAACCAAATTAGTCTGCAACCTTCTCCCTCTTGTCTATCTTCCTTTCTCTTTGGAGTTAGCCCCCTGATCTGTGGGGTAGAGGGTTTTGGGTAATCGCTGGAGCACTCTCATTGCCAGCTGTGATCTGATTTGTGGCAGAGGGCAGCCAATTACAACCATCGCGTCACTTTGTGCAAGACAGTTCCTGCCTGCAGGGGGAGAGAGGGAGGGAATCAGGAAGGAACAGAGGGGGAGAGAGAGAGAGAGGGGGGGGGGGGGGGGGATGGAATCAGAGGGGAGATGGAAGTATAAATGGAAAGAGTGGAGAGGCATTAGAAGAGGGAGACAAGTTTACAGAGATGAGGAAGAGGAAGGAAAGGAGTAGGGTGAGGAAGAATAATCAGTTAGCTCTCACCAGAGTTGTATTTTTGACATTGTAGGAATAATTTCAATCTTTTCCACTAGTTGGCTGATGTCTTTAAATTAGGAGCCAAACAATTACTTTTTTTTCATCAGATTGTTGCACGTGAAGAAAGCGAGAAATGGCAAGTATTTAGGCTAATGTAGGTCCTTTTGTTTGGTGGTGAAGGTGTTAGTACTTGTCCTTACACTTCCTCTTTTATTACTAAGGTGTGAGTAATTATGATGATGGGTTATTCGAAATTTCCCATAGATGTGAATGTGCACATGGGAGAATTGTGCCCTTATGGATTTGTTTTGAGTTCATTTCATCTGCTGGAAAAGGGTACACTTTTGTCAAAACTTTGATATCCTATGTGTGCTGTACCTCACCTCTCGCCCAATCTACTCCAGCCTCTGTGACCCTGGAAAGGACAAGTGACTATACTGTGGATAATGGATGGGGAGTAGTGCTATTGCACAGTTGTTTTTTGTTTTTCCAAATAGCTTAAAGGTTATTTAACACTTGCTTGATCGCCCTACCTTCTGGAATTTTTGCAGTCTGTAATGTACTGAACTATACAGCAGCACGGCCATATTTCAACTAATAACAGTAGGTAGAAATGATTAATTTCTGATAGGGTTGATGGGTGAAAATATTGAAGTTGTAGTAAACCAGAATAATAAGAAATATTACGACACAGATTCTTTCCAGAAGATGCTGAGAAGGCAAAACATTGGGAATTCATCTGTGCTGACATTCAATAAAGTCCAAGCCTTGTGAGTTTATCCTGAAATATGCCTGCAAACTTTTTAGACACATCAACAGCCTACATTATTAGTTTTCTTCCAGAGCACTGCAAAATACAACGCTTCATATTCTTACGTTCCAGCATTATGTCCATTTCCTCCATTAGCTTCCATGTTGAGCTGAAAAGAATTGCTAATAAGTTAATTGAGTGCTTCTTAAATCTTTGTAGGTGACATTGAGAGGGAGATTGGATGCACCATGTGTGGGAATGAGCTTTGCATAATATTATATAGCCACTACTCTGCTCCATATAGTGTCAGCGTAGTAACTTCTAGGCTTTTACTTTGATACACACATAGTTAGAAAATGTCACACACCAACATGAGCGGTTTCCTGCTATGAGTATGGTGTCAGTATTAATTAAACACGATGTCTCCCATTAGGGGAGAAGCGCTGTGTGAGCGCATGCATGTGCAGTTTGCACGTCACCTTCTGTCTCATGGGCTATGCCGAGGGTTTAAGTATGAAATTGACTGTTTCAGAGTTGTAACTACATTTAGTGTGGTGTAAAGGCAGAATTTAGATTTTTATCATTTATGTGTGTGGGCAGACAGGTTGACAGTGCGTGCAGAGAGTCGGAGGGAAAGTCAGGCAGGCAGGCAGCAGCTGTATTGGGACTTCCCATTGGGGCCAAAGGTTTCCTGCCTCTCCCTGTCTCTTTGCCTCTCTCTCTGTTCCCCCCTGAGGCTTTGTGTAGACAGAAGAGACTTCCATCTAACACACATACACACTTGCACATGAAGATACTCTTCTTTCAACACAGACCAATACTACACCCACCAACAGGCTAGAGTTGTCTGAGTGTCAGAAGAAATATACTGTAAAGTGAAATATTGAAAGGGAAGTCTAGTATGGTAATTTTGTCTCCTGAGTCTCACTCCAGTTATGCGTTTGAGTGTGTGTGTGTGCTTTCTGTTTATCCACAGTACAGCTTGATTAGCTAGCTGTCCAATGTCACAATTGCCCACAACATATCAACCTTGAACAACCTTTCTATCCAATTGATAAGGTCCACTCACCTAAAAAAAAAAAGCTCTTATCTTATTCATTCATTTACTGCCGTGAAGAATTTGAGCAGAGATTGCAGAGTAGCTTGGGTTTCTGAGGTTACTATTTCCAAAATAGTCTTAATGTTATATTTCGGGACACTGAGTGACGGCTTTTAATTTCAGTTTAAAGGTGTCATTCCATCGTTATTTCATTAATATTTCTGTGTTCTCCATTGTTATTGAATACATTGTGTGTTGGTAAAAAGAAAAAAAAATGTCCGAATTGTTTTGTTTCCAGCTGTTTTTTAACGGTAGAAAAATGACTTGAGGTCGAACAACAGAGTTGAACGGTATTTCCTCATACATGTCCATGACACGGTGACAAGGTGTCTCTGATTGGCTCAGAATGCATGAAGGAACACTCCCCTCTGCCCTCTCACTCTCTGTGTGTTTACTTTTACCAGAGTAGCATCCAGCTAGGTTTCATGCCGTTGCTTGTTCTGAAAATGTGCAGGGGAAAAAATGTGCAGCAGCTACTGTGGTGACGTCTTCTCTTGTAGATGCTAATGCTACTTCAGATTTGTTGCAATGGGGGACGGGTTTAACTCCAGGTGGGTGACGCTAAAGTCCATCTGACGTCAGATGGTACGGCTTTTTCTGGGTTGTAAGTCGGGGTGACCCATTAGATTCCAAAAGGAGCGTGGAAAAGTGGAATGACTCCTTTAAATTATATTCAGGGGGATAAGAGTTTGATAGCATTCAGGCAGTGCAGGCAGCATCACCTTATAAAGTATCAAGTCAGGTGAAATTGTAGTGTATTATGACACTCCAGTTACATGAGGCTTCTGTATCTTTAGCAGGATCGGTTGTGTGAACAACAGTGGAAAAAAGCAGGAAATTATGTTGAGATTGACAGCATGATTGATCAATTCATGAGTGGCCAAGTGTAGGTGGTGAAAGGATCTGGATCTGATGAAAGCTGCCAATCTGGGTCTTGACTCAGGGTTAATTTGAGTCGAGCCATATAAAAAGTCTGGATTGTTGGGCCTCATTTTTTATGGGTATGAGGCTGCCTTGTCACATCCAGTGCATGCCTACCTTTAGATCAAAAACGTATTTTAAATCCTTAAAAATACATGAAGTAGATTCATATTTGTGGCACCAGTTCCTCTACCACCCGCTGATAACATTGATAGATTTATACTGCTCTTCATACTACAGATAAAATTGTCTACTCTATATATGCTTTGGGCTGAATAACTCAGAGAAACCACTAAAATTACCAGTATATTTTGCTGATGATACTAAGTTTTTAATGCTGAGTATTTTACTTTATTATATGGAAAGATCTGCACTGTCTTCTGCCACCTCTGCGATATTAAAAACACTGCTATTATTGCTATCAGGCATGCATCTCGGGCATGGATATCACAGTAGTAATTTGAAGCGATAAGACCCAATTTGTATGAATTTGTTCAAGTTAGAAATGAAGCTCATTATGCTTGAGGTCTTGTTAAACCCTGAGTGAGTGAAGGAACATGAATTTGAATTTAAAATGCTTTTGAAATACAGACACTTGGTTTGATTTCGCTAAATGAAAATGTGAAAGCTTTGAAAATTAGTCTGCGTTCTAGTTCTCCCTTCTAGGAAATATGGCCGATATGTGGCAATTTATCTTCCACAAAGGGGCTATAGATCTCCAACAATGGTACTGTATATGTACACTGTGCCAGATTCATGTGTGGAACTCTGTCTGTGAGCTTTTAAGGAAGAATAAGCACACAATGCAGGATTAGCAATTTCACACAGAGCAGGAATCCCTCTTGTGAATGATACCTGCTGCACATACAGTGATTTTGTTAAGTAATGTTCTTCTTTCTCTGGTAAGACCAATCTCTGCTAGTATGTCGGGGTGGACACGTAGTTATGGAGCGTAAGATTGAAAGTGAGAAGGAAGAGATTGGGCGAGTCTGGCAAAAGACTAGTGAGGGACTGAGGGGGAGACACGGCCGAAGGAAAAGGGCAGACGAGTCAGAGAAAGAATTGAGAGCTAATAGGTGGCACAGAACACGACGGATAAATGGATGGATTTGACTGAATAAACGAGAAATGCACAGCTGATAGAGACAGCAGAGCTGGAATGAGTGGCTGCTTTGGGAGGTAGAAGATGTGGAGGGAGGAGAGGACAGCTCAGCTCTGCTGCTTGCTATTCCAGGTGTCATCTTTTCCCGTCGCTGCTGATTAGTGCCTGAACATATCTCCTGGGGAGAAAATTAAATATTGATCTATTTTTCTCTCTACGTTCTAACTCTCATCCTTTTTTTTTTTTTTTTTTTTTTTTTTTAAACTCTCCTTTTTTATATAGAAAAGACCACTACTGATGGAATTTCAAACGTGACTGTTCAGGGGTAGTCTGTATTAGGGAGGATTCTTGTACAAAAATAAATAAATAGAAAAAAAGTCTATTCCAATCATAGTTTAGCCTGCAAACCTTTTTTTTTTTTTTTTTTACTGCATTTCTGTGTCTTTGCATGTCACATAATACAGTGAGTGTGACTGAGGAGCCAAACGAAATGAAGATGAAAATAGTTACTGTATTTTCTGGATAAGAATTTGCACACATGGCCAAACTATGAAAAAAAAAAAAAAGTGGTTTACATATAATCTGAAAAATACGGAATGTGTTTCACGTTTGTCAGTTTTCCTAAAATTTTCTAGAAGGCCTTGAATGATCAAATTATTTAAGGTGGCATTCTGCTGAAAACCATTGCAGTGAATCTCAAGTAGCATTAGCATCTACAACAGAAGACGGTGCCACAGTCCTCTATGTGGAAAAATAAAGCGTCTTTTTTTCCTGCAAGTTTTCAAAACGAGTGATGTCACGAAACCTAGCTGGATGCTACTCTCAGATGGTAAACACACACATAGTGAGTGTTCCTTCATGCATTAATTCTCTGAGCCAATGAGACACTTCATGGACATGTATGCAGAAGTACCAGTAAACTCCCTGCAAAAACGGCTTGAAACTAAGCAATCCAGAGGTTTGTTTTTTTTTTTTAAATAGAACTAACACAAAATGCATTCAATAACAATGGTGAAGACAGAAATATTAATGAAATAACAAAGGAATGACTCATTTAAATATATTTGTCAACATTTAAACCATGAAGCTACTTGCAAGATTAGAATGAACCAACCAACAACTTACATTCGCATTTTAAGATTAATTAGGACAAAAACATTACGATAACGAAAAACGATAAGCATAAAGAAAGATGCTGTTTCATCACTGATGGAACTACTGCCTGCCTCTCATGAAGTTCAGATTTTGGTTATGTACTTTGCTGAGAGCCAATGAGTTTACATCACAGTGTTATAAGAGATTGATATAGTGCTGCACAGTTCTTATTTGTGGCAGTAAATCCTGTTGATGTGTTTAGAGTGTTGCATAAAGGCAAGATGACCTGAAACTCCATAAAGTGAGCTCGTACATGACAAAGTATTTTATTGTTGTAGCATCCGTCCAACAAAATGATTATTTGTTTGCTTTAGATCTTATCAGGTTACATGATACATTTGCTGGACTATAGATAATATGTTGAAGATGGTCACATGTCACATAATTGCTTTGAATCAACTGTTCTCACAGAACATTAGTTTGAATATAGAGTTGTACACCATTTCTACCACAGGTTACTATTCAAATAAGTCCCTTTAAGGGCACTGAGGGTTTGATGTTCCCACTCCATGTGACACTCTTCAGTGAGCTGATCTTTGACTATGACCAATTGGAGACTAACTGACTAACCAATGGCACCAAAAAGTGGATAGCGTAAAGGTTACAAAGGCATGGAACATGAAGAGTATATGCTTAATGATGCTAACACAATTTAACTTGTTCCAAGTGATGGGTTGGTTTCTTCTACATTAAGTCCATGTTTCCTATGTGGCAAGTTATTGGAAAAGCAGAGCTGTCTAGTATAAAGATGCACTATTTCTTCATCATGGATCAGCTTTGCAGAAGATTTAGACATAAGACAAGTATTTGATTCACTGGCGCATTTACTCATGATTCTTAGGACTTGATTTAGGATAAGATGTCCATGGAGAGTCATTCAGATGTGACACGTTGACTCCCAACAGCTAGTAATATAACATTTAGCAACATTTACTGTGATGATAGGAAAACAATTAGCTTTTTCATTGGATTTTGGTGCTTTTTGTGGGAATGAAACACAATTCCATTGACTGCCAAGTGTTGAGTTCGAAAACACTTGAGGCTAAATAAAGTCTAAAGTGCCAGGGTGAAAAAAAATGAACAATTGTTAAATATGAAATAATCTAATGGTCTGTTTAATTAAATGACATGTACTCCAACATGTATAGCCAAAATCCCTGGCAATCTGCACCTACTATGGGAATTAGTTTAATTAATGTGGAACAGATATTGCATTGTTGTGTACAATGTGTCATTTACTGTAAATCAATGGATGCCTGCTGACAGAAAAACAATTGAATTCCTTAAAACGCACTGCAGCCCCCAGTGTTATTAGGCGATTATCATAAATCCTCCCACTCCACCTGAGTCCTTTGGGAAACATAAAACGAACAGTGACGCATGTAAATACTCTCCTTTATAGTCCCCTGTCTGTCCTACTCTTCCCCATGTCCTGTTCTTCTCCGCACAGCACCGGCTTTCAGTGTGACGGCTTCAGCTGTGAGGGCGTAGAGTGGTTGTGACAGGCCAGGATAGCAGCCGTTCCCCACTGTCTACGAGGATTAGCTCTTCTTCTTCAGGATGACTGGGGAAGCCTCCTGGCCCGCATACCTGGCCTCTATAGGGTCCGGATGTAAAAGAGCAGTTTTTATCCTTGTGGTCGTCGTGGTTTACAACCTATATTTGAATGTATGTGTTTTATTAAGCCTTAGAGTATGGATGATAGGAAGTAAAGCACAAGTAGTTTAACATAAAAAAAGAAGTCCATCTGTGAAGCATTAGTATAAGATGACAGAGGAGAAAATCTAATGTCTTACACCAGAGGCTTGAAATGATGATACTTTGAGGAAAAATGTACGCCGAGTACATTTCATCTTGTAACTGTAAAAAATTACTATATAATTAACAGCAAAGAATAGTACAATTACAACATAAAAAAACTAAGTGAAAATACAACCCTCTTTTTTTGTGTGTGCATGTTAACAATTAAATTAAATATAATTGTAGTTTTTGCAGGAAGTGTGTGAACTAAACCTGATTTGCATGTAGAAATTATTCCTATTGTTTTGAAGAAAATAAAATTGTCTATTGAAAAACAATGTGGTGTCATTTAAAAAGCAAGACCACAATGTTAAAATAACAGTCTTTTTTGTTTTAATAAAGAAAAATAAAAAAATTAATATTTTCTTGAAGTAATAAAGAAATAAACATTTAACAATTTCCCATTTCTAAGGGGTAAACCAACAGATGTCTGTAGTGTAGTTGGGTTGGCTGTTTACATCCTCGCTCCGACATAATTTTTTTTACATTCCATGTTAAATTTACATGTTTAATATTGAAAAAAATGTTCGTTCAACATACTCTTGTAAATCTATTTATGGTTTGATTTTTTTTTTTTAAATGGAAACCGCACCTACCATTTTTCTTCTGTAAAACAGCAGGATTTTATTTTTCCAGTGCACCTACAGTAAAAGACACAATCATGTAGAAGTTTGAAGTTGATGTGATGCTCATGAGGATCACGTAGCTCACAGGATACATAACAGTCCACACAGGGGTGACCATTTCAGCTTGTATTCTCCTCACTCTCAACAACAAGATAAAGTTTTCTTTCTGTGAATTCTTACCTAGAAATAGTTCATGTGGTGCTGAAATATGAAAGAAAGGGGATGACATGTAGCAAAGAACCTGGGCCTGGAATCAAAGCCAGATTGTTGCAATAAGGCCTTGTACCCTCTGGGATGTGCTCTACCAGGGCAACCAACAAGAAAACAACAAACAATACTACTACAAACGGACAAGAAAACTGTTTTGTCTGCTACTGGAGGGATATATCTGATATTGACTGAATCAACCATGTCGAGTAATGCAAAGAAAAACTCATTTTCCAGTTTTGTATCAATGACTTTTTATTGTGTATCCATAGTATGATTGTAGGAAGTGCTATATTGGTCAAATGAAGAATAAACCAAGTAGCCGTAA
The DNA here is from genome assembly GCA_020466265.1 of Siphamia tubifer. NCBI lineage: Eukaryota > Metazoa > Chordata > Actinopteri > Kurtiformes > Apogonidae > Siphamia > Siphamia tubifer. The sequence goes on along the minus strand of CM035800.1, from coordinate 12,405,498 downwards.
CTATTTTCCCCCCAAAAAAAACGTTTTTCTCTCGTACTTGTAAGTGGTGACAATTTCCTTCTGTAGGAAGCAACATCATATTTGTGATGAAATCGAGTCAGTTTAAAAGTCTAAAGCCTTTTGGTCACAAGTCTAAATGAAGTCTCAACTCTCCTGTGCTTGTTTAGATAATTATATGACTTACTTCATGCCATCTGTTCTGCTGCTCGGCAATGGTAGAACTAAAGAAGTCAAAGCATGGGTTGGATCGTCACTTGTTTATCTACTATGAAAAAGTAGCAGCATGACTAGTTTATGTTATAACTTTATAAATAATCTACTGCAATGCTATAGCAAAAAATACACAGACACATTGAAAGCCTTCCTGAAAAAGTAAAAAAAACTAAAAAAAGCTTGTGTGTGTTGAGCTGCATTTTGTAATAAACGTCCAAAGTGTAATAACTTTTTCATTTCATTTTGTAATAAACTGCTGTATTTTGTAATAAGCTGCCCAAACACATTTTGTAATAAATTTTTCCGGCATTATGTAATTTTTTTAAAAAAAATAAAAATTTTTTACATTTTGCAGCAGCACGGCAGCTTTGGTGTGGCATTAAAACTCAAGGAGCTGTTTGAGAAACATTCCAAGTGGTTTATGGCTTGGCTGGTGATTAGACATATTAGACATGGGCAATTTGAAATGTATACGAAACCACAAAAATATTTGAAATACATTTTGGAAATAGAAATGTGGCAAAATGTATTACAAAATGAGTTGTGGTAGTTTATTACAAAATGAAAAAGTTATTACATTTTGGACGTTTATTAAGATTACAAAATGCGGCTCAACAACATGGTGTGAGAATTTAGGTTTTTTTGTGGAAAAAAATCTGTGGGTTTTTGACAATATGACAATTTTGTTCTCAAAACACTTACTAATTGGAGAAACCAACACACACATTTCTCTCAGCCAATCTTTCAGGACACTAAAGCCAGCAATCTGTGTGAACAAGTGCCGAGCAATCACTTATTCATGGACTCCAGCGAATGCCGAGCTAATCAACTTAACCCCCCTTTGCTACAAAGGTAATAAACAGTCTAATGTTGGAGAGCTGATGCTGAGGCAAACATGTTTGCTAATGGACCATAGGTGCCAACATGAACTTTTCACTTTAATAAGTTACTGATTTTTACTGTTTGATGTAATTTCCAGACGAAAGGAGGTTTAATCAATGTTTTACAGGTGTTGCAGGTCTTTACTTGTCATTTGAAAGTAGTTGTATTGAAAGGCACATGTGAGGCTACCATCATTATGTTGCTGCTGTTGTGTTTGTGGTCATGTGTGCACTAGATTATGACTATAATAGGAGTAGGAAATGAGAAGCAGGAGGTAATAATGAAGAGCTTATCAAGAAAAGGTTGTTCATAATACTCAAATTATGGGTCTGAGTCAAATGTTATAGACAGACTTATCCCAAGTCACCATGATCATCACTTATATAAGCCAAACTGGGTGGAAGACCAATCAAGGTGTGAGTTAAAGAAAAGAGTGTTGTGCAACATTTCTGCCACCCACGTCCTCAAGTAGTCATCAAGATGAGCTTTCAGGGGATTATAAAATAATAATAATATAAAAAAAAAATAAAATCTCCAATGTTGCGTTGCTTTGGACAGTGCCAAGTTTTATTTTTTCTTTCAGGTAATGAAAGTAATTTGAATAATGATCACTTAAAATTCATAGAACTAAAAAGGTGTCATCATACACAGCTGCTATTGTCTATATATTAACATCCCCATAACTCAAAATCCTGATACAGTGAAGATGTTTTTGATTTGAGATTTGGAAAGTGTGCAGATGATTTTGTGTTAGCTCTGTTAATATTTCCATAGTCCCTATTGGTGTATTTGGGAAATAAAAACACCTCCTACCTGTAACTGTAAGCTGAAAAGGCCACATTTTGACAGAAATGTGTCTTCTAATGAGGTTATTTCAGTCATTTTAATACTGCTTTCTTTTCTATGTGCCAAATATTACCCCAGACAACTTCTCTTAACACTATTTAGCCAAAGCACGGTGAGTGTGATACAGTATATTTCATCTCAACAACACAAATCACTAGGTGGAGAGACTAATTAGAACAGCATGTGAATAGATGATTAAATAAATAAATAAATAAAATCGTCCTACATAATGGCCTTATTAATTATAGGGAGGAAAAATTATTATACAAATGTGATAATTACTATATGTCTGGTGTGATTTCATCAGATGTATACACAAATTACTCCAGTTCAGGGCTATCCGCCTCCACCCACCCCTACAGCGCATTACACTGTACACTGTGGATTCTTTAATGATATCAAAAGACCAAACGGAGAGCGTATAGACATTATACAGGCCAGTTATCTCCCTTCTGTCTGCTTGTTTTTCAATGCAAATACCTTCAGGCTAAGTAGATAGCTTTCTTCTGACTCGGTGAGCATCTCATATCCATAAGGAAGCTTACTTTATTTTCTGTGTATGAGAGAATTTAAGACTTCCTGGCACGCAAGCATTAACTAAGTATCTATAATCCCCTTATTTGGCCTTATGTGTAAATTAGGGCATATCTGATGGGAAATGTGTCTTGAATGAAGGGAAAATGCTCAATTTAATTCAGATTTTTGTATGGTTTGTAAGCTACAAATGAGGTGAACTAAAAATGAAGATAAAATAAGTAAATATCATGGGAGTTTGTGTAAATTTAATGGCAAATAACAGCCTATTTTTTGCTGAATCATACAGAATTTTTTTTTAATGACTAAGCATTTTACAGTCTATTATTCTCCATATAATTTATAGATTATTTGTTCATATGTTTGTGGGGATTTCAGGGAAATGGCACATCCCAGGCAGAAGTGAAAGTACTTACGTTTGGTGATATTTGTAAAACGACTGGAGTTTTAACAGTGTTCTTCAGCTTTGGGGTTGCCTGACATTTCCAGTAATTGATTTAAAAAAAAAAAAAAAGATTACTATTAAAATATGTGTTGAGTTGAGAGACAATCCCAATACATAAATCATTACAAACTGTTGAGATGGAACTGAAACACTGTGGTGCTGTTTATCTGTCAAATGTTCATTTTGGTCAGTTTCAGATGCTGCAGCTTTTTAATAATTCAATTGTTTGTTCAGTGAATACAAGTTGGACTGACTGTGTATATATATCCTGACCAAGGAAAATAAACTTTTCACTTTGTGCAGTAAATCTACACCTGGCTTTTCTGCATCTATCCAGAATAATATACATTATATAGATTAAAGTTGATCTAAAATGGACATTTATTTGCTATGCAAGCTATTAAATGATCAAAAACAAATGAATCTTAGCAAAAACAAAAAAACACTCCATTTTGAATGTCTGGCATCAACATAAATTTCATGTTAAAATGGGGTTATCATGAGCAAAAAAGTTTGAAAATCACTGCACTTTAGTCTTATGTATTGAAATAATGTTGCACTAGAATAAATATTATAAAGGAAGATATTAATAAGTCAGATCATCTACACCAGATCGGCAAATGAGCATTTTTTTTATTATGGGAAAAGACTCATTTTAAGTCAACTAAAGACAAGCACAACCTCTTTTGGAATAGACTGTGGCTATTATGTGCCTTTCTCTCTTGCTTGCCCCACATAGCCATTAAGACTTATTGTCCCTGACATAGTAACTGTAAAGTAGGCGCTTGCAAACCAATTCCTGCTTTTACTCTAATCGGCCTCTCTTTTCCACAATGGTGAACAATCGCTATGGAGAGAAAAAAAAAAAAAAAAAAAAGCCTGACCTTTGGTTTTATAGACCATTTGCAATATGGAGCAAAAAATGTCATAGTTTGATTCCTCGAACTACCATGGGTGTTGAAGAAAAGCCCAATAACCCTCCGAAGCACAGGTCAGTAAAGGCTTTGTGTGTGTGTGTGTGTGTGTGTGTGTGTGTGTGGATTCAAACTTAAGGGCATTGGGTTGAATTTCAACTTTCATGCACCATAAATAGGCATCAAGAGAACATTGTAAACTTAGAAAACTGAGAAAAATGCATCTCTTGCATTAAAAAAAGGCAACCACAAAGCAGATGGATGGCTTTGCTCTGCTGACAAAAGCCCACAGCCTCAGACCAACTCCATCATGATGACCAGTCCACCGTGGATTCCACAAGAGAAATGGCAAGTAAATTTCAACTGGCTGAGATCCAAACATCCAATTATTCAGCATCAGGGAATGCTTTTTTCTCTTCCTAGCCTGACTTTATTTGAAAAAATTTGAACAGGCCAAACAGGAAATGTACTTTCATTTCCAGAGGCAGCCAACAGCTGAGATTGAACGCCATTTTAATGAGCTTTCCCAATGAGGTGCCACCTGTTTTATCCAGATAATTGGATGATTGGCCACCCTTAAACAACCCCTGCTTGGCAAGCAGTCGTTCTTTCTTCCTTTCTTTCTTTCTTTCGCTCTCTCTCTCTTTCTCTCTTTCTTTCTTGTGACATAACACATAGCCCCTGAGATACATTTGTGTTACAGTAGTTTCCAAATTATTTTATCTTTCTCAAATGTATTATTATTATTATTATTATCCTCTTCATTTAGTTTTTTTTTCTCATTGAAAATCGGGTATTTTCCCATATTTAATTTACTGATCATGTACTTTACTTATTATACTGAGGTCATGTTTTGAGGGCTACAAAAAATGGTGAAAACTCAAGAAAAAGAGACTTTTCCGGCTATGATTAACTGAATATAAACAAAGTGTCTCCATCCACTGTCATTGATCCAGCTCCATGGGTTTTTACTGCTGAATCGATGTTGGAAAAGATGGCGTTTCCACAGTAACTACAGAGCCTCTGAACATCCAAATGGGTTATGTCTGATAACTGCATTTTCCACAAATTATTTTCATATATTTCTAAGATTAGTGGCTTAATAGGTATTGAATGGTTTATATCAGTAGATAAACGTAATCACCAGTGTATGTTTGGATCTTTATGGATTAAATGCAGGCAGCAGACAGCATTGATGTGTGGCCTATACTACTGTAAACATTACCAGCTAGAAAATGTACACAGGTTAAGTACCTAAATCCATCCCAATACTGGTACAGCACAAAGTTAACTCTGTATTTTGCTTTAGAGTATGTCGAATAGAGAAATGCATAAAATGACATAAACATGTTAATGGTGTTGTAGTCACATGTTTGATACTGTGCTGTAGTCTGACTCACTTTTAGCACATTTAGGAATGTCACAGATTAGTCATGACTTAAACAATGATATTATAACATTATATGTCATTATGAGTCCATTTACTGAAGAGCAGACATTGCATTTCTACTGAGAAAATTCAGTGCACCGTTTGAACGCTTCGATTTGTAAAGTGGAGAATTTCAGAATACTGCTCTGTATACAAGTTGCCAGAGAACATTCGAATAGTTCTCTAAACACTTGCAACAAAGGCGGTATTGATTATTGATATACTGGTTTTTGCAGCTAAATCAAATCTGTTTATTAGCAAGTTTGTGAATGGAGCCTGATTTCCCAAATTTAGATTTTTTTTATTTATTTTTTTCAGTTTCATCTGATGTAAGACAGATGAAGCTGTCAAGTACAGTCAGATTTACACAAAATGGGTCTGCACCTGAACCATTTATATACAATGGCCAATTCTCTGTATTTCTTAAAGGAGTTACAGTAAAGATCTTTATGTTCCACATGAATTGACTTCATTACTAAGCAGTGGTGATTAATTATTTTTTTATTATTTAGATTTACATTAAGCTTTTACAAAAAAATAAATGTATTGTCCTGAAAATATGACATGCACATCATAAATTATGCATCCCATTGACATTTCTTAAACTCTTCTGGCACTGACACATATGTACTGTATGTCATATGTTTGCATCACCATGTAGTCCTCATTTGGTCTGTTTTCTTACCTCTGTATTTTTATTCCTTAATTGCATAATAAGAATATAGAATTATTGCAGTTGTCAAGTCTTGCATTTGGCCTGTGTCTTTCTTCAATTAGAAACTATTTTCCCTTTATCTTATCTTACAAAAGGACACAGCAGGCACAGTAATACTGCAGTGTTTAATGTTAAAAGGCTACAGCGGAGCTTTAATGCTTCAGTGTGACCTTGTAATCACACTTATTATGTTCTAAGTAAAGTTTCTATGTTGCTTCAATGCTGATTGCTGCTTTAAACATACATAATGAAATATTAAGTACACTGTAATGAATATAATACCATAATCCATGATGTTTTTCAGCCTGGTGAAAGAACTTATAAATTAATTAATCATTCAGCTATTTGATGTAAAATGATAAGTATGAGCTATAATTGGATCTGGTTTGAGCTGTTGTCATTTTTCATCTTTAAAATGCACGTGCAAAAAAAAGTTATTTTCTTCCCACAATGGTGACATTTTGTGTATTTGGTGTTTCGGGATTCCTCGTTTCCATTTTACCATGACATAAATGAGGTATGTACTGTAATTTGACATCAGAAACCAATCCAATTACACTCTTGGTTTCCATCAGTTAACACATAACTGCAGAAATGTACAACAAAATTCAGCTATGGATGTCTGTATACGTTGTGTTTACTGGAGTGAGAATAGTGTGTTATTTTCAAATGTGCTGAAATCACCTCAGTGTTCTTTTAGTCCATATATTATGAAGAGAAAAAACCAAAACAAAACCACCTTCAATGGTAGGAGTGTTATATGTAACGCCGACTTACTTCTGTAATTGAACAGCTCCAGACTGTGATAAACCCCATCCTGACTGAGGGCTTGACCTTTCCACAGTAGCTACCCCTCAATTTGCCAGCCCATAGGCCCATACAGGCAGATAATAGGCATCCCCAGGAGTAACTACATCTATGTGTCTATATAGCCAAGCATGGACACACATGGCGTGCTGCACTTGTGAATTCAAATGTCAGGCGCATTTGTTGGTGAAAGGGCACTGACAGGAGCAATATGTGATTGGGCAGTGGATGGAAGAACAGCTATTATAAGGAAAGCTGTGAAGGATGGAGTGGTGAAAGTTACATGGTAAAAGGACATGTACAGATCAATAGGCTGTTTCTTGGATCAGGAAGATCTCATGCTGAGGTCTGGAGCATGAATATGATCAGTCATTGAGTTGATGAGTAAATCAAAAATGGTTTCATGATGAATGCGTCTTCGTTGTTGACCGATTTTGCTCGAGTGCCTTTCCTTTCAATAACAGTATTACGTCAATGAGATACTATGAGGCCACGGTTCTTAAACTGGGGTCCGTGGACCCCTAGGGGGACGTGGCGCATGTCTAGGGGGTACGCAAAATTATTCACGGTTTTGTTTTTGTTTTTTTTTTGTTTTTTTGCGGTTTTATTTTGAAATGCGGAAATTTCATTTTGTAGCGAGCGGGTGGAAGTAACAGCGCTGTTTGACGCCAGCTTGACTAAATTGAGACGGAGCGAGTCACAGGCTATTTTTAGCCACCCTGCAGCGAACATGGATCGATTTTTGTGTCCGCCAAGTTCCTCAAGAAGTGGTAAAAGAAATGACAATGAAAATGACAATGACAAAAACAAACGCCCTAACCCTAAAAAGAGAAAGTACATTGATAGTTATATTGAGTTTGTCACACACACACACACACACACACACACACGGTTTTGTGTGTCTTTTGTTCCGTTTATTATTTTAAAATTATTTAAAATTGTTGTTTCTGAAGTGCTCATTTATATTACAATACCTGAAAATGTCGCTGGTTTGCACAAAAGCACTATTAAAAAAGGTTATCATTGTTTCATAATAATCATTGTTGAAGTGGTTTTTTTTTTTATCATTTTCAGTATCGCGAGGATGAGGGGGGACATGGAAAAATTTCAACCCTCCAAGGGGGACCTGGGCCAATAAAGTTTGAGAACCCCTGCTATAAGGTGCTGCTAACCTCATATCTTTTAATCTGCATTTGCTTGAAAATGTTCAGTAGCTTTGTCAATATGATGCAATGCAGTTTTTTTTTTTCTCAGTTTGCAGCTTCTGTACTTTCACTTAAGATACCAATACTGTCCTTCAGTCTATTTTAGTACCGCATGTATTACACATAGGACAGTGCTGACAGCAGCTACAAGGAAAAAAGTGTTCATCAGTGCATCAAGATTTTGTATAAACCTGTGGAATCATTATTGCTTTAACCATGAAAAACCTCTTGTGATTGTAAGTCAAAACACTATTTAATGTCATGGGAAGTACATAATATATATTTTACTCAGTTCACTAATAATTATTGAAACATTAAAGCTTAAATGAGTACGAGTTTTTGCCATTAGTGACCAAAAAACAGAATTTAATTCTGTAATAATTAATTTAATCTGAGAGGAAACTAGACCTGTGCACCTTGGCTCTGTCTTTGACTATTATAAAATGTGGTCTGTAATAGAACCTGTGGTTTATGCTGTTTCTCCTTAAGCTTTTAATATGATTTAGAGGTCCATTGATAACCCTGTTTGGGGTTTTCTCACCTGATATGTTACCAAAAAGCCCAGTAATCATTTAATATAGGACTATTTATTCATAACTGCTTGCACTAAAGGTTACTTTAAGAAGTCACGCAGCTCCAAAGTATACAGGGATAAAACCCCTAATGCACACAGCTGCTCATACTGCAGTAGTAAGAGGACTACATCTGACAGAGGAAGTATTTGTGTTTGCAGCACCAAAGATTTCAAGTGTAAACGGTTTGTTTGACAAATTTACAAGTCAAATCTATGCAATTCGTCATTGCTTGATGGTTGTGGGTGAAGTTGAACTTCATAAGGACTGAAGTGTTTGATAGCTCTGAGAGGATGCATGAAGTGACCAATGAAAGGACAGGTTGGACGGCGTAAAAAAAAAATACAAATGTTTTAGATCTTATAATTCCTAGCCAGGAAAAAAAAAACATTTCTAAATATTTTTTTTTATATCCGCAAAAGTGTTTGTGCACATCTGTATTTGCATGTGTGTGTGAAATGTTTGAACCTGTGAGTTAGGGGGGGGGTGTAGACTTAGTTGGGTAATTGAGTGCTTAATCCCATCAAAGACTGCTTCATGCCGTCCGCTTCTCCCATAATCTACCCATAATTACACACTGCCAGCATCAGAAACACATACAAAGTTGCAATTGTACACACACGCACACACACGCTGCTTACTTCAGTTTTAAAAATAGTTAATCTAAAGGTTATTGATGATGTTTTGTCCCAATGCCTATGGACAGTTTTTGAGTGGGCGGTTTGGTTTCACCATATGTACACAATAGTAAAGACAGTTTATAAATACATTAATTACAATGTTCTTGATGTCATAATGTATGAACTGTCTGAAAACGTTTGAAGATTTGAGATCTCACACAGATGAGTGATTGTTTGTCTATATATGTTCAGCCCTCGATGAACTGGCGTCTCATACAGGGTGTACCCCGCCTTCACCTATTGTAGCTGGATTAGTCCCCCAGTGACCCTAGTGAGGATAAAGCGGGTTCAGATGACGAGACTCTTGCAGTCTTTACACTGGATTAGTGGGGAGCAGTTTTTAAATGCAAATATATGTATCAAGGCATTCTAAAGTCTTTTATAAAAATCTGTGTGGGTGAACCTGCACTGTAAACCTGAATAAGTTGTCAGAAATCCAAAAATGTAAGGCAATCAATTGCCTCAATTATTTCAAGTTGATGAAACTTAAAAAATCTAATTTTCCAGAACTTAAAATGTAGATGCTTATTAAAGTATACTTAAATTAAAACATTACTTATTAACTTGTTATTCTACGTCAGGGTTCAGTGTCTTTGTCCAAGGACACTTTGACATGTGGACAGATAGAGACGGGACGTGAACCTCTGACCCTTCAGTCATTGGACGACCCACTCTACCAACTGAATAAATTGACTGTGTTTTGTGATTGTAATTGTTTTGGTGTGATATATATTGATGGTTATTTGGAGTGATCTGAAATTGTAGTTCAGCATCTACTACATCAGTTAGAAATAACAGTACAATATCATTCTCATCATTTAATGTCTTAATTCCACACAGTTGTACCTCTCCTATGTTAAGTTATGTTCACTTACATCCAAAATAGTTCCCCTTAATAAAAAGTACTTAAAAAGAAGAACATGTTACAGCAACTTAGTACATTTGAGTTGGTAGTACTGCTTCTGAAGCTTTGCGTATTGACGACTGAATATATTTAATTATTCTGAACATTCAGGTTTACAGTGTGAAGACCCCATCACTGTTTACTTGTGTTTGCAGTACAAAACCTCCAGAATAACATCATCAGCCATTTTATAGCATCACTCCCGTCACTCACTTGTTATGACTTTGTTACCTTCACTTTACAGAGAAAAATCCATTAGTGTCTGTATTTGGTTTCAGGTAGTCCACAGAGATACAAAACCATTCATCTGTCACAGTATGATATATATGCTAGACTGTGTGTGAAACACACTCTTAACCTGTGGGTCACTGCAGTGAATCCCACTGTGACACATCTTTGATCAAACTACTAAATGGCTCCAACAGGATAGTTGTCCCACATAAATCCTAAATAGTTCAGGTAAGCCAATAAAGAGAGGAGGTGTGGGGTGTTTTTTTTTTGTTTGTTTTTTTTTTTTTTCCTTTCCTGGCATGGCTAAAGGGGCTAGTGCTCATGCTAGTAAATAATATGGTAAATACTGATGCTTTTATTCCTGAACGCTCCCATCTGTCTGGCCCAGGGAGGGAAAATAAATACTGGTGGAGTGGAGCAGGGAGAAGGAGGGTGATGAACCAGTGGGGCCTGCAGCAGATTACAAATGTAGACTCCACACTACACGTGCAGTGGATGGAATTTACAGTCCATCGGAGGAGATTTTTTTTTTTTTAGGGAAAATGAGTGGGTAAAAGCCTCTCTGGACCATCAACAAGCATCAGTGTACCCATGAGCAAAGCTCTTTCTCTCTTATAGTCCTCCACTGCAGCTGCTACTTGGAGATAATTGTACTGTAATTGTGCTCACTAAACATTACACAGGTTTACTACTATTAACAACCTAATTAAAAAAAAAATACAGTACAATAAAAAGAGCTGGAACAGTTTCATCTAATACTTCAAATACATCTATACTGGTAAAATGATAACGATTTGAATTTTTTTTAAATACCTGCAATATTCACATCTGTGAATGGAAAATAATTAGAAAAGACGTGTGCACAGTCAGTGATGTTGTGGTCCCTAGAGAAGTTTTTTTTTTTTATTTTTTTTTTAAGTAGTCCAGAAAAACGTGCTGTGTCAGACTACTTTATTTAGTTATTCCCCAAAAATCCATCTGTAGTATTTGTTCACTATTATAACATTATCATGACTTGATCAGGAGCAGTTTGTAGATTTTACTGGTCACGCTTGTAACCTGAATGAATGTCAAATGTTTTCAAAACATAGGACAATGTGAGCCTTTCATAATTTAATAATGTTAGCCTTTTATAATTTAATAATGTTAGCCTTTAATAATTTAATAATGTTAGCCTTTCCTAACATCAGCCTACTCATGTTGACATCTATCATTTGAAACCAGCTTCAAATGATTTGAGGTGTTTCTCATTTGAAAGAGGTTTATTCTGCCTTTTTCATTCACATTTCCAATAATCAAGCATCTTTCAAGCAGACATGTAGTGACTTATTAATCAACAGAGGTAGCATTGGCACCTGAGGTGTCCAGCAATAGCTGGCAATATTTTCTTGGACATGGCCCGTCCTACCCTGCCTGTGATTGGCTCATCAGTCCTCATGGCTAAAGTTAACCAACATAATCAGTGAACGCGGCAAATACTGGCTAGGGTGGGTCATGGCTTCACCATCCTGGGGGGAAAAATAGGCAATTTTCCTTGCAAATATTACTATTATTATCATTATTATTATTAATAAATACTACTGAATGGTGTCTGTTCCCTTATAGACGAGTAAATTACTGGTAGGATATTATTGCTATATTCTTTAGGGCCCATATTGTATTTGCATGTGATCATGGGTTACTTCTTTAACAACAGATTTGTCTTTTAAATATATCATAAAATAAGTAGGGATGTTTTTTTTTTCTTTAATAATTGAGCGCTCTTGCCTCATGGCAAGGTCCTGGGTTCAATTCCTACCAGGGACCCTATCTGTGTGGAGTAAGCAGGTTCTCCCCATATTTTGTTGGTTGTAGTTCATAGTACCAAGTTAAATTATACTGCTGTCTCAACGATGCATGGTATGTCCTGATAAAATTTAGTACATTTAATTCTTCATTGAGCCGACAAAGATTTTCATTCCTCAAATAATAATAATGGACTGAATTTATATAGCACTTTTCTATGAATGCATAGTCAAAGCTCATACAATGGATCCATTATCCATTCACTCACACACTTTAAACCACATATGTAGCCACAGCTGCCCTGGGGCAGGCTAACAGGAGCAGGACTGCCAATTTGTGCCCACTAGGACAGAGTGGGATTTGAACTGCTAACCTCCTGAGCATTAACAAAGTGTGAACAACTATCAGGAGAACTCTTTGGCTGTAGTGCACACACAGTGGCTGTCCAATTTAATTGCCTCTGCCAATGACCATTTGCTAATTCTAATTCACAATCTATGTTAAGGTATTAAATGGCTGTATTTTTGTTGGTCTGATGTAAAACGAAATGTCCAAATTTTTTCTGTTTTTTATTTTAAATATTTTATATCGGTTTTAAATATCAGGGTAATGTTAAAAAAAACAAAAAAAAAACATTACCCTGATATTTAAACACCTAAAAATCACCAAAATGAACAGTAATGCATGCTAACTGAACTGTATTTTTTTTTCAGCTTTCATACTACTAAAAAAAACCCAAAACAACTCTATACCAGGCCAAATGATCGAGAAATCAAAATTTAATTCATCAAGACACAAGTGTTAAATCTGACTTTTCTATGTATGCAAAAATAGAGGTTAAAAAAATGTGCACGATGATGCGACAAGAAGTGAAGAAACGGTCAGAGCTAAAGAAACAGCAAAGACCACAGGACAATAAACCTGGCATTTGTCTCATCAGCCAAACTGATTAAGGCTCGATGGACTTGTGGACACAAGCAAATGTGCACTGTTGCTTAGGTTGGCCCTGTGTGTTACTCAGGTGTCTAGCCGTTTAGATGGAGGAGGGGGAGAGGTGGTGTAGGAGATGGAAATGAATGAGGGGGGAGGGAAAAACGATGGAGGTGGAGGTAACAGGCTGCCAGATTGCTCTGTGGCAGACCGGTGTGGCCTCTGGCACTGTCACCACCACTGCTGCTTCTGTTGTTGTTGCTGTCAGATGACGACAAGACGGAGAAAAATAGACAAACAAGGAAAGGTCGGGTTAGAGAGAACAGTGTTGTCAGTAGGAAACACTAGCAAAATAAGTTAAAACGTTGTCATTTTACAAGTTTTTCTCGATTAAATATGAAGATAAGAATTCAGAAATGCATGACTTTTATACATAGAGTCCTTACAGTATATGTTCACATGTCATCTAAAAGAAACATCTATTCTATAAAAGGCCTTTCATACCAAGAGCACCACTTGAAATCTGTACATTCTTAAGTACTTGACTAAATTTTCAAAGTATTATAAGACATTTGGGGGGTTTTTTTATGCATTGATTTGACTGGAACATGCTTTTGGAAAAGGAAGTTGGTTAATTTTTGTGTGTTTAACATATCAACCTCTTATTGCAGGGAAGTCTCCAAGCTATTGGTTACAATAGGGCAATCAACAGAAGTTCTTTAGCCTTTGTGAACATGACAAAATGGATTTAGTTGGGAGAGTACTGTACTGTCAAGTGAACTGCTGAGCAAGAGCACTAGGTCTCCTCATTCACCCCTCACTGTTGCATTAATTCTCAGTCTGGACTCTCTCTGCCTCCAGCCAAGAAAGCCAAATGTCAGTTTCAGTCTTCCTTCACTGCCTTGGGTTTATTTATATATTACTTCTTCATTGGTAGTTGACTGACAAAGTGGTTTGAGGTGTTTTCTACTCTTAAAGGCCTGTGAGACTCAAACACCTGAAAACTAATATCCACACACTTCAACAAAAATATGTACGGTGTCTTGTGTTCAGCAAAGTTATGGCAGAATCTTCAAGTGTTCTTATACATTGACAGACAAAAAACAAGACGTTCTCCGATCATGCATATGAAACTGACAAATGCACAAGTCTACCCACACACATATGCGATAGAAAAGTTTACATCGCTTTTCTTCCAATTAGATGTATTCACACTTGGCTGGTTAGCAGCGCATGTCTGTTTAAAAAAAAAAAAAAAAAAAAAAAAATCCATCTGTTCATGTATCACAGCTTCACATCTCTCATACCAGTTTTCACAGGTCATTTAGTTTGCCAGAAGTAAGCTATTCCAATTCCCAAGTACAACTATATTGTCATTTTATTAGTATTGAAATTCCTCTGACAGAAGTTATGTGGACACAAAGGTGGATAATGCAGCTGTTCAGTGACATTTTGACCTGTTATTTACTGTCTTACAGCTGCCATTGTTCTCCTAGATTGTCATAGTGGGGCTATTTTATGACATTTGATGAGTTGAACGGGATTTCCACGTCAACAGAATTTTACAGAAGACACACACTTTAATTCTTGGCTGTAGGAGATTCCTATCACACAACCACAAATACACAGAAACAGTGATTACTACAGAAGTGAAGAAATTGTCTGGCTTAATTAACTGCCATAATCTCAATTAGACTGATAGATATACACATTCTGTGCACATCTGTGTACTGTATGAATACACAAGTTTGAGTGCACACATCATTTCAGCATATCAATGTACAGACAAACTATTTATGCTGTAATGCATAAATATTTGTGCAGCCTGGTGGGATTGTTAGATTTTCAGCACATGCCACTTATCCGGAAGTTTTTTTTTTTTGTTTTTTTTTTGCTGAACAAAGGTTAAGTTAGGGTCAAATTAGTATAGTTTTTCTGTGAGCAAATGCTAATGACAACATATTGAGCATCAGGGAAATGTTTCCAAATTGTACAAAGTTTAGTAAGACGCAACACTGGTCATCTAGTAGGCTATGTCTACTTAGGCTACATTTAAAAAGCAGGTCTTGTCTCATCATCTGACCTGCTTTAATCCTCACTGGGGTCGCGGGGGTCAGCCAACTACAGTGGGTGAAGGCAGGGTACACCCAGTTCATCTCAGGGCTGAACATATATAGACAAACACTCTCACAATCACACCTATGGACAATTTAGATGAACCAATTACCCTATCGGTGCATGAAACAGGAGTACCTGAAGGAGTACCTGTTTTTGTGCATGGCTCTTATTACATATTAAATGTGACTTCTATCAGTTTTGAGTATGAACTTAATGTGACCATGAAGTGAACCACTTGCCGAAAGAAAACCTGACATAATACATGATCATGCATGTACTGTGTTTACAGAAGTACTTTTTTTTTTTTTCCCTGCCACTCCTCCCCCTGGGATATAGTACTGTGATGTTTGTTGCGGTTTAGTGATGTACAGATCAAATAAATAAATGTGACCTGGTTGTTTAAACTGAAGTCATATTGCAGAATACCAGATACACATCTGATTTAGGACCACATATGAAAGTAGCCTGGGTTTGATTGGGGGAAAAAAAAATCACATTTGTGCTGTTCAAAATGGATACAGGTCACATATGGGTAAAATAATTGGATTTAAGCCACATTTGCCTGCAGTCTGAATGTAACCTCAGAGAGCAGCCATTGTCATCTTGGTATTATAGTAACAGGGAGTGGTTCTATGCAAATGGTTATGAAAAGCATTTTTTTAAAGCGCTGTTGTGAAGTGCTATATTATGGGTTGATGAGAATTTCTGCTGAAACATGGGATATGAGCTATTAGTCTTAACTCATATTAAAATATGAACTTAGAAACTTTTACACTTCGTTTTTTACTAAGTTGTAAAACCAGAGCAGTTATTTTATGCCACTAGCTGCATGTTTGCAGGCAGTCCTCACAGCCCTTTAGCATAACCCCAAAGATAAAAGACATTGGTGTACATCTGTGTATGCAGCCGACTGGAAAGGCTGCAAGTTGCAGCTATAAGCCCGCAGCCATAATTGAAATGCTACTGCTTCTACTAGAAATGTAAAACACATCTTTGTGTGTGCCAGAGGAACATTTACCACAGCAAGCGTAAAAAAGCTTTCATGGACCAGAGTCAGATTTTGAACTGTTGCTAGTGAGAGTAAGAAAATAGCCAGATATTTGATAAGTTGTAGTTCAGGTCATTACTGTATGGAAGAAATATGGGAATACATGTTGGTAGCAAAGCTTCAGACACAGCATGTCAACTTATTAAACTGAAATGATCAAACTTTTCTTTAGGTTCTACAACTTAATATTTTATTTAACCTAAAACTCATGATATATGAGTTGTAAAAGGGCATGTTCAAGAAAATGTCTATGCTAAGAAGTGATGGATCACATTTGCCAAGACAAAAATCTTTTTTTTTTTTTTTTTTTTTTTTAAGAAAACCCTGAGCACACATGGAATGTAATATACAGTAAACATCAAAAACAATTCTGCATTCATCTTGGCAATATAAAATGTGTTTAAAATATCCAGAGAATAAATTGGTGTTGATTATATTGTGCTTGAATGTTAATTCTGACCAAAACCTTTACTTCAAAATGATTCCTAGGTATAAGTCTGCCTGGAGCTTTTGTGTTCTGGCTATACACATGACACTTGCTGGCATGTGTTTGCACACATGCATGTGTTTGTTGGCCTGTCCATCTCTACGTTTGGTGTGTTGGCAGGGCTACCTCTATTACACTGTGACTGTTCATCAAAGCCCTGCTCCCAGGCAACCTTGTCGCCTGGCAACACGAGTGAGGTTCACCAAGGGGAGACTTCAACCAGGCACTAAGGGAGTGAAAACAGAAGGAAAAATGGCAGATTTCACCAGCTGCATCTCCTTTTTAGCCCCTCCCCCACCACCACCACCAACACGGCCACTGCTCCCCAGTTTGTGTTTGTTGTTTTTGCAGTGCTACACAGTGCCTGCATTCCTTATTCAAATCTGGTAACTCTCAACCTATGGTTTGGCACAAAGCAGCTTAGTTACAGTGTATCCTGACACATCTAGTGACACTACGCAGGCAACTAAGATGTCATCATTTTTATTTGTGGCCTTTGTCTTACTATCACTGTCTCAATATTTAATATGGGATGTATAGGTGGTATAGAGTTAGATGTATACTCTAACCCTGTGTCATCCACTTCTACTACCACATGCATCTGTACCGGGGGCTCAATGATCGAATGTGAAATGCGTCTTCATTTTAGAGCTGTTACACCGTAGAGCTGCAATTACCCACTGATGCCTGCTTACCGGCAGGCAATCAACACTCCATTAGCCCCTCCACACTCAGCCCTCAGACTCACATATGCGCTGACTTCCACAAACACACATATGGGCAGGCAGACACATGTGCACACGAATGCACACTCTCTTCTCTCTTCCCAGCAACTGTGATTCTGGAGGGGAAGCAAATCATTACTGACTGCTGTGGCTGTTTTTTCTTCTTTTTTTTTTTTTGGATCCTCCCTGGTTTTCTGTCTCTTCCAGAAATCCTTAAAAAAAAAAAAAAAAGACGCTGCGTCCCTAGCTTTTCCTTTTGAAAGGATTCCTAAACATTGGATTTCTTCCATTTTTAACATATTCTCAGGCAGAGGAAACCGATCATGTAATACTTTGCCTGAGGTACAGTAGAGAGAGTAAATGTGTTATTCATGGCCAAAGGCATTTCTATCATGTTAAGTGGAAAATCTGCAGCAGAGAGGTGACTTGGATGCAGGTGCTGCTTTAAAAAACCAACACAAACAGGCACACATGCTCATGCACACACCCGGTGCACAGTGGCGTAGACAAATACAGTACTAACACTCAGTCAAAAATAGGGAGATAAATGTGTAAATCTGCTTTCCTGGTTAAAATAGCAAGTCTCTGCAGGGAGCAGCGTTCTGAGCCTGAGGCTGATATATATTCCTATTTGCTTGTGTTTCCCCTCTCTTAACTTTCTAATCCATTTGAGCATAGTGGTACCCTCCAAGTATATCTTCCACCCACAGTACATATAAGTTTCCTCATCAGTCGTCCTCTCACAGCATGCGTGCATTGTCGCTAACTGCCACCCTTCAAACACTTGAGACGAAAAGCTGGCTGTCCTTCGCTGTGCCGTCTGTAAATTGTGTTCTTTTGGGGAACTGTGAGCAAACATACAGCTC
Organism: Siphamia tubifer; assembly: GCA_020466265.1. Classification (NCBI taxonomy): domain Eukaryota; kingdom Metazoa; phylum Chordata; class Actinopteri; order Kurtiformes; family Apogonidae; genus Siphamia; species Siphamia tubifer. Next base: position 12,387,162 of record CM035800.1, on the reverse strand, counting down.
AAGGTGTCATTATTCATACTGATGACTCAGAGACAAGGAGCCATGTTCTCGTCTCAGAAGACTGAGAGAGAGAGAAAAGCAATCTGTGTCCTTGGGGCAATATTTCTGTCTAGTATATATAGCCTACGCTGAAAATAAAAATGGTAACATAAAACATACATGAACAGTGTACCTAACCAGAATACTATCTTTGTCACATGATTCTCTTTTATGAAATTGAACTCGTGCAAAGACGCTTTTTATATAATTTTCAAACTGGAATATGAAAATAACCCAGAGTGAGTATGTCATCCTAGTCTGTGGGATGGGATCCTGTTTGAGCAGTTCTTTGTTGCTTTCATTAACCATGACATAGTTGAAACGAACTATGCAATTCTTATCATTCTAATTCTAATGCCAACATCAACCAAATCATGAGTAATTTTGTTAAAATGGAGGAATATACTGATACCAAAACCAGTATGTGTACTTCTACTTGTTCTGATGCAAACATACCAACACTATTTGATGCCAGGGTGACATTCACTTCATAGTGCAGCAGGTATGTGGTGGAGGAGTAATGTCAGCAGTGTGGAGATATTCTAAAATAAACAACAGTAATAAAAGCAACAGCGAGGCAAGTTCTGTTAAAGACACAGATGGAGCATTCTGTCTACATTTTGTATGTAATTCTGTCCATGTTTCAGGAGCTAATGAAAGGAGTTTGAGGAATATAATGAACTAAGACATGTAATATTTGTTATTGGCAAATACTCAGATGTAATAGAAAAAGTACGAAGCTTTCACAGGGAAGATTAAATAATGAGACACTTTTTAATTAGTGGATATGTCTGAATTTAACCCTTGATTGGACTAGTTTTGGTAGTTTCTTCAAACTTCAAGTATCTTTTTTTTTTTTTTTTTTAGAATCACTAAACACTGATTCAGAGATTTTATGGACATTTCAAAGCTGTAAATAGTGAGCATGAGTGATTTTTTTTTAATTTTTTTTTATTTTTTTGTCAGTTTATGGCCTTATAACAGTTATTTCATTGCATGTGTTTACTTTTTAGCAAGTGCTGCTCGGATGTTTGATGGTAAAAAGAGGGAGATGAAAATATCTAACACACTAAGGTTGAAATTTTGAATTTATTTCAGTGAGTACCCTATGATCCATTTATTTATAATTTATTTGGAAGTATTTTTTTTTAAATATTACACAATGAAGGGAAACTTGCACAAAGATGTAATGACCTGTAATGAGTTGCTATCGTTTGTTGACACATTATATAATTGATAATTGAAGCCTATTTCCTGTTAAGCCTCCATCTGTTGTGCAGTTTTATAGATGTTTAATGAAACCACAGACACTGGTGCACAATAAGTCTTATTTCTGCAATGTTTTCACACCAATTTAATGCATACCTCTGAAATATGCTCTTAAGCTTGCAATATGTTAATTCATACATACTAACCTGTGTCTGTACAGAAATATACACAGGTTAATTTGATTTAATGATATCTGCATCTGAACTCAATTCCATGTTAACTACAGGCCAAAATAATTTCATTTAGAAAACCAATCATCAATTACAGGCATTATATACTATGTCTACATGCAAATACAAAGTGTGTACATTTACAACATATTAATTTTAACCCTGTAAGACCCAGACATAATAGAACATAAAAAAAAAATAAAATAAATTCAACCACTTAGATGGTGTTGTAGGAGACCTTTGGAGATGAAAATGAAGTGTTTGCAAAAAAATTATTTTTTTGTAAGGTTTTATGGAAACGTTGTAATATTACTTCAAAGGGCCCAAAGGGTAGCAGAATTTCCTGTTGGCTTATTTGTACCCATTGTCTGAAAAGAAAGGTGCAAGTGTTTGTACCTCAGTAAAACAACCTAAGGGTTCATTTGTATGGTTGATTGCTTATTACTCAGCCCCAGAATAGTATATAACATTAATAACAACAACATAAGTCATATTTTTATGAATGTCGAATTTATTTAAAAACAATGTCTAACTAAAAAAACAGGAACGCATGTAAGGCAAGCATGTAGGGATGGGCAAATATGTACAGTATAGACATAAGTGAGTAGTGCAGTGATCATTCAAGAGTGATAGTCCCAAAAACAGTCCTTGTCCTCTGAAAAGCAAAGACGAACTTCACACTTGCGGCATTGTGTGTTCGTGTACCCTTTAGGGCAATGTCTGCAGTGCCCTCTCTTAGTCTTCTTTGGGAAATGTCCAAGGAGGTCTTTGCGTGCATCCAGTGGTGGGTGTGCACATGATTTCTTTGGTGGAACACTATATGGACTCCCATCACCTGAGGATGGTCTCTTCTGTGCATTCAAAGGGCTTCTTGTTGTCACTGGACTACCATTCCCTGGAGATGGTCGTCCCCTCTTTGGAGTTATGACTGTGTCCACCAGAATGAGATAGGATGCGAGCTCTGCCTGGAAATGTCTCATGTCCAGTGTCTCTTTTTTAGATTTCTTGAGAGCTTGGCAGTCCCGCTTGTAGAGCAGCCAAGCGTTGACCACAGCAATAGTGATGGTATGCCAGAAGATGTACACGTACCAGCGGCGCGATTTCAGGGGGAACTTATATTTGGCTGTAAATGAGTCTAACAAATCAACACCTCCCATATACATGTTGTAGGTACCCACAATGTAAGGCCTTTCAACTTGAATGTAGGTCTTTTTGGCTTTGTCCCAGCGTTGAATGTTCTGCACTGGTTCTGTTCCAGCAAAGGATGACACAAGTGTCACAGCCCTGTTGTCATACCATTTGACAGCACAGATGTTGTGTTTTATTTCCACTCTGTAGTCAAAGGTTCCTCTCCCCTTCTTCTTCTTCAAGCTCTTGTCGTCGTCCAGGTTGCAGTTAGATAGGCGCACCTGCCTGGCTGTTCCCACAAAATGGATTCTACGATCAAGGAGCTTCTCTATCAGTGGAACAGAGGTGAAGTAGTTGTCAGCATATATTTTGTAGTTCTGACCTTCTGGCAGTGTTGAAGCAAGCTTCATCACAACATCACCTGACAAACCAAATTCAGATTTGGCTCGTATTTCGTTGTTGCTTCCTTGGTACACATTAAAGTCACACATCATGCCAGACGTTCCAGCTCTCACGCATACTTTGAAGACCCATGGATGTGGCTTGCCTCGCATATACTGTTTGATTTTTCTGAATCTCCCTTTGAAAGGAATCATCATCTCATCCACAGAGTTGTGTTCTTCTGGTACCACCTGCAGGCACTTCTCTCTGAATTTATCAAGCCATGGTCTGATTTTCCAGAGTTTGTCCTTTTTTTTTTGTCTCTGGTACTGTCAAGTTGTTGACCAAGTGTAATGATGTCAACAGAGACTGGAATCTGTTGCGTGGCATCACATCAGCAACAGAGGCATACCGTGTGTTTGACTCCCAGTACATTCGTCTTCCAGCCATTTGTACTAGGCCCATCCTGAGGTACATGCCCATCATTTTCTCAATTTCTTTTCTATCTGTGTTTACAGACCTTCCATTTGTTTGGAGACTGTACTCATTTGTGTTGATTACTGCAGACTGAATCGTGTCTTCAGACACAAATTGTCTGAAGTATTCCAGTGGTGTGTGCAGGGAATGTACATCTTCTGTTAGAGGGGGACCGGAAAAATCTGTATTAGGGCTGATGAAATCTTTTTTCTGCCAGCGATATCTGTCACGGAGCTTGCCATGTTTCACCGGTTGGGGCTCAGTGTCCACATCGGCTGGGCAGTCAATGGGTGCTTGGTTTTCTTTGTCCACCTCTTCATAGGCCTTATCATCTGATTCGTCATCAGTTTCATCATGTAAAGCTCATAGTGCACTTTCCACTGGAAACCACTTTTTACTTGCAGTTTTTGAAATATATTTTGTCAGAATGAACTCTACACATACACAGAATGTGAAATTCAACCTCCTTAGCTCACATGAGCATTTGTTAGGAAATAGACAGAGAAACGAGCAAGTGTAGCTACATAATATGCACCGTGCATGTACATTTCGGTCAGTCAGAATGGTCGTGAAATGACTTAAACATAAATTTGAACAAAGCCGTTTGGTGCACCTTACCTGATTTGTCTTAAAAAAACAAACAAAACGATGAAAGTTTATTAACATTACATGTATTTACAGATACTTTCTTAATCCCAAACTTACAAAGAAGGTTAACATAGAGTTAGGAATACTACAAGGGTATAATAATAGAAATAAGAGAATAATAAGATAGAATATAATAGCGTATAAAGGGAAGTATGTATAAAATACAGTGGTACCTCTACTTCCCATAAGAAGGGGCTGTCGAGGTGGAGTTACAACTAAGTTAAGAGCTAACCCATCCCATTCCAGTCCTGCTCACCAACGTACACTCACTGGAAAACAAACAGGACTACCCGAAGCTGGATTTAAACACCAAACATGATACTCCGTTCTGCTGCATCCTCATTCTCACCGATGTGTGGCTCAACTCTTCTGTCCCGGACACCACCATTAGCATAGAAGGGCTAAAATCTAAATCTACATTTTCTTTTAACACATATTTCATAGAAAATCTGTACATTTTTATAGTTTTTAAAGGGGTTGAGGGGTAATATTGGGGCACCTTGGAATGAATTAAGCCTTTTACATATAAAATGCGACGATTTATGAAAAAAATCACAATACAAAAACCCTTCTAGAACGAATAAATTTCGTAAGTTTAGGTACAACTATATAGTCGGTGTGGACAATGTACAGTAAACCTCTGTTATTTTCTTTTTCTATATCAGCTATCATCTAGAAATATAGTACATTTCCATTCCCTGCTTTCACTTTTACTACTACTCTGTGGCCTCCAAGGGAGAGGGAGTTTTCAGTTGATCGTAATTTGAAGTTTCATTGCTAGACATCACTGTGAACTTTAAAAACATGTTGTGTCTCGTGGACATATTTTTCTATTGTCCCAGTCACACTTACCTTTTTCATTTGTCATGTATATCTATATTTCTGCCCTTTGCCACTCCCAGTACACTGCACATACTGGCAAACGTACACCATTTTGTTGCCAGATTCTTTCATGCACTTCCCTTGCTGTGAGCTTCAGCCAGTGCTTTCTGACTTTTGCTTGTCCTTCACTCAGATTCTTCTGCCCCTTCCTGGTTTGTTCATTGATGCCTGCCTGTCTGATTTAGACCCCTGCCTGTCCTAGAACCTGCCTCTGGCTGTGCCTACATGCTGTCCTGTCAGCCTACCTACTCGTTTATCATACACTCATTCATCCTTTCTGTCTACCTGCCAGTGTCTACATTTTGATTCTTTCCCTGCTCTCTTATTCCCCCGTTTTATAGAAACAGACGGCATCAATAATGAGACAACACAAACCATCCTTTCTCTGTACTATACATAGTTAAATGCCAAAAAAAAATAAAAGCACTGTAGAGTTGCGCTGCAATGCTCATCTATTTCAACATGACACTGGTTGTTATTTGTGTTGAGAAAACAAATGGATTGCTGATGTGAGAGAGATTTTTCATTTCCAATTATCTCTTAGAGTATGTGTAACTGTTTTTAAGCTTTCTTCTGCACACAGTCAATCTCTGTGACAGCGAGAAAAACTGGCTCCACCTGAAAAATAATAAGGTACTAATCATAAAAAAGCATATAGTGAGTTGAGATAATCACAATTCATAAAGGACATGGTCGGTTTATCTGTCAAATATTCAATGTGGTCAGTTTCAGATGCTTCAGCTTTTTCATAATTCATAGTTTGAGTTATTGTTTGTTCAGTATTAATTGTCAGCCTTGTAAATACAAACTGGACTGACTTTAAATATCCTGAGCAAGGAAAATCTAATTGTCACTCTGCAATAATCTACACATAATATGTATTATATAGCCTAAATGTTGTCTAAAATGAATGTTTATTTGCAACAAAATATAGCAAAACAAATAAGTTTTTGCAAAAAAGAGGATCACAATCCAAAAAAGGTTGGGAACCACTGATGTGTGTGTATATATTATATTCATATACACACATCACATGTCTTATTTTTAAAGTATTTGTGTCTCCTCCACAAATATTTGTCAACCCTAAATGTCATGCAGGGGTTAAAGCACATAGGTTGAAACACACTTACAGTATAACACCTATTTTATTAAAGTAAAATAGGACAGCCTTTTGAATTAAGTATCAAACCATTTTTAGCAAGGACAGAGTGCAAACAGCTTTAACAAAGTAGCTGACTTTGACACCAAAACCCACAGTTTGCATCGTGTCTCCTGTTTTTAGCCAGACATTTAGTCTAAAAGCCCCTTTTTTTTAAATGTATTTATTTATTTATTTTTTGCAGCTATTGTTGGAGGGCATTTTTGAACAACTACCTTATCTTTTCTTTGCCGCTGCTGTATAGTTTGTATATTCTTGTCTTCCTGGCACACAATACCTCATTCTTTTTCTTCTGTGTATCGAGTTGATAGCTACAAGCCTATTCATCCAGCTTTTGGCCAGGCACAGTCACTCTTTAATATGTTTCTCCACTGAGGCAGGTATTGTCAGCCATGTAAAAACTCATCTTGATACAACTAAAACACTCAGTGAAAGAGAAATCCAAGCCATCCACTCATTGATTTTCCTCCCATTCCTACACATTTTAGGATAGTAAAAAAAAAAAAAAAAAAAGAGAGCGAAAAGTGTGGATGGGTTTTGATTGCAAACGGTAATAAAGAAAGACTGAGTCAACAAAAGTCTGAGTTGCCAGTGTAAAACTTTGTGATTAAAAGAACAGTGGTAACATGTTTCTTTGAGTTTATAATCGATAAGTACTTTCCAGAAACTTTCTATCTGCAGGTTTTGTGAATTTAATGTTGTGTACACTGTAAACCTGAACGTTCAGAAAGATTAAATATATTCATAAATAGTACAAAATCAAATGTATTATGTTGCTGTAACATGTTCTTTTTAAATACTTCCAACTGTTTTGTTTTTTTTATTAAAGGGAACTATTGTGGATATAAATAAATGCGTAGAGGGCCATAAATAATGATCTAGACTACTTTTAACCAGACTTAATAGATGGTCCAAAATGTCCCTTTTTGGAGCCCTTACTTTAGCCTTACCTCTCTATGAATGAATTTTGGGGAAAGGACTCAAAACAACTTGAAACACCCCCAGAAACGTTTAAAGGGCCCTAAATAATGATGTAGACCACTTTTTAATCAAATTTGAGAGATGGTCCAAAATTTCCCTTTTTGGAGCCCTTACTATAGCCTTACCATTTGAACATTGAATTTTGGGGGAAGGACTCAAAACAACTTGAAACACCTCTGGGCACATTTAGAGGCCCATAAATAATGATCTAGACCACTTTTTAACCAGACTTAATAGATGGTCCAAAATGTCCCTTTTTGGAGCCCTTACTATAGCCTTACAATTTGAACAATGAATGTTTATCCCTAACCCTAACCCAATTGAAACAAAAAGGGATTTTTGTATATTATAACCATGAAGTACCTACTATTAGACTTTGGTAAAATAGGAGAAAGCGTCAGTGTAGCAGCATTACTTATATAATAAATACCTGTTCCATTGCTTCACAAATTGAACACATGGTGTTCAGTTGAATTGACATTTAACTCCATGAAAAAACAGGTTCATTAAAAAAAAAAAAAAAATCTATGTGTGTTGTTTTTTTTTTTTTTTCAGGAATAAATAAATCCTGATTATGGTTCTCATAATTCATGCAGGAAAGAGTTAAATCATTTCTAGAAAGTTTGGGGTCATACCTCACAATTTATCCTCCCTAATTATGCCTTGCTACCCGCCTATGCTCGCTCATCTAAATGATGTAACACCATGAAAGGAACACCTGCCACTATAGCTGAGAACACTCAGATCAATTCGTCAACTCAGTTGCTTGCAGTACAAATGCGGAGTTACCCACATGAAGCCAGAAAAAGAAAAAAAAACAAACAAACTAATCTTTCATGTTTCCCACAAATCTAACTCCACCCCCCCCCCCCCCCAGCCCCTTTAGTCTATTTTTCTCAGTGACACAAACAATGTAAATAATTACCCATGGTACTTGGATTGAAAAACAAAAATAGGGGGAAAAAAAAAAAAAAATCTTCCTACACATCTCATAAAAACACCACCCTGTCAAAAAATGAGCTCCATTCCCGATTCCAGTTTTCGATCTCTATGTCGGTGTGTCACTGAAAGTAGTAATTAGGTTGTCAGGGAGAGAGCATGTGAGAGAAACATAATAAGTACCACACACATTCACAGAGCCTCAGTGCAGGGACAGCTGGGGGACAGAAGAACCATTATGAGTTAGCTGACAACCCATGTACTGTATGCCAAAAACCCATCGACTATGTATTGATTCAACTTTTTAATCATCTAAATGGAGAAAAGACACCTCGCTGACAGGTCATTTACATCTAAATATGTGACTACTGTTGCAGTGGGTTTGCCAATTTAAAATGTAAATATGTGACCCACCACCACGAAACCAGGCATAAGTGTCTGGAAATCAAAACTGAGTTATCTGTGTATCTTGGTAGAGTGGAAACTAAGGTCTAAGATGGTGAAAAAATTATGTTTCTATCATAAGTAGAACCAAAGTTATGGTCATTTTAATATCCACAGTTGGACCTATTATGCAATTTGCATATTTTTAGATATTGTCCGTTAAAGTTTTGGACTGTTTTGGGGTAGGAAGTCCTTAGCAACGCATAATAATTCGTATCCGATTGACAAAAAATATTCACAGATGTTAAAGGACACTCTGATGGACATGTCACAGAAGTTCTATATATTGTAATAATAGGACAGAATTGCGACGTATTATAATCATTTGTCTTACGCCATTGGACAAGAGCATTCAATATAAGCTTTTACCTCGTACCGAACACTTGGATGTTTACCCACGGAACGGAGATCGGTTTGTTCGGCGAAAAGAGGTGGAAGTCGACTTTGTCTTTGCTCAGCAATCCTTAAACTTTTGTCACCGCTTAAATAATTGACCCAATAAACACCTTTATTGATTGGATTTCAATGTAATGACCACAGGAACTGAACATAGAGGTGTTACGGTACCGTTTTTTGATAAGGTGTAAACACAAATAAGAAATCACCTTCCAGCCTAAATTTGGCTGTAGCTCTGAACGGCTCAGCGCGACTTATGCCTGGTTTCGTGGTGGCGGGTCACATATATCATTTAAAAGATAATTAAAATTTTGAGTATTCAGTATAGTTTTGGGTTAGAGGGGGGTGGAAAATAACTGAATTTACACTCATAAAAATACCAATGTGAGTTCAGGAAAACAATTATTTTGTTGGAAAAATGCAGTTTTCACTCGATTTTGTGACTGTGATAATCAGGATATTATAGAAAAGCTTTTAAATAAGGAGAATACATACATTTTAAGGGGAAATGAAAGTAAAATTAGACTGAGGAATAATATAATTCGATGAGTCATGAAGGAAGCTTGATGAAATTAGGCAAAATGGCTAAAAAGACAGTATTAAGTCATGGGAGATGGCACACAAGAGTTGAAGAAAACATTGACCAATAAAATACTCTCTACAACCAAACAAGCTGAGAGAAATTTGCCACTCATTTGGCAAGGATTGGTGGGAGTGAACCACAGCAGTAAAGCACAATTTTCTCACCATCAGTCTTGATCTCGCCCATGGCTCTTGTTAGACCTTGGCCATCAGCCACACACAAAGTGGCTAACACACATCCCGCTGTTCTATCACCAGTGTGACTGTGTCTTTAACAGCATCAGCAGGCTGGGGAAAGGCCTAATGAGGGTCTCATGTGGAAAAACAGGAGGATAAACTCAGGTGGGAGAATTCAGACGTGTGGTTACTTAATAATGTGTCCCACCAGTGTCCAAAAAAAAAAGGACAGTTTCTGCCAACACATTACATTTGTCAATAAATAGAGACATTTGTTGGCTGAACAGTGGCGTTCACATCACCACTGTTTAGTGTTAGACAAATATAACCAACTGAGTCTGGTTCTCAAATCTCTGGCTGTTTTTTAACCACTGAAACAATTTATTTTTGTGTGCTCTGAAAAATCAACAAGAACTACTAAATCAGTGTCAAGGGGAGAATGTATTGTCCCGTCACGTAAAAGTACATTTGCTAGATCATCATTTTCCTCTGTAGCCACAAATGAATGGAATAAATTCCCCAACAGAAATAATATCTATAATACAAATTTGAAGTCTTATGTTTGGCAAAGAAATGGAATTTATCAACTAAATTGTGCATGCATGTTTAAAAAGGGGGGGGGGCAGGGTCAAGTTGACTAAATAGGGCAGGGTGTAGGGTGTAGCTGCCCCTGTGTGTGGTTGGTGTGTTGGATATTTAATTGAATGTTGTGTGCCTATAGGGGGTAGATTTTTTTTTTTTTTTTTTTTGTGGGAATGTTTGGACATATTGATCATACAGTATTTTGTATAGTTGGACTATGGTGTGTGTGTGTGGGGGTGGGTGGGGGGGGCTTATTATGTGTGTGTGTGTGCTGGAGTGGGTAGATGAGTATTTTGTGTGGGTATGTGTGTTTGAATTTTGTTGTTTTTAGCTTATCCAGCTGCTTTTTTTTAATATATAAAATGATGCTGTCTGTATATTTTAATTGTATTTTATGTATCACATCAACCTGCCGAAGGGACTACAGGTGGAAATTAGAAGGAAATACTACGACCTGGTACAGGCATCTGTCCTTCAATAGTTAATGTTTATATGTACACTGTCCCTTGAATAAAGAAGAAATGAAATGAGGTAAAAAATTTAATCCTTTCAGTCATTTCTCAATTTTCTTTCCACCATTATCAATCAAAGCCAAAATAAACATTGAGGTGTTTTATAGCTTTCGGATTGCTAGTGTGTTGGAAATTACAATGGGACCAGAGATATAATTCTTCTTATTATAATTATTATTATTATTATTATTATTATTATTTGTGTTAGAATTTCCTTAGAAAGAGGTGTCTCAGGTTAGAGTAATTTGCATACAGAGATGGAATGCACAAGGATGGAAATCTCCAAGGAAGTGGGATGACACCCAACTATCAGGAAGTCTCTCTGACCAATGGACAAAGGAACAAAAATTTTCCAAAAACAAGACCAGGGGCTAAAAGCTGTGTCTGAGCAGAGAGCCTTTATTCTTGTTCACTCAGATGACTTGACTTGTGACTATGTAACCATAAAAGTAATCTTTCTAAATTAGGTTATAATACTGTAAGTGATTGTAAACTATGATTGTGATATTAAAATAATGAAAAGACAATAAGAAGGCTCAAAGAAAAGTTAATCTTACCAGGTCTGCTCGTGGCCATAGATTTTAATTAAGTAGAGTTACTTATGCTTCCTTAATTATATAAAGTATTTATATAATTTTTACCAATACACACTCGGCTATTAAAGTAGTTAAGGCTGCAATGTGTAAATACTGGTAGATTAATCCATCTAATTTAAATGTTAAATGTGTTTCAGTTCCGTTAAGAAGATGTAATCTCAGTCTTGGTCTAGATTTCAACGGCTGTTAGATTTTACACATGAAGTCTGTTAATAAGGGAGTTAAAGAGGGATTTGTTTAGTCTGTAGTACAGACTTTACTTTATGATCGTGTCATTTTAATTTGTTCCATAAAAGAGAAAATAAGCCTTTATGTACCAAATGGAAGGTTATATTGCTGCAAATAACAAATAAAGCAGGTATATCTCTCTAATTTAACCGTGCAAAATACAATAACCATGTACCTTCTATTACAGAGCTACATGCACACTCATTAACTGAGGAAATTATAACAGAATTAGTTTAATCTGTTAGAGGAAAAATTGTGTAACCGAAGTGTGGATGAGGCAAAAAGGGCACTTTTTTTTTCCCATCTGTGCATAAGACAAATGATTGTTGTGTTGGAAGATTGTATCAACGGTCACTGTGTTGAAGTGCTGCATATTGAAGTGCTCTGTCAACACGTCCAAATCATTTTCAGAATGCCATTTTGCTTCTTTGATTTTCAAACGAGAGTCTTAAAATTGCCCCCCCCACTGTGCCTTTGAGTGAGGTTTGACATCAATTAGTCTTTGCAGCTGACAATTATACAGAGATACACTCCCCTAATATAATCATATCACTGCTTTAAAACAAACTCTATCAAATAGTTGTTGACAGTTCATATCAACTGTGTGGATCTCATGAAAAACACTATAATCACCTTTGGGATACCTTTTTTTTTTTTTTTTTTTTAAACTATGTCTGATTCAGTCTGGCGTTTATGATCAACACAGCAACGAGCAAAGATGATATTTTAGGTTCACTGTTAAAGCTCCTACAGACTGTGAGATTTCAACAATCATATACGTTTATTGCAAGCCACACTGTGCAACATAGATGTAATAAACTTGGGTATGGCGTGTACACAGACTGTACAATGATAACGTCTACTGAGTCCCAGGTTGCCTTACAAGTCCAAGTATGAGAATTAAATGTAGTCTGTGTAAGACATCTATCTTTGACAGCATAGTTGTAAACAAGTACTTTGACAACCTCTGCTTTAGTGTCATTAAGTAGAAGTACAGCTACTGGTGTGAAAAAATACTCTAGTAAAAGTAGAAGTATTGATTCAACTCCTTTACTAAATTACAACTTCACAATTGTAATAAATTAAACGGCATTTGTTTTTTTGCCATGAACGCAATAACAGTTAGTCAGTTTTGTGGATATCGGCAGGAAGTTTAGGAAAAGTGGAGAAAAAAAAATCACAATTGAGGAAAAAGTCATCATGATTTAAAAAAAAAAAAAAAAAGCATAATTATAAGATAAAATGTCAAAATTATAACATTAAAAAGTCAAAATTGTGAGGTAAAGACATAATTATGAGATAAAAGTCAAAATTATGAGAGGAAAAGGTCAAAATTGTGAGATTAAAATGTTAAAATTGAGATTAAATAGTCAAAATTATGAGATAAAAAGTCATAGATGTATAATATATAAAGTCAGCCACCCCCCCCCGGTGACTAATTTTTTGAACTGTTATATTTAGTTTGAAAAAGTAATGAGTCTATTCTGAGAATGTAAAGAGTATATAAGTACAGATATTTATACAAAAATGTAGGGAGTAAAAATAAAAAGTTGCCAGAAAAATAAATACTCAAGTAAAGTACAGATACCTAAAAAAATCTACTTAAGTACTTTTACTTAGTTACTTTCCACGTCTGCACTAAAGCACTGATTGTACAGTTACAGAACAGGTTTTTATGTGCAACAAATACAATAAAATGAACGGGCAGGACAAGTGTGGGTCCGATCCTGTGTTGGAAAAAGACCAGGTCTGCAAATTAACCTTGAGTCATAAACGGTGTTGTACTGATCAATATCTCATTTAATTGAGAATTTCTACAGTATGTGTTTTAAGTGGATACAATATTTTTTGTGTATCTTTTTCAGACCCACATCAATGTCTGGTCACCTTTCATCCCAAAGTCATTAAATATAAATTGTAATGTCATTCTCAGTTCAATCAATCGACCAGTCAATCAAATTTTATTCATATACTGTAGCCCCACATCACAACTAAAATGATCTCATGACACTTTACATTTAGAACTGGTCAAGTCCAGACCAGACCACCAGCAGAGATCACTGGGGGACTATGCCATAATATTCCTAGTCCCATTTTTACTGAGGTTTGAAGCACCCTGAGGTGATACTAAAGATGGACCTGTCATTTCAGAATCATTATCGTGTCAAGACTGTCAGTATGTTGTGACGTGTCTTTGAAAATGTCGAAGTAAATTTTCAAGTCGGCTCTAACTTTGATTTGAAACGGAAGCAACATTCATGGCTGGAAAATATTTGATTTCATAAATTGTAATTCACAGTCGTAGGTAAACTCACAATCATCACAATATTCTGAGCTGAAACTGGCAGTAGAAAAGTTGTCTATAGATTTACATTCCCAACTCATCACATATTGATGTTTGGCTAAAGCGAAACACTTTGACAGACAGGATGCCCCTAGGAGATATGTTTTTTTTTTTTTTTTTTTTTTTTTTTTTTTTTTAAAGCAAGAAAGATAAAAACAAATAAACAACATGAAAGTGGGTTCATACTTGTTCTGCTGTGTTTGGTGTTCCACAAAACTACCCAGCTACTTCCTACTAAGGGTCTATCTACTGTATGTTACTTAGAACATAGTGTCAATTTCCAACATCTGAACACTTATAATAATATATTATAATATAAAAGATTATAGTAATAATATTCTGCTGCGTACCTGGTGTATTGACAGTCAACATTATAGAGGTACAGATACTAAAGATTAGAATGGAACAGCACGGAAGTGACAATAGCCTTGTTTTGCCATGCTTATCTATATACAGTCTGCTGTATAGTGTACGCCATACACAGACTGGGATTTAAAATGTCTTCCTCAATTTGTGCGTTTACAATGATGTACAAATCCAGTATAATAATAATAAAAAATAATAATAAAAATAAGACGAATAATAAAAAAATATTGAAAAAAAAATGTTTTTTATTAAAAAAATAATAAAAATAAATAAATAAATAATACTAATAATAAAAAAAATGTAAATAATAAAAATATAATCTTTATTTGTATAGCACCCTTCATACAAACACTGTAGCCCAAAGTGCTTCACATTGATTAAAAAGTAAAATCCAATTTTAAGACGGGATGAAATTACAAAGAATACATCACAATTCGATTGCACAAAAATTAGAAAATTACAAAAGTACAAGATTAGAAAATTTCAATAAATAAAATTACAAGAGTGTAGATAAACTGATTATAAATCGAAACTATATGATTATATGATATGATTATAATAGCAAACTATAGAACATTATCTGAATAAGTGGAAATCCAGTTAGAATGTTGATCAATGCATGAAATAAGATACTATTGTAATAAATACAATGACCATGATTAAAAGATATTATCACTTATTTGTAGTAAATGGTTAAAATATGGCTGCAACTATGAAATATTTTTGTAATAGAGTATTCTGTAGATTATTTTTCAATGATTATTCATCGAGTAATCCCATTAATTCCATTTTTGTTTTTAACCCTTTTGCTTTTGACACATCATTGGTACGTGTTCTATATGTATGAGTTATAATAGTGATAATTCTGAACATACAATGGGGTGAAACTAAAAATACATTTCTTAGTTTTTACTATACTTTCCAGTTTTGTTGTGATGTTCCTTTTTTCTCCACTCTATCTTTACCAAGTTTTGACCGTGTAATTATTTTTTGGAATAGAACCAAAAACCCAAACAAAACTGGGCTAAAATTCAACGTGTTCCAGTTCAGTCCATGTTAAACATGTTGTTAAATTGATGGGACATTCTGAGTGCCTACAATTTCAACTGTCTTTGTCTTTTTTTTTTTTTACTGTTGTTCCACCTGTTTTGACCCTAAAACACAGTAAAACTAAACCCCTGAAGAAAAGGAACACAAACACATACAGCAACATTTTGGGACAAATTCACAGCAGCACATTTACCTGAAATAATGTCTGGGGGAATTAAAGGGTTAAACTAGATCAATCATTAAAAGGGGATGAGAGAAGACTGAAGTGTTTTCAGGTGTGTGTGCGTGTGTTCATGCAGAGGTGTGCACACACCTGGATATGTGAAAGCAGATGTAGCTTAATAATTAAACTACTTTGGTACATTTGCTAAAAATAAACATGTAACGTTAGATGCTAATGGGTGCTAGTATTTACTAGTTAGCAAAACAGAGAAGCTCCGATTCCGCTTTGAGGAAGTGTCGTTGATGTATGAATGCGTTCGGTTCAGGTGTTTTTTGCACTGATGAAATACGGCAGTGCTCGACTAGTCCTCATGGTATTTTCTAGACGTTACTTACACAGTGTAAAATCATCCCAAACAGAACAGTTGAGTACATGTTCAGACAGCAACCTGATGAACTTTGACATGAATTCAATGAATCTCCTAGGTAATTAATTTGCCTTGAACATTTTTTTTATACAATAATTATTCTAGTTACTCGAAAAATCATTTATCCTCTAATGCGTATATAAATATTATACTATATATAAAAGGGGAACTAGGCAGAATTCAATGGTTTCGGTTCTTCTTTGTTGGTTTTCTAGTTTTTTGGAGCTCCCTCTGCATTTTCATTGTAGATATTTGCTGTCGTAAAACTCATCGTTCACTCTCTGCCTTCAGTCATGTACTTTTATTTTCAACAAAGATGAGAAGAGAAAATTTGGGATAAAATACGCGACTGGAGTGAGCGAAATGGGCTGTTGCACTGATGTTCCAGGGATCTGAGTTGTGTTTTTTTTTTGTCCTGTGTGATGAATGTTAGGTTTCCATTTGAATTTCACCATTTGGGGATTAATAAAGAAATCGAAATGTTTTTTAGCCACATAGCAGAAGAGCTAACGGACTCCCAACTGGCACATTATTGGTTAGTGCACGATCATCCCTTACTTACAACACCTCCAAACATTAAGGCTAATTATTTAGCTAGTCGCTACTCTGATGAAACCAATTGACATGGGCCATATAATAAACTACAAACATCTGACGAAATTCTGTCAAGTAATAAATACACACTCCTGAGGCAGACAAAAGATAATCTAGCAAGAAAAACAAACAGGACACAACCAACCAGGATTACTAATGAGTTTGCTAATATCTGTGTTAGCCAAGTGAGTATGTAAATTGTCTTAACATCTGTTTTTATTTAGCTTTATAAATAATGATGATAATGATGATAATGATAATAATAAAATAATGATGATGATCAATGCAAATTAATCCATCATCATGATTAATCTGATTTAAAAAATTAAATTAACAGTTGTTTACATTTGTTTTGATTAAAGTTATTTTGTTGAAATTAAATGAATAAACATGGTAAATGCATATGTTTTGCATATTTTATCTCATTTCTTGGTGGGTTTTTTTTCTGTATTTTAGAAGAGGTTTTGAATATATATTTAGAAATTTTCATCTCTTTTGCATTTTTTATTTTTTTTCGAGGGGGGGTGGGTTGATGAATTTTAGTGGATTTCCGCATGTTTTAATATTATTTTCCAGATTTGTTTATGCATTTCTGAGTGTTTTTTTTTTTTTTTTTTTTTTTTGGGCATATTTTGTGGGAAATTTGAATACGACAGTCCTGAGACACAACAGTATTTTGATCATTATCTAAATTAACCCAAAGCAACCCTGTGACTATGATTAAAAACGTTCACCATTTGACAACAATCACAATAATAATAATTGTCACCATTATGATTTATGTTCCTATAAATATTTGCCTCCAATCTGCTCTCACCATTTCTGTTTTTCAGGCGAGAAACATGACCAGTGACCACAAGATGAAGCTCCATCACCAGCCTTTCTCTACTGATTAGCATCACAGCAGAAGGAGGTGGGTGGGGAGAGGAGAACAGGAAGGAGGAGGAGGAGGAGGTGGAGGAGGTGGAGGAAGGAGAGGGCATCAGGGGAGCTCTTTAGGAACAGACACCAGTTGACTCTGCTGTACCCTTCGCAGCAGGAGCTGTCAATCCAATTATGCCCACAGTCTGGCCCACTCCAGCACACATGCACAGTCACACACATAAAACAACTACACTAGTTCTAATACACTTCACTGCTACAATCCACCCACATAAATTTGTCATGCACATATACTCATGTATGTATGTGTGTGTGTGTGTTGACATTTATAGGAACATCCACTAACTTAATATCTGTGCACACACACACACACACACACCTAGGAAGGAAAATCCAGGTGAGACTCTGACTATCACCACATCCCCTGCTTGGTGAGGATATCACAGCAACAACATATGCAGTGGGGGGGGGGGGGGGGGGGGGGTTTGGGGGGTGGGAGGGTGGGGGTGGGGGGTGGTGAAAGTCTCAAGCTAATCAAGGCATGTAAGCACCAGCGTCTCCACACATAGTCAGACACTTCAAAGCTGTGCTGTTGTGCTGCTCGTATGCCTGTTGTACATTCCCCTTTTCAAATGCTAGAACAAACCCTTTGAACATCCGTCCTGCCCCCTTCTTCTCTTTCTTTTATTCCCTCCATCACTTGGTTCCATCTTGGCAATCCACCTCTTTCATTACAGCTTGTTTACTGTGGAGTTAACCCCATCCAGTTCTCCGGTACAAGCACAGACTTTCCTTTTGTGTGCTTATTGCATACGATTGCATTGCCTGAGTGTTGTAATCATGTCCTGGAGAAAACATCGCTCCATCTATTTTCTACCATCCCATAGTAAATTTTCGCCCTTGTTCTGTTTTCTGTGCCATAAAAGAAGAAGAATAAACACAAGTAATCACATTCCAAACAGTCCTTTCTTCAATCGTAAGTGGTTTACAGAATTACAACTGAGTGTGGCGTTGAGAATGAATCATTCTATATACATGGGTGGCTAAAAGCTTGGCAGTACAGTACCCTGCAGGATCCTGCCCGATGTAAATTACATATATTCAGTGCTGTAGGTCTTTTTTTTTTTTTTATATACTTGAACTGCAACCACAGGTTTCTATTCATATCATTTTTCTTTTCATCTATTTTTCACACATAGCTTACCTGACACATATACTTTTAAATAAGTATTAAATCACTGTATAGTATTTGATAAGTTAAGCATAGTTAAATATTTAATGCTACAAAGATGATATTGTGTAAAATAATACAGTATGTGATCTGTAAAAAAAAATCTGTAAAGAAATAATGCACTGACATTTTTCTATACTTGTTCCCTTTATTCAACATATTCAATAAAGCTGTTTAATGTTTCGTTTCATCAATGATATTTCATATGTTTATTAACACTTAAAGTCAATTTTCTATGAATTATTAAGGGAGCTGAAAAGTTCCCAAAGTCATGGTGCAGTAATATTTTTTTTCTGATTTATTCAATTTTCTTGATTGTTTTGTTTAGTTTTCTAAGTGCTTTAGTTGTGGCTTTTGCAACATTCATTTAAAATAGACAAGTTCAATATGAGTTCAAGTTGTTGTTTTTTTTTTTTTTTTTTAGCAACAGGAGGGGAAAATGACAAGGTTCTGTGGAGCAGATCTAAGGAGCCATATATTAGGTAAGACATTTTGAGTATACTTGAATATCGAGGAGAGGATGAGTGTTTCTAATAAGTATTATAGTAACAGTTTTAAACTTTTATATAGAGAAAATTATCTTAATTTTTGCAATTATTATTAATGTAGTATTTTCAGAACATAAAGTAGCATTATATACAATATAAGTAGGACATAAAATAAAAAGCAGTATTTTATCTTTTTACAAATAATTTGTCGCAGAAGGATAATAAATTGGAGCTCACTACTCGGCACAAAAAACAGGATTTTTTTATATATATATATATATATATATATATATATATATATATATATACACACACATATACACACTATATGGGGGGAAATGTTTGGATGAATTCAGGTGAGTCTTTGCTTCATTAACAAATGTTTATTACTCAATGTTTTTTGTTCCCATTATAATTATTTTATATGCTGACCTTATTAGTTTCTGAAGTATTTGTCACATTCTGACTATAAATAATAATTTTAGACCAACTATTTTATACAAACAGTGCAAACATGTTTGACTACATGTTATATCTTATCCACATGTCATTGTTTGTACTTAGATTTAATCCATTATTGTCCATAAAAAGACAAAAATAGCCCCTTCACTACCTACCACTTGACTACTAAGTACAGTTAAAATCATATTGTGATCGTTCCAAGTTTGTTTTGGCCTCTGTCTTTTAAAAGGACTCTTGTGTTGCTCTGACAAACCAAAGGTGAAATATGTCAAAATGGAAGCTGCACATATATTTCATATATATATATATATATATATATATATATATATATATATATATATATATATATATATATATATATATATATATATATATATATATATATATATATATATGTGTGTGTGTGTGTTGAAAAAAGTTAGTTAGAAGAAAAGATGCAGAGAAAAGGGAGAGGGAGGCGATATAGAGGTAGTTTATGGTACAAAAGATAAATATGACAGTCTTCTTAGAGAGAGAGGCTAATGGATTTCTCTTGTTCACCCCTTATCCTTTTTCTAACACATCCCATCTACTGCAGCTTATATTGAAAGCTCTGGACACTCGTCACGACTCGCTGCTCTAAAGTAATGGTGGGTTGCTTCAAATAAGAAATGACCATTAATATAAAGTGCTTTTGTTGTTAGGATTTCCAATTTCTATATGATTTCAATTCACCCTGACATATTGCTATGTAATTCAGAGGCAGCGGTTAGCTTTTTTTTTTTTTTTTTTTGACATTTTAAAAACTGTGCATTAGAGATCACGCTGCAGTATTTTTCACCACAAATCTGCACTCACGGTCCATGCCTGACGTGACATATGATAATGAATTTTATGTGCACCGTCCCCATGCGTGACATATATCTCTGTCATATAATGATAAATGCGAGACCTCTCTAAGCCAGATTGATTTTTTTTTTTTTTTTTTTTTTTTTTTTTTTTTTTTATTCAGTGATTTCTCAGATGAAAAAATAGCTGTCAATGTCTTTTATTCTATAGTCATCCTACACCAAGGTACACGCCCTTGTCAGCCATTTAACGGCTCGGGAAATAAACACTGCACTGACTACGGAGCATCTCTCGTCCACCAACAATATAGCGCTTCATTTTTAACCATTAACATTTAAATGGCTGCCACGATTGATTGAACAAGTTTGAATGGCAATTTTAACACACAAGTGATTCTTCTCATCCCATATCAGCGCTGATGTTGTCACAACGTTGCATTACGGGTGCTTTGGCAATTATGCCTTCAATGTTCACGGCATTTTACAATCAGACAGCTCTATTTTGAAGAGACCGATATACACGATGTCACAATGAAACTTGCAGTAATGGTATGACCTTAAAAAGTAGCTCCTCGGTGAATAAATAATGCACAATCAGTCCTTGACTGCTCTTTCACTATAATGAAATATTATAATCCTATGTCAGTGAAGATCATTTAGGAAAATGAATGTGCTTAATGCGTCACATTTATGCCATTTGGATATACCTAAAGAGTTTTGTGGTTGTCAAGTTCATCCATCTACGGATTCACTGTTTATATAAAGTTAGGAGATGTCCTGGATATTCGATGTATTTTCAACAATTTTATTTTGCCATTGAAAAGACCAAAGTGTTCTTTGTGTTTTTTTGTTTGTTTTTTTTTAGCATGCAGTCCTTTCTCTGAAAAGACATGCTAATGATGTGCTAATTAGTTTCTCTCACTGTAAAATTCCTCTCTTGAGACGGGACGACCATGGCTTAGTTGGGAGAGTGGGTCGTCCATTGACCGAAGGGTTGGCGGTTCAATTCCCGTTGTGTCCTTCGCCAAGACACACTGGTGTATGAATGCGTATGAATGTTTGGTGGTGGTCAGAGGGGCCGTAGGCGCGAAATTGCTGCCACGCTTCTGTCAGTCTGCCCCAGGGCAATTGTGACTATATATGTAGTTTACCACCACCAAAGGGAACATGTGAGAGTGAATGACTGATGGATCAATAATGTAAAGCGCTTTGGGTGCCTTGAAAAGCACTATAGAAATCTAATCCATTATTATTATTATCATTATAAATGCATTGGCTGCCTTGACTATTTTAAAAGAACATTTCATCCTGTACATAAGCCCTAGAAAGGTTGTTGAAGGTGAATAGTAGAAGACTTTTGACATTTTGGAGTCATGGATTTACATTCTGAACTCGGAGTGTTGGTAAATTGAAGTGAACTTTGGTTAAGGTTGGAATAAATTAGCATTCATACGCTTCATCAGCAGTAAATTTCACAAGTGGACATATTGGAAAAGCAATGAAGCAGTGAATGTTTTACAGTTGTGTTCAATATTAACATGTTTTTGTCTTGATGTATTGGTATTATGAGGGGGAAAAAAGTGTGTATATGCGTCGAAGCTCAGAAGGACTTGATAAGGTTTGGCTTCTGCGTGCTGTAGCCGGCAACATTTGGTTTTGTATCAGCTGGCAAAACAGAGCAGCAGTTTATTTTTGTTAACTCATATCAAAGTGATGCAGACGAGTGGTGTCAGAAAGAGTTGTAGTGTAAGAAACGAGCTGTAAGACTTTAAAGTTGCTTGGTTTATTTTCAATAAGTAACTGTAAAAGAATTCACTGTGTGCACTGAAGTTATTCTTGCTTCATTCATGTTTTGCAGAAGTCGTTGCTCCACTGAGCAAAGCATTTCAGCACCAGCTGCTCAAATGAGCTTGCTCAGTCTTTTAAAGTAGAAGACTGATGCCATACTATGTAGGATTATTGCATGTGTCAGGTTGTAGTGTGTAACAAAGTGGGAATATATTATAGTTAACAGGATCAGGAGGTTAAAAGTGCATCAGTCACGAATGCAAGATATGTACGTCACATAATTTAGTTATTGAATATATTTTGAGACCTAATTTGTAAAAAGAACAATCATGGAGACTCTGTATAGCTTTGTGCAGTTGCTGTAAAGTGTGCATTAAAATAAAAATATTTCGGTAACACTTTACTTGACGGGTGAGATCATAACACATTCATAGCAGTTTTCATAAACTGCACATGAAACAGTCATGACTGTTTCATGAGACATTCATACCAAAGCTTTCATGAATGTGGAAGACAGAACGATGATACATTTTCAAAATAAAAGTGCAATAATCGTAAAGCACTGTGGCACAGGCTATTATTTGACAGCCTGTTGCTGGAGTGGGTGGGAATGGAAAGGTGTGGTCATTGGGAGTGGGACATGTCCTGCAAAAAAAAGGAAAAAGTGGCAATTTTTTCTTAGATTTTTTATATATATATATATATATATATATATATATATATATAATATGGGGAAGGTATGTGGTAGGTGAATGGTAGATGCGAGATTGGAACGGCTGGACACACGGTGGGCAGGATGGAGGCGGTACTCAGGACGTTCTCCTCAGGAAGTCCCACGCGGTTTCAACACTGAGGTAGTTCAAAGAGGATCGGAACATTGTCAATTTTACACTTTAGAAAGATGACAGCACTGTTGAAAGAAACAGTGCTTTGTGATAGTTGGACTTTTATTTTGAATTTTATTTTGAAAATTTGCCGTCATTCTGTGTTCCACATTCATGAAAGGTTTGGTATGAATGTCTCATGAAAGTCGTGAATGCTTTATGTGCAGATTATGAAGGTTGATATGAATGCGTTATGAACTTACCCATTACGTAAAGTGTTACTGATATTTCACATGTAATTAAATGTAATTATTATACTTCTGACAGTTGACCCCGCTTAGGGGAACATACCCTTTTAAACTAAGTTAATTGCACTACATTTTTATGCTACTGATACAACCACTACTGATGGTGTGCTTTTGTGTGTGTGTGTGTGTGTGTGTGTTGAATGCTTAGTGGCTGTACTCAAGTGTTTAGTGTTTGCCCTATATACTGTATTTATAATTTATGTGCATTATTCTCTGTTGGTATATGTGTATGTATGTTTTGTTTTGATGTATGTGATCTGACAGACACCTTAATTTCCCTCGGGATTAATAAAAGGACTCTACTCTACTCTATTATATGGAGAAAAAAATATGGGAATATTTTCTATACCAAACAAAAATAATCTCAAAAGCTGATTTTGTTGTTTGGACTCTTGTAAATGTGGAACTGGACTGGGTTCCACTGAAAATGTAAAACCCTGGATTGTCCCATTCTGAATAATGCAGTTAAAAGCATTTTACAATACATTAAGTTGAGGTGAATGAGCAAAAATAAATGAAAATGAAACAGACGTTGCTGTCCATAGCTTTTCCATCTATGCCACAAAAGTTACAGTCATGCTGTCGAACATCCTCCACCCAATAGAAAAAAAAAAAAACTACATTCGACGTACATCAAATGGATCTCTCCTTGGTGTATGCTGTGCCTGAGGGGTTCATCAGTTTCAAATGGCCTCCAACCAACTCATGTGTGACGCAGGTGAGGGAAGCGTATATCTACACTGAGCTCTGTGATGGTTCCTCAGATGTGTGTGTGTGTATATGTGTGTGTGTGTGTGTGTGTGTGTGTGTGTGTGAGACAGATGTATAAAAGGACTTTAGGATCATGAAAAGCATGTAATGTTAGATCTCTATGTGACGTGGTAGCCTGGCTGTCATGTGCATTATTGCTGGCTGTGCTTAGTTGGCAAGCAGCCACTCAAACATGAAGTTACATTAAATTGATTTATGTATCAAGTTGAAACAGCCGTGCAGGGTTTTGGTGTTATGGGAAATGGACTGTTGGGAAGTGTACTCTATCTTCTCTATGTAATATGCTAGTTTTGGTGACTATGTGCGCATGCATGTGTGAAATATGATTTCAACTGTCAAACAATAACATTAGGCTTTATATTGGAAACTACACTTGTCCTCTCTATTTACAAGACCATTTTCTCATACACATCGATGTATGTACTTGTACTGTATGCACCGTCCATCTATCATCGTCTGTTATTTATCTGACTCCTTTGTGGTTGGCTTGAGAATAAGGCATTTGAAAGATGCACATGAATCATGTATTTAATTGAGTCGACTCCAGAATAATAATTAAAAAAAAAACTGTTATAGAAAAACATGTTTATGAATTTTCATATAATATGGTATTCTTTGGTTTTTATTGTAAGCATAAGAAACTACTGCTTTGGTATTTATTTCCTTCATTGATTAAAAACCCTCACTGAAACTCAATGACTGAGGACCAAATGGGTAAATAATGGGTTTTAGAGACAGGTGTGTACAACAGTAAAATTATTATCCAAGTGATTTATCATGAACATCCTTCATATTTTTGGAACTTGCAATGATTTACTTTATTTGCTGTATGGTCTTATGTAATTGGAAAATAGAATATTTTTCTCAATACTGCTCTCTGAACTAGCGTTAAAGAAAATCTACTCACCTGTCTGACCTGTAATTGATTTTCTAGCCTCGTTTGGACATTGGTGCAACAATATAATCATAATTACATTTTATAAGGTTGTTGGACTGACCTGCATCTTATGTTCAGTGTAGAGATACTGTTTTAAATTTTTCCTTTCCTTTCCTTTCTTTCCCCTTTTCCCTTTTCTTTTCTTTTCTTTTCTTTTCTTTTCTTTTCTTGCATGCCAAAACTGAGCAGTTAGTAGATTATCAATATTCTGGACTGTGGACAGAGACTGACATGTAAAGTTAAAGGAACTGCTTTAACCTTTTACTTACATATTACTTACACAGATCCAAATTACAATGTTAAATTCCATGAGTGACGATGGAGGCAAAAAAAAAAAGGGATGTCTCTTTTGTAGATAACAACAAGGTAATAATACTTTTGGTAAAGTTCAAAGCATCTGCAAAAGGCAGAATTCACTGTGGAAAAACACTGTTGCCTACGTAAATAGCACCAATGTTAGCAGGAACAATAACATGTTTGGTTGATAATTGGAATGTTTCTATGCAGAAGCTTTGCTTATGCATTTAACACCTGTGTAGAAACTCACCTCTGAGACACTGTCGCTCTAAATTCAGTTTATGAGCTGTTGAATGATATTAAATTAATGGTTAATGGCATCAGCTGTAAAATATTCTGTGAATTATTGGAGAGACGTGAACACTATGCATGTTATCTCTGAATTTCATATATTTTAGGATGAAAGAAACAAAAAACAGAACCAGACCAGTTTATTCCATGTCCAGATGTCCTTATTTTCCCATGTTCTCAGAGTGTAATTGTTTAAGCAGAGGTGTTCAAAGTACTCACATTCTGTACTTAAGTAGAAGTACAGCTACTTATGTGAAAAAAGTAGAAGTACTGATTCAACTCTTCTACTTAAGTAAAATACAACTTCTCAATTGTAATGAAGTACAAAAGTAAAAAGTAAAACTGATTTTTTTTTTTGTCATGAATGCAATCATACTCCAGAAAATAAAATCTGAAAATAAAAGTATCTAAAATAAAGCCTATAAAAGTGAGCTACTGTGTAGATAATGTGTTTGATGGAGTCACAGTTACTCAGTTTTGTGGATATGAGCAGGAAATAAATAAATAAAAGTTATAGATATGAGATAAAAATGCATAATTTTAATGGAAAAAGTCAAAATTATGAGAAAAAGCATCAAAATTTGAGATAATAAAAATCTAAATTATGAGATAATAGTCATATAACTAATATATATATATATAGTCACAGTTTCTTTCCTCCTCTATTTTTCATACTGTTGCATTTAGTTTGAAAAAGGTAATGTGTTTATTCTGAGAATGTAAAGAGTATAAAGTACAGATATTTAAGTAAAAATGTAAGGAGTAAAAGTAAAAAGTTTCCACAAAACTAAATACTCAAGTAAAGTACAGATACCTAAAAAATATACTTAAGTACAGTAATGAAGTACTTTTACTTAGTTACTTTACACCTTTGCATTTAAGAATGTCACATTTAAGGTCATATGCTGTTCCTGGTGGTGTGTGTGTGGATGTGCGTCACCTCTACAGGGGTTTCAGAGGTGCAGTAACACCAAAACAACAGGAGAACATCAGTGCAAATGAGTTTGAGAAAATTCATATGTATTTAGTGACACATGGTATTATTTTTAGTATCAGACATTAAATACATCTGCCTGAATTATTTTATAGCTGGAGTATTTCAATGGATTTCGGTATATTTTGATGCAGGTAAAGAAGCACAAACTTTTTTTTTTTTTTTTGTTACGTAGAACTCTGAAAAATGAACAAATTGCACTCATCAAAAAAAAACTTCTCTGATTAGGTGCAAAAGAAAAACCTCCAGCACATCGCAGGTGCAAATGCTGTGCAATTATCTGGGTTTTTTTTTTTCCATAATGGTGAGTACAAAATCTATTTGTATGTTTGGGGTAGTTCTAATACAGGGGTGTCAAACTGCTGTCCTCGAGGGCCGGTGTCCTGCATGTTTTAGATGTTTCCCTCTTCCTTTACACCTGGAGGCCATTGCATCATTATCAGTCTGATAAGCAGCTGTTTATTAACTCTTGAAGTATCAGTGCTGATGCGTTCTGAATGGATGATTTTGTTTGAATATTCAGAAAAATACAACCATTTTCCTTTTAGTTTTGTGCATGGACAAGGTGCCAAAAAAGTATTTTTTTAATTTGATTTTAAACATTTTTTAAAGGCAAAATTAAAATTGCTGGGGCCAAATTTCAATAGTAGTTTTCTTTCCACATTTGTCATTTTGTAAATATTTATTAGTTTTTGTTCATTTTGTTTATTTTTCTACATTTTGGTTTTCTTTGATTTTCTGCCATTTGTGTCTTACTTTGCTCATGTTACCAATTATTTTGTTAGTTCTCAGGAGTTAAAGGGTTAAACTGAATCACATGGAAGAGGGAAATATCTAAAACATGCAGGACACCGGCCCTCGAGGACTGGAGTTTGACACCTATGTTCTAATAGATAAGGTGTTATATTATAATACCTTCATTTCAAAAAACATCCGCATCAGTTTCTGTACCTATCTCAAAAAGTGTTTGCTCTACAAACTTGCATACCTCATCAAATATTTTTTTTATGTAAACTGTATTATGTAGAATTATTTATATGTGGAAAGCTGAAAACAAACATCAAAAACATACTTTTATTAACAGTTGGCACAGTTACGTCTTTTTTTGTTTTAAAGTAAACTAAACATGTAAATGTTTTATTTATTATGTTTTATTTTCTAAAATAAACGGGCAAAAAAAAGATTGTCCATTCATATTTATCTACTTCAACTACTTTATATTATATTCATTTCTGTATTCCTCTCTGAGATTTGGCTTTTAATTAGTTTTTATTCACAGTAAAATGCAAATATTGTACCCTCTGGTATGTGCAAACATATCCTACTAACCAGTAGATCTGTGCTATAAATATCGTAATGTAAGTGTGTGCAATAGTCACATCATCTGCAATGTAGGAGACAAATGAGCTTGACATTTTCTCATCTCATTTCAAAGTTACTTGATACATAATGTGCACATCGAAATCATTTAGACTGAGTCACTGGTAACAAGACTGAATAGAATAACCTACTGTTGGTCTGAAGGCCTTGTCCACTGTCATACAAATGGCAAAAAACATAGAGTACAGGCCAGAAGTTTCTTTATTTTCATGACTATTTCCATTGTAGATTCTCACTGAAAGCAATAAAACTATGAAAGAACAGGCGCAGTCGAAAAAAAAATCATCAAGCGCGACAACGAAGTATCACCCTAACAGACAAGGAGAAAACACCTACCATGTTTACACACATATAAAGGCGAGGAAACAATCAAACACAGGTAACACACATTAGGAACAAGGTATAATCAGCACAAACATGGGGAAATGAAGGTAAAGGTCAGACTAGAGAAAAACAAAAGGAAATTTATCAAAATAAAAAGGATGTTACAGACGAAGATAGAAACAAAGCACTAAATGATACATTATAATGTCTTGGTTGTGTGTCCAAACCTTTAGCCTGTACTGTATGTCAAAAAGTACAAGTCATCATTGAACTTGAGCATGAGAGGCATGTGTGATGTGAACTTGGTGATCGTCCATCAAAGCTGTCAAAAGTTATTAAGAGTACAGTGTTGTCCCATTAATGAGCAACGAACAAGATAAAATCACCCAAAACCAAGGCTCAGTATCAAATAAAAAAAACAAACATTAAAATAAAAAGAAAATAAAAATACATAATTAATGGTGCTTTTCGTTCTATTTATTTGTATTTGTTTTCCTGATTTGTATTTATTTCTTTTCATGTTATTTGTATTTATTTATTTATTTTTTTTAAAAATACATTTAATTGTTTCAGCTTCAGGATGATACTGTTCTGTGTCGATCACTAATCCATTTGTCTATTTGCCAGCACCACACAGCTGTTATATGCTCCTGAGTATATAGTATAATTGCAGGTTAAAAAAAAAAAAAAAAAAATCCCAATGTCAGTGTTTTCTAATATCGTGCAGCCATATCATCCAGTGAGAAATGAACACAGATACCCATTGATTTCTAATTTTCATTATGGTGATGCAGGACATGGGGTAAGGTTTGTTTTTTTTTTAATCGTGCTTTTTTTTTTCACTGGTGACCTTTTTGTGGAATTATAACAATAGAAGAAGAAAAAAAGAAAAAAAAACCTGTTACTGTCAGAACTAGCCCAGTTATGTCCAAGGGTTAGCATTCACTTACACAGTTTATTTATGTGTTAGGTATTTCTGTGTTCATGATCAGTCACTTCTTCGGCAACAGAAGATATTTCAAAAGCAGAACGGATTACTTAAAAAAAAAAAAAAAAAATCATCACTTAATATTAATAACCAGAACAGTTTTTCCTCCTGATCTCACATCACAGCTGTAATCTGACTGCCCTTTAAATTGTGCCTGTGTGTGAATTCATAAAAGTGATGGTTGGGTGGATTTAAAAATGAAACACAGAAATGGATTTTTTTTTTTTTTTTTTTAAAAAGGTGTTAAAACATTTTCTCTCCTCTGAGTACCTTGATGCTTTTTGCCAGCATTTCTCTTCTTCCACCTGTCCGTCCTTTTTACCTGTACTCTTTATCTTTCACCTACTGCTGCCTTTCTTGTCTGGATCTTAAATACAAACTCAAAGCTACCTTCCTCATCACCACCTCCGCATACACCCACACATGTCCTGCCACTACCTTTTCTTCTTTCCAAATCTTTATACCACTTGGTTCATCTCTGCCTTCATGGACACACATTCATACACTGATTCATACTCCAGAGAAACACCTTCCACCCAGTGAAAAAGACAGCTTACTATTCCATATGTTGTTTTTATGCTTCACTGTGTACCAAACTTTTTTTTTGTAATTGGATCATCTCTCTTCCAGCAAACCCAACATCTGTTGTTTGAGGATTTTTTTTTTTTTTAATTTTTATTTTTTTACCACTTCACGCTTCATGTTAACATCTGTTCGAACGTACACATTTTTTTTTTTTGTCTCCACAAGCAATGATTCTGATGCAGAACTGTAACCATTTAGGAGGATAATGCTAGATATTCTTGGAAAGTGGACAATAACATAAAAATATTCCCCATCCGGCTCAGTTCATGCTTATAATTGGGATCCTTTTCACCCCCCAAAATGGGCTGTTTCAACAAGCCATACATGCATTATTACCCTAAACTATTAAAAAGTGTTTGCCTTGGCAGACCCTCTTGTCATATTCTCCCTTTAAATCTTATTAATTTTTTTTGTGGCTTAATAGACTGTACAAGAGTGTAATAGTGACAGCTATAGTGGAATATTTGCATGTTAAAACAGTAGTTATACCTGTTTTCTTCAGGATTAATTAGTAATAGTAATTGTCATAGTAATTAATTAGTAAAGGGAGGAATTGTGGTGTCACTCATTAGGTAGATTGCCAGTATTTTACAGTATGTCTGTTGAAGTTTTGGATCACTGGTGCCAAATTTGGTTTGAACAAAAGTGGCAGAGCTGCTGGAATACAATGGGTAGGTGGTGAACCAATACTACATGGTTCTTCCAGCAATATTGGATCTGTCTGTCAGTAATAAATGTTGTATTTAATGACAAAAAAACACTTCAAAAGTCTGACTTGGCTGGTGAGGGAGCTGTCATGTCTGACCTGTCAATCAAAGCTGGACACCACAGACTTCAATGTTTGTTCTTAGTTCTCAGTAATATGTATATTTCACAAAAAAACACCACACTCTAACACACTTTTAGGTTCCAGATTTTAAAAAAAAATATGTTCCAAGGTGAGGATTTCTCAAAAAAACGAAACAAAAAATCTTGTGTGTTCAAGGGTAACACAGAGAGAGTGGAAAATGATGGCGTCACACCCCATTTTGTGCATGTCTGGTATTAGCTTGTGTAATGAACCTGCACCTGAAACATCAAACCCACATGTATAAATCAGACATGCAGTGCTCTGTGTCCTAGGTCCAGTAATACCCATGGTGTCCACAGATTGAAGTCCCAATGGAAATGATTTGTATGAACATTAGTGTCAGTACATTTGTTGTTTTTGGAAAAGGAAGGTCACATGGACACTTTTTTTTTTTTAAATGGAGGAATAAAAAAATAGAACAGTATCTCTGTTAGTGTAAATGAGGAACACCACAAAACCACAGCAAAGATTACATTTAAAGGTGTCATTCCATGGTTATTTCATTAATATTACTGTGTTCTCCATTGTCATTGTATACATTGTGTGTTGGTTCTATTTAAAAAAAAACAAATAAACTTCCAGTTTGCTTTGCTGTTTTTGCACGGTAGAAAAATTACATGAGGTCGAACAACAGAGTTTACCGGTACTTCCTCATACGCGGTCACGAGGCGTCTGTGATTGGCTCAGAATGTGTGAAGGAACACTTCCCCTTCTCCTCTTGCTGTGTATGTATTTAGCTTTACCCAAGGAGCATCCAGCTTGGTTTCGTGCCATTGCTTGATCTGAAAACGTCCAAGGCTCTATTTCCACAGAGAACACATGAACCAGTTTGATCCGCCATTTTTTTCCAGTTTGTGCAGCAGCTACTGTGGCGCCGTCTTCTCTTGTAGATGCTAATGCTAATGCTACTTCAGATTCACTGCTGAGGACGGGTTTAACCTCACGTGGGAGACTCTAAAGTCCCTCTGTCATCAGTATTTGGCTTTTTCTGCATCCCTCGTTCCTGTTGTTGTTTTCTGTGAATGCAGTATGCAGCCAGTGGAGGTGACAAACCACTTTCAATGGCAACATGTGTCGGTAAGTCAGGGTGACCCATCAGATTCCAAAAGGAGCGTGTAAAAGTGGTTTTCAGCGGAATGACACCTTTAAAGTTTGACAAATTTATTAAAGGCTCCAAATAAGAGTGAGACTGGAGTGATTTCTGGACAAAAAAGTATTGACTTCAGTGAAAGTCAATGCTTTTGGGGTCAAGTCCAGCAGCCATTAGAAATATTACACTAAGATATTTGGATTTTTTTTTTTTTTTTTTTTTTTTTTTTTTTACAGCTGGTCCTTGCCATTTGGTTGAAATAGCACTGTCATGCTGTGTGATGAACACTGTCAACTGTAACATGTCTTAATTGTGACACATGGATACTGACATGTCATAAGTGACACAAGAGTGACACTAGATAATTAGATTTTCTGCATTTGTTTTGATATATAGAATAGTCTCTATTGTCAGTAAATGTACACGCATGTTAACATGTATTACACACACTGAAATGTGTCCTCTGCATTTAACCCATCACTAGCAACCAGGAACGAGCAGCAGTGGGAGGGATTGGTCCTACAAAACACACTTACCACAATAGGATTACATCTATTTTCATTCACATGTTATATGTAAAGTGAATTTCCTAAGACCCTTATAAAGCACTTACTTACAATACCACCCCCTCTGTGTTAAATCTATTGGCATACAATCTCTGGTTCTCAGCAGCAGGCATAACAAACATAACTAATGATGCTGCATTTTCTCTTTTCAATGTCAAATCCACAAATTATAGGATGTTTTGTTCTCTGTATAAATACTTCGATAAGTACGTCATCCCATAGTCATAAGATGATTTCATCATCAAACATCACTCCATGGGTATCACTAGAGGGGCATTGTATATTATCATTTTATTAGGGGAGACCCTGTGGTGGTGACCTGTTTAAGTGAAATAGTTGATATAATCCTGACCATAGTCCTCTGGAAGATCTGCATGATCAAGTAGTGTTAACATGAAAGTGCAACCAATAATCCCACTATGTGAATGTATGAACAGGTGTGTGTGTGGATTAGGAAGGAATGTGTCTGTGACTGAGCAGAATATGAATGTCTCTGTGCTTGTCCTTCTGTTGTCTGTATGATGGTGTGTGTATATATACTGTGTGTGTGTGTATGTATATATATATATATATATATATATATATATATATATAAATAAAATTGTATACAAAATGCTATGCAGTGTATAAAATGTAGAGATTTTTATTAGTTGATGCTCCTTTCTAGTATCGCTGTTTGTGTTCAGTTTGTCTGGTTTGCAATACACACACGTAGCCTTTTTTTTCCAGATAGGAGTAACACCAAAATATTAAGGTACTTCTTGCTCAATGCTTACCTTAACTGAAGATGTTAGTATAAAAATGTAAGGGTATGGTAGTATGGCATAGAATGAACTAAAAAAAAAAAAGAAAGAAAGTAATTAACAATGTAGCAAAAACCAAACAGCTAAAGCTAAAAATGGCTTTTTCATTTTGTCCAAAGCTTGTTTTTCATGGTGTACAGGAATAAAATGTCTTTGCACCATGTGAGACCTTCCATAAACAGTGGTTTTCTAAATCCTATTTGATGTTATGCCTTTTATAATTGTGCCTTTTCAGTTTCGTTAAATCAAGGCATTTGATAAATTCAAAACTAAAACAAGTACTAAAAGTTCCAAATTAAAACTTGAAATTAAAATCCCATCATTTATGCACTCATAAAACTGAGCTGAGATCTTAGATTAACAACAACAAAAAAAAAAATGTATTTACTGCTATAATAACTCTGGTAGGGACCCAGCAAGTATAGGAAAAACCAGACCACCCACCTACGCTCACACATTTTTCTGCATCCTCGCTGTCCATCCTTTACCCTCCATCATACTTTTCTCTGTAGAGCTGCCAGAAAAATGGCTGTCTTTTAAATGGCCCACTCAGCATGGAAAGATGACTCGCTTATCATCAAGGTCTGCTTCCTACGTAGACATCGACTTGCGTGCGTGTACACAAAAACCTAAACACACAGCTGGGGATTTGTGCAAGGCTATGCATTTGCATAACCCCGCACACTTGCTCTCACTTCTTAGCCCTGAGTACATGCTTTCCAGGAAGATGCATGCACACACACGTCCATAACACACCCATCTGCCTGTTTCAAAGCCCATTTCTCATCTTCATTTCTAGCTTCTCCAGCTTCTACAACTAATGCCCAAACCTTCCTCTCTCTCTCTCTCTCTCTCTCTCTCTCTCTCTCTCTCTCTCTCTCCTTCCTGTTTTACCGTTTGCCCCACAGGGGAGATTTCACAGCGGGTGAAATACAGTGTTGCCAACATACGTCTCTAGCAATCAATTTACACTACAGGGCTATCTTTTTTTGGCTCGCCCTGCTTCATACACTACCACAAAGGGCAGCATGTGCATTGGGTTGGCCTTGTTCTCGTCATGTTCACAGGCAGGATTATTCTAAGATTCAATATTTGGGCTTTTATTTATGTGTTTATTGACAAATGACAATAATCATCCAGCATGTGCGATTTATTTAGTAGCTGAGGTCTGTGTTTGATGGGCTGCTTTTCATTTGTGACTGCAGTAATGTGGAATCTATAATGGCTGGTGCGGCTGCTCAGGCAGGTAAATATCAAGAGTTGTTTTTGATATGCGAGAATACAACATGGAACATCAAAAGAGCCATCTGAATTGCTTCTGGCATCTTCCCTGAGTGTTTTGTTTTCAAGGTAAAAATGGGTTGTTGAATTTGTAATGATGATCAGTCCGGCGTAATGTTTGTGCTCCCTGTAAACACTGTGTCGCCCTGCAGCACACTAGTAATTCCTATGTTTCAGCACCACTGGAGTGGACAGTTCCTTGCAGATTTTTTTTTTCCCCCCTTTCTTTGTTTTTTTGTTTTTTTTGTTGTTGTTTTTTTTCTACCACCAAAATAAATGCCCACTTACTAGGTGAGTGCAGCAATGCATTACAAGCACATAAAGGGGAGAGAAGTGACAGAGAGTGCCTGCAGTTTTTTTTTGGAGGGGAAAATATGTCCTCGCTCTTATCTGAACAATGATATGGGCTCATTAATTTGCTAGTCTCCCTGTCCCTGCTGAAGCCTGCCATTTCAGTCCATTGCATGTAGCTGTTAAGACAAAGCGGCAGTAAGGAGAGAGGGGAAAAACAGTACGAAGATGGAATAGAGATTAATGTTGACATGCAAAGAAAACCTACAATAGATTACAGACACAAAATCACACGCCCACACAGAGACGGAGAAATTGATTCCTTTCATTCTCCCCACATATGTATAAACACACACACACACACAGACTCCAGCTTAATTGGAACTACTGTGTAAAATTAAAAGCTCAAATAAAGAGTCGGGCGGACTGATGGACTGTCTTCATTACATTCCAGGCTGTCTCTAAAAATGACTGGGAGGAGACATGGAAGTAGGAGAGGTTTTAAATCACCATAATCCTTTCCCAGTAGCTTTCACTCCTGCTTTTGAGTTGCCTCTCTTACTCCCCTTCCTTGTATCTCTTCCTATTTGTCCATGTCAAACTACCCATGTGAGGAAAATAGGTGCCCTTCATTGTGAAATACTGCCAGGGTTTCTCTTTGAATATAAAAAAGAAAGAAAGAAAATTATCCCTCTATGGTCCTTGGTTGCTGTTACATTCATCTGTACTTTGTGCTCATTTAAGTAGCACAGACCCCTGCTGGTACAGTACCTGCCGTTATTAATATCATGGTATTATTCTCAGCTTTAAATGCTCCTATTAATTAGCACAAGTCTAAGGATTGCTTAGGGCAGCAGAAGTACACCTCAGTGATTCAACCTGTCATCTTTTATAGATGTTAGAGAGTCCAAGGCACATCTGCCCTCGGAGGGACCAGAGCGCCGTGTGGTCAGCCGTAGAATCCATTCTGTAGAAGTGGTCCAATAAAGTAGAGGAATAATGAGCAACGGAGTGTGAAAACGTGAGGCTTGGCTGAGCAAGGTCAGTATTATTGCATGGGCTGCGTCCATATTGATGATGTAGCTGAGAAAGCTTTGTGTGTCTTCTTAGAGTATACACGCCCACACATGCACACGCACACACATGCACACGCACACGCACACACACGCATAGTCGAGTTTTTATTGTGACCAATTACACAAACTAACATTGATTCTGTTTTAAAAAGGGCTGAAAACAAACCAGTGCTGCATTTAATGGGCCTCAAAGCTATTAAAATCCTAGGTTTTCAATATCACACCGCTATTAAAACATTTTTAAATGAACCCAGCCGTTTCAGTAGCGTAGCAGCTTTCTATAGTGAATTTAAGATTTCGACTCATTAATTATAGACTATCAAAAAAGGAAGTGTTATTTTTAAAATTACGAGATTAACTAAAGAAGCTTAATTTAAATTAACTTGGATAATTAATGTTTGTTTAAAATATAAAATCAACAAAAGGCCTACATGAACAATCATACAGAGCTTTCGGATAAATTAATCTAAAAATATGGGACAAAGCAACGAAAACAAAATGACAACGCAGACCATCACTGAGAATGACATTTATGTGTTTTGAATGAGAGAAAATTAATATGAAATACCTCAAATGAATAGAGTAAAATCAGTCATGATGCAAACCTGAGGGATTTATCAACAGAGCATTTATCCAGGCAGCCCACTGGCTATTGTTCTCCACACCCAGTTTGACATCCCCACAGATTCTATTGTTGTGAAGGTCATTTCACAGAAAAGAAATGAAAAGGGCTTCATTGCAGAAAGTTCAGGGTGAAGCCCTCGGCCTCATTCGGCTACTGCTGCATTATGCTCCTGTGGATGACTTCTGCTATTCATTTAGCACAATGCAATGTGGCCTCTGCAGATCCCAGTTGGACAACATGAATGGAGAGACCTGGAACCAAGCCATTTGTACTTTGTCAAAAACTTACCCCAAGTTGGATGGCAGACTCTGGAAAGCTACACATTTCCAGGTAGGTCACATTTAAATGGTTTATGTGTATGCAATTAAATATTTCTGCTTCCCTGTCTAAAATTAAAGGAAAATATCTATGTTATGGTGCATTAAATAATTTGTGGGGCTCTTGACCTACATGATATATCTTAAAAAAAAACAAAAAAAAACCACATTGAGCAATTCTTATTTGTAGTCATTTGTACATCACTGACCTACAAAACACAATTTATATATCTTCTTTTGAAAAAAAGACTAAAAACTAATTTCATTACAAGAACTTAGTTTTATTGGATAAAATACCTGAAGTAGTTTCTGAGAATGGGCCTATTTCTATTTTCACCGAGCAGTTGACTAATACACTGAACAAATAAGTGGTTAATGGTAGTACACCTACCATTAACCACTTGCTACAGGTACATTCATTTATAAATGCAAGTTATGGAGGAATGTGCACTTCTTTTTGCATGGGCAACTCCAAAATATGTTAAGAAAATACAGTCCATGTTGAGAACTGATTGTACCATCTCTTGTATTACCATTTCAATGAATGAGGATATAGTTTTACACTGCTTCCTCACAGACTATATGCATGGTAGAATAGTAACAATGTTTTAGCCAGTGACCATTTGTCGTTAATGAGGAGTTTCTTCAGACACTCAGATGTTGAGTAATAATAGTGTAACTGACTGTGTGTTGTGGTGCGTGGCTGAAAACCTTGTTCAGGTATCATAAAAGTTGTGCGTGGACATGAGGATCAACTTTAGCTTTGCTTTCAATTAGACTGCTAATGAGCTGACATTAAGGTCAAGGATGGACAGTGCTGCAAATGTGCAGTGCACACTAATTAAAAGAAACTTCACGATAGTAAGTTAGGATATCTTTACATCTCCTAGTTAAACAAAATAGTGATGCAGTAAAAATATGTTTTCATATGTGTGAATTTAATTTGACAGTGTTTGGACATTGTATACATTACGTTGAGTAAAAAGTGGACCAAAGCTGCCCTTATTACTTTTAATATAAAAGTGTTTAGTAAGATTTGTCACTTTCGGCACTAATTACTACTGCAGTATACTTGAACTAAGACAAATGTCCATTGTGTCCAAGACTCACTGGAAGACCTTTGTACTGTTATAAAACCAATGGAAATAATGAACTATTAAGATCATATTAACAGTCACTATTAAAGTGACTGTTAGACGATACAATGTTTAGATGAGGCTAGTGAAACAGTCATTTTCAGAACTACACACAAATCGCATGCTTCTATGTCACCATTATACATGTAAACTACTCAGATGACACAGTACACTGATATGGTTATTAATGGGGTAAAAGCAGGCATTTCAACAACCTCAAATGGTATAAAAATTGTCCATAGAATATCAGACTTTTATGCTTTTCTGTAGGTACTGTATTTAGAACTAAGTAGGTTCTACTAGATCATATTTTATTCTTTTCTTTTTTTTTCAGATTTTTCAACTGTAAAGTAGGTTTGAGTGTAAATATCTGAGCCAGAGAAACATAACAGGATTATGGTGTATGTTGTTCATATATACAACAGATATTTCACGACTAAATCAAAATCTACTGTATATTTTTCACCCCTTAGCCACATCCATGACATCAAAAAGCAAGACCCTTCAACACTAACCTGATCTTCTTATAGGGTACCACACACGCACACACAGCTGCTTATAGGCATACCATGGTGAACTGTCGTGCATTATATCACTATAAGGGTAAAGAGAAGCCTGTGGAGGAGTAGCTGGCAGTGATGCCAGCCACCCCGGCAGTTTGACAAGATTACGTCTACACCCAATTCAATTAGGAGCCCACTTTAGTCACTGCTCACCCCTTCAGGGTCTCCATAATCATAACAGATGGCTCAGTATAAGACACCCACCATCTTTCACCTCCAAGAGGCCTGAAGAGAAGCAGAGCTAGAGCAGGCATCATGGCACAGCAGGGGGTGTAAGGCTAGGGCTTTTTTCACTGCATGTTACAGCAATACTTCTTTTATACATGTGTGTGGTGCCTTGCTATATAAAATGAAGCAAAAAGACAGAATAGTAGAAAATAAGAAATGCACTAAAAAGGGGGGGATGCCTTTCACTTACAGGATAATACATATTATACACATTACTTAGGCTGAAAAATGTTTCAGGCCACTATAATAGCCTGAGTGATTAGTATACACAGCCTTCTGTAGGAAGTACTTTTTTTTTTCATTTGTTGAATTTTTCACTTCTTTGTAATTCAATCTTGCTGTCAAAAACACACCAAAACTTTCTGATATTTGTGAGCGAGCACAGTATAACATAACAAAAGGTTCAATCATTTGAGCACGCTGAGTCTTGTAGTCTATGTCTTTTGCCTAAGGATCTACAGAGGAGCAAGTGAGGAATCAGAAACGCCTTTTGTCTTTTACTAAGCACTCCAGTAACAGTAGTTCGACATGGATGGTACAGATCTGACACATTAAAAGCTGTGTTCCTGACATAGGCCAGAATAAAAGCATAATCAAGCCTATCACTGTTCTGTTTCAATAGAAATCTGATATTGAAAATGGAATCCAGGGCCAAGTTTTTCCATCTGAAAAGCTGTAAATAGTTGGTGTTTGGTCCTTAGCCTTTTCCCTCTGAAAACCCCAGAGGTATGTGTCTTGAATTATAACTTTACAAGCAGCAAGAGAGATGCTGGAAGAAGTCAAAGAGGATGCTGTTGAAATGAACATTTAAATTATGTTGTGGCAATATTATAGTTGATTCAGACAATTTTCTGTAGCATGGTATTTCTACTGTTCCACTTTGCTAACAATGTGTAATCACTGTTTGCTCGCTCTCTCTCTCTCTCTCTCTCTCTCTCTCTCTCTCTCTCTGTCTCTGTCTCTGTCTCTCTCTCTCTCTCTCTCTCTCTCTCTGTCTCTCTGTCTGTGACTCTGTCTCTCTCTGTCTCTCTCTCTCTGTCTCTCTCTCTCTCTCTCTCTCTTGCTCTTTCTCTCTCTCTCTCTCTCTCTGTGTCTCTGTCTCTCTCCCCAAATGCTTGACAATAATGAAATGTGTATCTACTTTTGTCATGCCTGGAGGTGTTACAGTCTCAATTTTCTGTGTTGTATTTTGTGTATGTTTGCAATAGAAATCATTAAACCTAAGGAAATGAAGTGTGATACAGTACTGTAAAGGGAAAACATTGAATAAGTCCAGATGTGGTTCTTTTTTCTTCTGCTCTGGTCACTCTATTTTTCATGTTAGCTTAAAAATCCTTTCCACCATGTGGCCTCATACAGAATAAATGAGGCCCCAGTTGTGTCACTTCACGATACATTTTTAAAACACCCAACACGTCGACCCCTTTGTGATGCCTTCGGCTAAGGCAAATAACATGTCCTTATGTCATTTGATGTTTGAGTGTATCTCTAGTCCCATCTAATGCCATCCCTGATTTCTTTCTCACCTCCCTCATCTTTTTGCTCCATAAAACATGACTTGAAAAGTACCAGAAATGGCACGAAACTTTCTGAAAAAAAAAAAAAAAAAAAAAAAACTTGCTCTTGTGATTAGCTGTGAACTGTATAAACAGAACGTTGTGACTTTTTGCATGTGACGGATATCGAGTTTCTCCAGCTGTGAGGGAAGTTGGCACTAAAGCGCCTCTCGGTGTACACAAAACACTGGATCAAAAGCACAAACAAGTCTTTTTATTTTGGCTAGATGAAAATGTTCAGACAATAGAAAAGCAGGCATCTAAACAACATGCATTGTAGTGATATCAAACACACTTTTACTTTCTTCTTTTTTCCTTGAACATCGCTGATACGTTATTGTTCTCACATCATTATAGTTGTTGCATTCTGAAACAAAACCTCAAGTATAGCTATATGTACTTCTACAGTATAACAAGTTACTGAACACTTACAATGTACAACATGAGCAAGGTGAAGTACAGTCATCATTTTTCTTTTCTGAGCTTGTACATGTGTCATCAAAGCCTCTGTACCCCACCATGTACTGATCCAGCCTTGGCCAGATAGAGCTACTTAGTACCCATAATGTCCCAGGGTCCCGTCTGATAGCTGCCTTTGAATCCTGTCACAGATAACACTGCAGATTATATGCCTCTCCTGAGTCACTTTCAAGTTGACTGTACTCCAAAACAGCAAATCTCACAATCTCAGTGAGTACATATCTGCAGCAAAGACCAGTATTATCCAGACTTCTATCTGACTTTTTTTTTTTTGTTTGTTTCTATCTGCAAACGCCTGGAGGGAATTGTTGTCAACATGTCATCGAGAAGGAGATGCATGCTACAGGTGCATGGTAATGTTATTGCTGTAGTGTGAGGTTCAATAAGGGAGTCATATCACATACAGTATATGCAAATGAGGAGCAAACACAGAAATAGTAGAACATACAGTGTCAGTATACTACATATATCCGTATTTTCAATGGCTATAGATAGCAAAGTGATTATAATACTCTATCAGGAACTGGAAGCATCTTACATGTGGTTGTTTAGCAAAACACTGATTACCCCGACCCCTGAAGAGGAAGTAGAGGGTATTGGTTTTGTTTCTTTTTTTTTTTTTTTTTTTTTTTTTTTGTCTCTATGAAGTTTTAAGGGAAGGTGTGAGGTGGTTCTGAATAGATCCCATTCAATTTTGGTGAATATAGGTTCAAGGTCACCAGAATATGTTTTTGCAATGATAAGAAATATGGCAAATCAGTCATAATTTCCTTTTCATTCATGTGTCCTCAGTTTTGCATATAGCTTATTTTTGCTCTCACTGTTGATGTTATATGTGCATTGACATCAGATACTTGAAGAACAAATTCTGAAGACTCGAGGTCAAAGGTCACAATAAAGGTCAAAATGGAGTTTTGGATATAACTATTTATTTTAGAGAATTCTAATGAGCACCAAAATGTTCACCTTTGAATTTTTAATCTTGTGTATACATTTTGACTTATTGTTGACCCAGGAGGTCTGGGGGTCACTGGGTCAATAACTGGAAAATTATAATGGACTATAACAGAAACATATGTGGAAAGAATCTTGGTTACTATTGTTGACAGATAGGAAACCTGTCATTTGCTTCAGAATGGTGTCATGACCTTTGACTTTGAGTGACCTTGAAAGGCACAAATCAAGGTCACATGATTTGAAATGGTCATAATATCCAAAAAATATAGGTCATAGGGTTAGTTACTATTGCTGCAGTCACTGCTTGTAGCAAAGCATTCTATGTTTATTTCATCATCAAGTTGCTATTGTAGACAGGTAGGAAACTTCATGTAGGCTCCAAAATGATATCATGAATGTTGACCTTGAGTGACCTTGAAAGGTAAGGTCTCACACATAAGATTGTTTATAGGATTTAATTGTACACTGTTTTCACCTGGATCTATTTATCATGAGACTTGCATATCTACTTGTATTATATTCCCATAATAGTTATATTATGTCAATAACACTTCAATACTGTATTCATTCATTCATTCATTCATTCATAACCTTGATTTAAACTTGGAGATATATTGAGAAAACAACCTCATTAACAATATAGCTGAGACAAAACAAACGTACCAACAAGTAAAAATTAAAAAGACAAATTAAAAACAAAGAAGTCTGCTTAAAACTAATGCAATATAATTATGATGGAATTAATTTAATGACTGTAAATGTAATATATTGAAAACTGTCACTTTTTGGTACTTTTTATATGTGCATTGTCTAAGAACAACTAAAAACAGACGTCTACTTAACAACAGGAGCAGCTGGAAATAAAATATGAAGTGATTAAGGATTTAATTTTCCGTAATGATAAAAGTGTTGTAGTTATGGAGAGTTGTTCAGGTGCACAGTAAGAACAATTGGACTAACCTACTTTAGTACACTCTGAAGGAACCTGCAGTTTGAGCCACTCCTGATATTGATTTGCATTAATTAATATAAGATGACAAAAGACTTCACAAACAAATAAAACCCAATTTCTTTTTTCTTTTGAACTTTATTAAACCAAAAATATTTCAGATGTTTTCTCAATAATGTACTTTGTTTCTCTTTTTTCACACACACACACACACACGCACAAAAAATGTAAATAAATATAAAAATAATATAGTCTTCCCAAACCCAAACATAAATAACAAACAAAAACAAACAAAAGCCTACACACACACACACACACATCAGTCAGCAAATGGTATATATAAGATACATCCAAACCCAATTTCTATCATGTATATTTTGTAATGTTGTAATATTTATTCATCTGAACACCCCATAATCAAAGCTATATATTCAGTACATTGTTCCTACTATTTGCACTTCTGGTTAAATGCTGAACTGCATTCTGTTACCTTGTGCAGGTGTAATGACGCTGCAGTTGAATGTAATTTAATCTCTTTACGAAGGT
Organism: Siphamia tubifer; assembly: GCA_020466265.1. Lineage (NCBI taxonomy): Eukaryota > Metazoa > Chordata > Actinopteri > Kurtiformes > Apogonidae > Siphamia > Siphamia tubifer. The sequence goes on along the minus strand of CM035800.1, from coordinate 12,343,937 downwards.
GATAGTTTGGACATTACGCGGCAGGTGTCAATGTATTGCAGATATATTCACTGACCTATCAGTCAAGGCTGTCCCAGATCTGCCACAGTGTGTCTTTGTACCACGACAATGAAGAGTAAACCACTATTGAATCAGTCCATCTGCCTACAGCCTCATTCTGCCTGAATCTATACATAATGTATAGAAAGTAGCACACCAGGCCAATTCTACTAACTTGGTCATGTGGATGGACAGGTGGGCAACTGTAAAAATAACACAATATTGGTATTATCATCTATTAATATTTACATTTTTATACCTTTGTGCTGCCTATGTTGGACGTTTTATTTAGTTCCTATGTACCTGAATGTGTACACATGGTGAATATGACTGTCTGCCTGCCTGCCTGTCTGTCTTTTTGACATTTGAGCTTTGACTCACACCAATAATTTGAGTATTATGAACAATCTTGTCTTGATAATCTCTTCATTATTACCTCCTGCTTCTCATTTCCTACTCCTATTATCGTCATAATCTAATGCACACATGACCACAAACAAAACAGCAAGAATAAAACAACATAATGATGGTATCCTCACATGTGACTACTGTGGTTTTCAGTATAATTATTTTCAAATGATAATTAAAGAATAGCCAACTGCAACATATGTGAAATAACATTTTAAAAGATACTTTGATCTCATTTTATCTATAAACGACAAAAAACACACAGGTAAACCATTAATTTAATTTAATTTATGTGAAAATTACATTTTTGTCATAATCAGGACTCAAGGTGTGATGATTTGTCTTATTTTTTTGTGTTGCTTCATGTATTTTTGTCATTATTAGTGTTTGGGCTTTTATTTTGGGATCTGTGTTTCATGTTCACACTTTCGGTCTTTGCTTCCCATAACCGGTCTTTTCCCCGCCTCTCGTTAAGTCCTCCTTGATGCGTTCCACCTATCTTCCATAGTATATAAGTTTCCACTTTTTCTCTGTCCAGTGGGAATTTGTCAGCCTTTGTTGCGACTTATGAGCAATATTCTTATTCTATTTTGGTGTTCCACTCTGTTCTGGTATTCTGGTTTCTGTCTTTGCCCCTGTCTGTCTTGCGTGGATTTCTGTGTGTGTGATCTCTAGGCTGTCGCCGATCATGAGCCTGCTTTACCCTGCTGGTGACCTTTCTTCTGGATCCTGGTAGGATTTTTGGATTTTCCTGGATACTAGTGTTCTTATTGAGTAATCACCCGCTCAATACATTCTCATTATGACTAAAATCTGTAAACGCAGCCTATGATGTGTGAGTCCTGCATTTGGATCCATCACTGGTACTGAGATTGTAACAATTTTGGCACCTATGGTCCATTAGCAAACATGTTTGCCTCAGCATCAGCTCTCTAACATTAGACTGTTTATTACCTTTGTAGCAAAGGGGGGTTAAGTTGATTAGCTTGGCATTCGCTGGAGTCCATGAATAAGTGATTGCTCAACATTTGTTCACACTTTAGTGTCGTGAAGAATTGGCTGAGTGAAATGTGCGTTTGTTTCTCCAATGAGTAAGTGTTTTAATAACAGAAGTGTCATATTGTCAGAACTCCCCAGATTCTCAGGCACAAGAAAACCTAATTTTCATACTATGTTATCAAAGTTATCATATACCAAACAACTAGTCATGCTGCTACTTTTTCTTAGTAGATAAACAAGTGAGGATCCAACCCATGCTTTGATTTCTTTAGTTGTACCATTGCAGAGCAGCAGAACAGATGGCATGAAGCAAGTCATGTATTTATCTAAACAAACACAAGAGAGTTTAGGCTTGATTTAGACTTGTGACCAAAATACTTTACATTTACAAGCAATATTCAATGAAAATGTTAGATCTTAATGTGGTAAAATAATACTAAAACTAACTGTCTATCTATTGGTCTGTCTGTCTTTGCTATTATTAAGAAATAATTATCAGAACCACAATAAATAATGTAAAAACTATGAAAAAAAATGTTTAAAATAGTAGTGAAAGAAATGTTTTCTATGTTGGAAAAGTGACTAAAACTGTACTTTTATTTGTAGAAAGTCCTCATTTTTTAAAACTGTTTAACATGGGAACACATAGAGTTGACTATGCTTGCTTGTAAAAACACTGTATTGCAAAAGAGCATCATAATGTTGCAATGTATACATATATCACCAAAAACAAAAGTGACTGATAGAAGACAGTGAATGACTTGATGAGGAGGAACTGACTCAAATGTTAATGCATTCAAGACCAGGCAACTAGGAACTGGGACAGAAAGGTATTCTGAGCTTTGCAGGTGACCAAAGCAGTCATTGTCTATCAGTCAAAACTAAGTATTTGGCACAACATTTACTAGCTTTCCTTTAGGGGAGGTACTTTCAGCACCATGGACAGCGGTCATAATGTTGGTCCTGTAGTTACAATATAGTATTGTTACACAATACATTTTGTAATTGCATTTATTACTGTAAAAATGCATCCGTCTTATATAATACACATCAGAGGGAACTACATTTCCTCATTCCACACATTTTCTATATCTTTCATTTACTTTCCATATTACAACACTGACAATTCTAGAAAGGAATATAAATGGATATTACATCCACAGAGATTTGTGCAATTTACCAATTAATTTATGTAGCTTTGTGTTTTACGTTTGACTGGCGCTGTCATTGATTGTGGAAATGCAATCTATCAAAAACAGGAAACTGCAGCATACATTCAATACTTAGGTTATGTCGACCTCAAGTATAAACATCTCAGAAGAAACAAAGTCAAAAAGAACTGGTCAAATACACTTTGGGTCATTTTAGAAAAATATGCCTCAACCATGATCCCACACCATTTTGTTTCTATTTGTGAGGTCAGGTTGACATGAGAGGACAGAGGAAAAAAATTACTTTGACTTACCTTTTTTTAATAAGTGAAGGGAAGAGGCTGCATTTAATACGCATTATGTTGTAAGACAGTGCTGTTGGATGCTGATAGTAATTCTGTGATTGTATGATCGATAATGTCATGAATACTTTTTTTTCCCAATGTTTAAATTGAGCTAAAATCACCATCGCATGCTTATAATTGTCTTTAATAACTCTACTAATGAATTTAACATTAGGGAGGTTGATGCTGCTATTTTTAGTCATATAGTTTTACAGACATAATTGTTTCACTATTTAGTTTGCTACATCATTTCTGAAGTTATGTCGTTTTTCCACAGTCTAAGTGATCATACAGATGAACAAAATAGTTTGCTCCCCCGGCTCAAATATTGCTTTTATACAGGAATGGAGGGATAAAGGTTCAGCTAAAGTACTGGAAGTAAAATGTCTGGTGAATCCAACTTTATACTGTAGAAATATACACTTGCTGCTCTCTTTCCATAATAATCACTGCTATTATGGTTTTAAAAATGCATTTCAAACAAGAAAGAAATCCACGGGTGTTGTTTGAAACTTAAAAACTCTCTGATTACATTTAGGTAAAGTAATAATTTCTCAGTGTGATTCACAAGGAGAAATTATACCCTGCTTTGCACACACCTATATCTGCAATTGAATTAAATCATGAAACGTCATAAAGACAAGTGCCCACTCTAATCTATTAGAACTCCACCCACTGCCTAACTGTGGCTTCCTATCTTAGCTTATTAATGAGACTGCATTAGTAACATGCTTTGCAGTGTTTCTCTAATTCTAATGGTCTTGCTGGCTGTGGTCTAGGAGGGAACACATTCAAATTTAAGCTTTTAATAAGGTTTAACGCTAAAGAGAGCGCTACCGCCTCCATCCTCCCACCCCCTTAGCTGTCTCTTAGCTGGGCTGGGCCACTGCTCCTTCATGTAAACGCACTGCAGCAGAGCACTTAGCTTCACCTGGGACGCGTCACCGCTCAGTGGATTTGACGACTGAGAGGCGAGGAAGATGAGGAGGAGGAAGGCGCTGTAGGGTAGAAAAGGGGGGTGGCTGGGTTGCACACACAGGGCCTTGTTAATGGGTACACAATGTGCCAAGAGACAAGAAGGAGCACACTCCAGCAGACAGTGCCGTCATCACAGAGGGGGAGACAAAATGGGAGGGGGGAGTGAGGGGTTATTATTCTCCGACTTTGTTTATCAGTTACTATTGGTGAGCACACAGACACACAAGGAGGAAAACAATAAACACACATACAGAGGCACTGATCAACACACACACACACACACACACACAGTCACACTTGGTGGTATGCAGGCAGACAAAGATGCACACAGAAATAAGGAAACGAGACACATTTGCACGCGCATGCGCACGCACACACACACACAGCATGGTTAAGTGAATCTCCTAAATCACAAGCCAGTATTCAATTCATTAGGGAGCTCTTAGCAGCTGTTCTTGTCTTACCACATCAAGGCGAAGATTTAACACATGAATCTAACACTGAACACTTAGATAAGTCTGCTTTTCTAAGAGATGGGGGGGGTGAGGGGGGGGGTTCTCTCTCAATAATAGTCAGCCCAGAAATTGGTTTAAAACCCTAAGTCATAAGTACCATTAAGCCTTGCAGTATACTCCAAATGAAATCAAAATTTTTGTATTCTTTCTTGTAGGTTATACAGTGGATCTTAGCTGCCCAAAATGATCCCTATTAGGCTGAAGTATGTGCAGACGTCCACAAGGCACTTACTGAAATTTTGGATGGTAGCAGTGAAATGCTACTTAATGCATTTACTTCTTGAGTACATTTTTAAGGTGTTGTGTTTATAGCATTTACATTTTTATTAGCTACTGTGGATAAGTTTGCTGTAAAATGTAAGTCTCATTAGCTACTTTAATAACTCCAGTACCTCTAAACTGACTACATGACTGTCATTTTTCTTTTTCTTCTAGTTGTTGTTGTTGTTGTTAGTGTTCTGTGCATGGGTCTGTGTCATGGCCCATGTAAAAACAGCACAACATACACTATTAAAAGTAATATTTGGAGGTAATTTTTCAGGCATTAAATTAATGACAGCAGGTTAATAATTTTGTGAATGTTTATTGCTTTTTTTTTTCAAAGTGATGGATTGTCTTTAAATGTGATGGATGAATAGGACAAGCTTTTTAACAAAAAGTATCACTCATTGTATGAGACCATCAAACTCACTGCACCTCATCATCTGTACTTTCCATTCAGTTTAAAAAACAAAAAAAAAAACAAACAAAAAAAAACTAATCTATCTCCTCAGCCTCTTTGTCTGGCTCATGGAACAAAAATATACAGTTACATTTTTCTTTTCTTTTTTTTTTTTTTTGTGGCTTTTTAGGTTTTCGTTTTCAAAATAAATTGAGCTGGCGCTGTGACAATCCAAGCTTTTTTTTCTGCATGACAAAAAGAACTCCTCTCACTTTAGAGAACTTTTATTCCACTGGTAACTCATCCATAGACAGCTGCTCAAATTGCCAGAGTATCGTTCCTGCTTGCTGTACAATAATGGTGGCGTACTTTGTACATTGGCTTTGTTTTTTGATTTATTTCTGCATTATATCCTTCTCCAAACACTGATATGGGTGGGCAGACATCTATTCAACCGCATTCTACAGCTTTTTGAGATCCTATCAAATTCAATTTTGACTGTTATACTGCAACTCTGACTGTGATAATATCTGTCTTCAGTCATGTAATGTAACTTTGGACAACTGACTTTTTATAGAAAAACTAAATAAAATGGCTTCAAAAGCCAGAATGGTCACAATCCTATAATATGGGTGTAATAGTGCACTTATTTTTTCCGAATGAATACAGCCTATGTGAAGAATGCAAACACTCACCTGTAGTTTCTGCATGAACTTTGAAGTGGAATACACATAGTATGAGCAGGGTGACCATAAGCAGACCCCATGTGCCATATTTTATATCCTAGACCAGTGTTATTCAGTCCTGGGGTCAGAACCCAACATGCAGTTACCTGGAATTTAAATGAGGTCACCTGAGATTTCTATTAAAAAAAGAAAAAAAAAAAATTAAAAATTAATAATAAAAAAATATACTGTGAGTTGAGAAAGTAAATCACAAGGTTGAAGGTTATTTTATTTATACCCACGGGTAGATTTGTTTTGCACACAGAGTAATTGCATTTGGCATTATAATAAAACACATTGAACTTGTTAGGCAGGTACTTGACCGAGTGTCGAGATGATAAGTGCTCAGTGTTCTGTCATTCATCAGTATAGCAGCATGGATAAGTAAAAGGATCAAATAAACACAATTAATAAAGTACATGACAAATTGTGAAGCAGTTACTGAAGCACTGTCGTATCATTTATCTGTCAAATATTCATTGTGGTCGGTTTCAGATGCTGCAGCTCTTTCATAATACATAGTTTGAGTTATTGTTTGTACTGTGTTAATTATCAGCCTTATGAATACAAGCTGGACTGACTGTATATATCCTGACCAAGGGAAATAAAACTCTCTCTTTGGTTTTTCTGTGGTCCATAATACTATACATTACATAGCACAAATGTTATTTAATATGAACATTTATTTGCAACGTAGTGCAGTAAATTATTACATGATCAAAAACAAATTAATGTAAGCCAAAATAAAAGACTCAGTGTTGAATGACTGGGGTGAAGTCGTTCGAGAAAGGTTATAAACCATCTAAGCAGTGCACACACACACACACACACACACACACATATACTGAAGGTGAACCAACATGGCGGCTCAGAGCAGCTTCATATTTACAAAGCCAGACTTGGATGACACTCCATCTTCTCTAAGGTCTCCGATTTGGATTTATTTCAGATTCTTCACTGGAGAGAGAGACGAGTCAACAAAACAAGAGTCGTGTTCTAGCATTGTGTTGTGAAGATTGGTTTTATGTGAGGGTTTTTTTGTTTGTGTCTTTTACATGAAATTCACTGTACAAACAACATATTGGAAATGTATTTCTGTATCAAAAAAAACAACAACCCTGTTTTATAACCTTTATTTTAATAAACGAAGCAGCAGTGGGAGAGCTCTTGAATAGGGTGTAATTGGGACCCCCCTTCAACATTAAGAAAAAGGTGAAATCTCCCTTTGATTGACATAAGTGTTCGTCTGGATTCAGAACACTCAACTCAAGAGTCAACTGCTGTGTGGAGCTTGCACAGTATGCACTCTGATTAACTTAAGTAAAGGTTCTGTGTTTATACTCGGCTGTCAAAAACAATAAGCTCACATCAGCATCGTGAGCAGCTCGGCTCAGGATTCTGATGGAGAGGGGGCTGTAGAGGTCAGAGACAGAAAGGCACAAGAAGAGAAAAGTAGATGGAGGATGAAAGGCATAACCTCAGAGAACATAAATATGTGGGACTGCTTTAAGTGGGATGTGTGTGTTGACATGCTCATGAGCACAAAGTGACTAAGCAAGTGCGTATATTAGTGTGAGAGACAGACAGAGATGTGCCCCCACCAGTGCTGAGGGCAGCAGGTTTTTGGCAGAAGCAGCGCTTTCGTGGGCGGAGGGGAGGAAAAGAGGACAGGAGAGTGGAAAGGAATGAGGAGGAGAAAGAGAGGGGTTTTGGCTGCGTTACCAGCGCCCGGCCATGTGGCGATGGCAGGGTCATGTCAGGCCTGATTGGCCTCAGTCTTTGATGTAAGCTGACCTTGAGAGCTACACTGTGAACACCAGCCGAACACGTTCCTGTGCTCGGTCCCAGAGGCCACAAGCAGGCAGGGGAGGCAGCCACACATGCATGATATTGCACAGATGTGCACATTACATACACACACAGTTAGTGCATGTCATAAAGGGTTAGTTCACCCCAATCATAAAGAAGACATGTTATCTAGCTAAGCAGAGAGTGCTGCACTTATTTTCACAGGGTTTGAGGTTTTTGACATTTCTGCTTCTACACAATAACATTTTATTGTTTCTCTTAGCACATTTATATAGCTGGAAAAGTTAAAAGTAAGGTGCCTTTTACAAGCATCTCAGCCACTCAAGATAATTAACCTTCCTTTTTGACTCTTTATTTTGAGGTGTACAAAAAAACTCACAAAACTCAAAAACAAGTTCATATATGGACTCACTTAGAGGAGATATTTTGTCATGTGGATGAGTCCAGAATTGTCATTTGTAAAGAGCTTTACCAAATTGCCTTCATCAAACATGAGGAGTATTGTAAATATTACTTATATTAACAAACATTCTGAGGGTCATCTGAGAACTGCAGACTTAGCCTATATATATTAACAAGGACTTATAGCTCAGGAGTCTTTTAGGGAAATTCTACAACAATGCTGGACAATAGAAACAGTATTTGAGATGGATTGTCTTTACATGAAGACATAAGACAGAAGGACCCTGGTTCAAATCCTGTGTGGAGTTTGCATGTTCTCCTCGTGTCTGCGTGGGTTTTCTCCAGTTTCCTCCCACCATCCAAACACATGCACTGATAGGTTAATTGGTTAATTTAAATTGTCCATAGGTATGAATGTGAGAATGTGTATTTGTCTATATATATGTTCAACCCTCAGATGAACTGGCGACTCATACAGGGTGTACCCCACCTTCGCCCATTGTAGCTGCATTCGGCCCCCATAGACCCCCACCATGGTGTTGTGTGGCTTTTATCTGTGGCATCCACTTGGGTTTCTGTTTGCTCCGACATGTGTCTGTCTAATTGTGTTCACTAAATTGATGGTTGGGTGGTGCCACTCAGTTGCTGCACTGGTTGCATGTCATACCTGACATTTATTCGGTTATTTGTTTTGATGTAATTTTTCTGTCTATTTTCTTCCGTCATTCCAAAAATGTTGCCGCTATAGCAGAACAGATTAATTCTCTGCCTTTACTTTAGTTGTGCTTATACTGTCATTGCCACAACAACTGCATCCAGTTTTACATGGAGCTGTGCCATTTAACACATGCCTTTTCACAGGTGCTAAATATAGACCCAAAAACAGCCACTGCAATCGGTTTCAGATTTGGTAAATAACACTGTACATGTTAAAAATACACATTTGCATCTACTCCTCACAATAATTGCATATACATCAAAGCAGACATGCTAAATGGATTGTGTGAGCTATTTTGCCCATGTGACAGATGCAAACCTCAGTGCGCCCTGTTAGTAGATAAGCCACAGCATGTTTTTGCCTGTGCAGTCTTTTTACACATGCAGACCTTCAGTAAATCAGATGCCTAATCTCTAGGGTAGATCATTTCTGAAAACTTGCGGTTGAGTGATAAGGCTGAATGGTCGGGTCAGACTAACTATTGGAATTCTTCATTTTGAACATTATGCCAAGATAAATGTAATAAAACGTATTAAATTTGACGTTAGAATAAAGCAGTAATCTTAAACCAGTCCTCTTAGAGATAATAAACAGCTTTGAGGAGGGTGGAAAACCTCTTGTGTTATCTTTTTAAGGGTAAACTGTTGTGATAATAGTACAAGTGTACACAGACACATGTGTCATCCTATCTAGCACTGAATGAATCTGAAAGGATAGTCTGGACCTGAGGCACCTGTGGTGGTGAAGGTCACACGTCTGAGTGGTTCCTGAAGGACACTGGAAAGTGATCCTGCCTTTAAAAACCCACCAACAACACATTAGCTAGTGTCCAGGGACCAGCAGCCGTAACACAACGACACACACACACACACACACACACACAGATTCGGTTTCACCAGTAAACATGTGATTTGTGGGAAATCCTCTCAAATTGCACACATGATCCATGTTCTCCCTTTGGGCAACATTATAATAAACACCCAGAGCAGGTAAAGGATGGCAACCTCGCAGCCAGAACATGTCTATTGACCAGTGGCAGCCATTTGTATTTGGTGGGAACATTTATTTATGTATAGAAGAGGTATTTTTATTTTCATCTACACATTTTTTTTTACAAGCCACAATTACCAATTGCTGTTTTTGGTACACATCCAATCAATATATACGGTGAATTACATGTTGGACTTGCTTTTTCTGATCCCACATTTCATCTAGAACACAATGTGGACTTGATTGATGGCAAAAGTATATTATTTAAATCCATGTGATTGTGGAACACAAACAACATTTCAGATGTATTTTCCGATTCAGCTTTATAAAAAAGCCAGGCTGCTTGATGACTGCTTTTGTTGTTTAAAACTGCTGCTTGTTTTTAAGCCTACGCCTTGAGATAAGTGCAAAGCAATTTTGTGAACAAGTTCTTCTCTGCATTTAAAGATGACAGAAAACTGTGAAAGCCAAGCAATTTTATTTTTATTTATTTTTTTTTTTTATTTCAGCAAAGGAAAGAGAAATAATAATGGTGCAGCTGTTGACTGGACAAGTTGATCAACTAGATGAATTGCAGCCAGTGTCGTATGAATAGCTTTCAAAGGTTTGTTATGACAAAAGGGTAGCATGTCACATTTTTGACCAAAATAGGACAATCATGTTGGAAAATATAGCGGTTTTCACATTGAGGAGACACGCTACTTTAAAATGACTTGATAGAAATCTGAAGCAATAAATAAATAAATACATTTTGAGCTGAGATTGTATTTTATTTATTTTTCAAAATAATACAAACATGACTATTCTTCATAAAAAAAATAAAAAATAAATAAAAAATCAAGGGCTTGAAGGCAAATGACTAATAATCCCAAAAAGTTTCCCAAAAATGTAAATGTATTAAAAACAACAACAACAAAAATCATTGGGGGCACTGAAAATTATTCAGAAAAAAGCCCTGATCATCTCATGCATGCTTCAACACAGTTTGACTTCAAAGAGTCATTATCATGTTGTCTTTCTTGGATACTTGTTAGTTGTGATTTGGATGGACTTTCAACTTTTTACAGTTCTATTTCATCTCAGAAGAGCCACCACAGTTTTACATACTCACACAATTACCTTCTTGTACTTTTGACCCAGTGAAAGCCTCACTATAAATGTTTCCTACTTTTGGTATTCATACTTTTTAATGCAGTACTTATTACCAAAATATTCAGACTGCAATATTGCAAATTCTAAAACACAATTGATCCTGGATTTGTATAATCCAAATGTGATTTAAAACCTGCAGTATGCTATTAAAAATGACACTATTAAAAATTGCAATGGCATTCACCATGTAAATGTAAACTGTAAATACAATAATTAAAATATATTTAAGTGACATTTTTATAGTATGCAAATAACTATGTAGTTATATGCTTTATTCGTTTAAATATGTATTAGGAAACTTTAAAGCTTAGATTGTTAATTATCCATATTGCATTTACTTTTTTTTTTTATTTAAATTTGCTTTTACATAAACTACTTGATTGTTAGTCACGTGTCAGTTACAAATACCAGTAGTCTATCTCTCTCTGTATGTGTGCGTGTTTGTATGTATTAGTGATGCATGGGTTGACGTATAAATGACCCACAACTGACTGCTTTTTTTAAATAACCTGCCCACAGGTCTGACTGCAAGAAATATATTAATATATTTGACCCACATTTTTAAAAAGTAGTTAATTTTCTTTATGACCTTACCCACATACCTGCATTTATTTCTGTGTTAAAATCCGATGTCATTGGGGTCGACAACCTCTAACACCCAAAGAGCCATTTCAACCCAGTTTCCACAGAAAAGAAAACACTGGTTTCTTTCATCATCATTAAAAATCTCAGTCAATGTGTCCCAAACCTTACTTTCCAGAACTCTCTCCTAACTGGACTTTCTCTCTTGCTCCCTCCATACTGTAGGATACTTCCGACATTGTACGTCAACTTGACAGAAATTAAGTTAATAAAGCGTATTTACAAGGTTATTTTCATGTTTATCTCAAATGACAAACGACCTGACCGACCGTAACCCAAATATCATTAAAAATATTTTGTAATGATCCATAACTGCGGGGGCTCGCAGTCACCCACTCACTTCGGGTCAGCAAATGAGTGCATATATAATGTAAATATTTAACACTGAGTGAATATTAACACATTATAAATAAAAATGGCAGAATGTAAAAATTTAAACTACGGATCAGAATTATAATAGATTTGGATTTTTTCATTATGGTTTTGTTTTAGTTAGTTTTGACTTTCCTCTCCCTCTAATTTAGTTATTTTTAATTAGTTTTTGTGTTAATGTGGGGTTTTTTTTCTTCTGAATGCTTGGTTTTAGTTTACTTTAGTTTTGGTAATAGTTTATTTTTTTCATATATTTTAACTTCCTCGTCATCATGTTCAAACAAAAGTGAGGTGTGGGTCAGCTGGGTCAGGTCAATGTGGGTCATTGACTGAACAGAGACACAAACATTTGTACAGTACAGCACAGCCAATAACATGAAAGAGGTTGGGGTCATGTACATTTAAAGGGCCAGCATTCACTTTCTTATGTCATTACTCATAAATTGGGTTGAAGATGGGTTTAAATAATGAAGATTTCAGACCCATGCATACTGTAGCATTTAGAGAAGGGGTCTCAAACCCACTTTCTTCAGAGGCCACATTAAGCCTGATTTGATCTCCAATCGGCCAGACCAGTAAAATGAAAACATAATAACATAGAAATAACGACAACTCCACATTTTCACAATTGTTTTAGTGCAAGAAACACCTATTAAATTATGAAAATACTTTAAGAAATTATCCAAATGCAAAACAATTAAAATAAGGGCAATTTTAATAATATTCTGCCTCAACTTATGCTTTTTTTTTGTCCATGTGTTTTATGGATCAGGTTGACAAAGACACTTCACACTTAGTAAAAGAAGCAGAAAATTGTTCAAATTTTGTATAATTTTCTTTAGACATTTTAGGTTGTTCACATCCGTTTAGGTTATTCACATTTTATTGTTACATGACAGTTTGTAAATGTAAATATTTTCATGATTTAATATTGCTTTTTACAGTAAAACAATGGCAAAAAATTTGGAGTTGTCATCTTTTGTAGGCAAAGAAAATAGGTTGTTATACTCTTCATCCCATGGGCCGCATTTGGCCCCCGGGCCGTATGTTTGAGACCCCTGATTTACAGTTAATGTTAACTGCTGCTATGTTTACTGCTTTAAATACAGTAGTATCCATAGCAACAGCTGCCAATGTAAAAGTGAAATAACCATCTTCTCTATCTGCCTCATCCACTCATTGACATCTGCTTTGTTGCAAAATCAAATGTTGTTCTCCACTTCTTTTAACACCTCCACACATTATTTTATTTTATTCTATTAAATAGCACAGGATTTTCTTTCTGTACGGTGCAAACCTTCATAGATGACCATCTGCAGTGCAGTCATCCTCTGAGCAGTTCCCTCCATACTCAGTTGTGCAGAAATTTAGAGATGCTCTGTTACGATGCCATTACAATGCATAAAATATTCAAGAAGGAAAACAAAGCTCTAAAGGTTCAGGCTGTTTTCCTGCATCATGGGCACACTGAGGTGAGTCCGTACTCCAACATAGCAGGTGATCGTTATGGAGATTCACCTTATTGCCATGGTAAAACGGAAAGATTAGATCCTTTCTCAGCTCCTGTTGTAACATGGAAGACGACAAAACACAAAATTGTGTAGTTTCAATAATCACAGGAATGTATCTTAACAGTTAATTAACTTAATCTATTATAAACTGGAAAAAAAAAAAAAAAGATAGTGCCAATGTCCCTGTGCTCATCTGGACGTCACAGCTGTGATGTCTTGTTATCAACGAAAGGGAAGCATTCAATAGATCATAAAATCAGAATTTAAAATCTGTTGAGAATTGAGGAAAGAGAAGTGATTTTAGTGACAGACTGGAACAATAAAGTTGTAAAATTATATATAATTTAAAATTTTGACAAACAAAGTAATACATTTTGTCCCCAGTGCTTAGATCTATCTAATGAATTAATCCGAATTTAAAATCTGTTGAGAATTGAGGGAGAAGTGATTTTAGTGACTTCGTCTGATATGAGCTAAAAAAAAGATGAAGTTTACTCAGAGTTTGTGTAGCAACAGGCAGCCTCTCATTGCAAGAGCCATTTCTTTTGTTATATTAACAACCCATTTTAAGATTACAAAAACATAATTATTATTTTTTTTCACCAATGAGAAGATAATTATGACCGGTGTTAAATTAGATTGTGGTTCTCAAAAGAATTTGAACACATCACAACAAATTTTTTGACAGACAAAAGCTTGTTTTTTTTATTATTTTTTGTACCTGAAAACTGAAAGAACAAAACATAAAAGTTGTGTTTTCTCATAAGAGTCTGACCCTTGCACTGCAAACAACAGCCTTTCAGCCACAGTGAAGCTATATAGTCCAAGTCTTCCATTAGTTATAGAACTGAATAAGTGTGTGGTAATTAGCCCCATTATAAAACACAGTCCCTGAGTACAACACAAATGCTTTGATACCTGTTATATCTGGAGCAGGCTAATCATCTTTTCATCATTGATGTCATTGAGAAAAGCATCTATTGCTCACTAAAGCTAATTTAACAACTGCACAAAAATAGTTTCTTACATGGGAGGACAAAGAAAAGCAAGTCATGCTGTTAATGAAGGTGGAAATTTAAAGTGTCAGGATCCTCATGTGCATTCATTTGGTCAGTAATCTGTGGACAGGAAGTGCACAAATCTTTAAAAAAAAAAAAAAAAATGTTCACTTGAACCACAGTGCACATCGAAACATATATACAAATAATCATTTACGGACTAACCACTGCTGTTTATTTTCCATTTCTTCAATTACATTCTCCTTAACACCCTTAAATCAAAGCAGTTGAACTTTTTTTTTTTTTTTTTTTTACTTCGATGTCATATTTGTATGTAGGTGAGAAATGGCTTCGAGAAAGAACTCCTGTGACTTTGACTTTGTAGAAAGATTCCAGAGCCCAAGGTGACGTGTTACAAAATAAAAACCAATATCATGAGCAACAACAGCCATAGAACAATTTAATCTGAAGCGTAGCCTTTTCATTACGTGAAATATTGCAAGGAATCACATACAGTAGCTGAGCGACCTGGAGGTTCATACCTGCTGTGTGACTACTTCTTCCCTATAGACTATGAATAAATGGCATCAGTCATGTTTATTAGACATTTCTGCATTCTTTGTGTACTGCTAGTCATATCTCTCCGTGTCTCTTTTTTTTTTAATGTAAGCGAGCAAAGAGCCCAAGTTGTCCAATTTTTACAGTCTCATAACAATTCCCTAAGGTGAAACAACTTAAACCTTTCTTATTTTAGGCAGATGGAGAGCAGTTATACTCATTAACTCCCTGTACAACTTCACCAAAGATGTGTGTGAGTATGCGTGGGTCACTGACTACAAAATAATTAGGCATTTGCATTTCCATATATTGTATAAGTAAAAAAAAAAAAAAAACACTCTCCTGGGCTAACACATCTTCATAAAGGGAAGACAGAACTTTGTTTGATGCTGCGAGACAGTGACATTTCACTCTGAACTACAATATGTCCCTGAACAATCCCACATGTCTCTAACTCTCATGCACTATTCATGTGGTATTTTTCTCCCTGCACTGCCTCTGTTGGATCAGCTACACTCACAGGTTGGATTTTCACCCCAGCTGTAATACACACACACTTGCTAAAACGGTTTGCAATTTGCAGACAAAGACCTTTGATAGTAAAGGGCCCCCGATGGTAATAAGAACAAGGCAAAAAAAAAAAAAAAAAAGACTACATGAAATACTTTTCTTGCATAGTATATTTCACCAAGCTTAGAGTTCTATGTTTTTTGGATTTTTGTTTTTTTGTTTTTTTTCTAAGTTTGTTTCTAGTAAATGCTTTTTAGTACTGCAAGTCTGCTCATCTCATAGATCTAAATATAGAGATAGAGAACATGGCAAGTTTGAATGTGAGCAAGAACGAAACATCTCATGCTGGCATGTTGTCAGAACATCTCTTTTTGTGTGCTGATTTCTCCAATTATGGCAAAGTGACATGTAGTGTAGCACATGGTGAGGATGTTGGTGTTCATTCCAGCACAGACAGCAGTTAATGAGCTTTTTATCATCTATTTATGTGATTTCTTGGAGAGAGCAGATGAAAGTAAGGACAGCTCTGAGAATATGATTCCGAGTCACCTCTAATTGTGGTGAAAAAAAAAATAAAAAAATTTCATATCAGCTTTGATCGCATCAGCCTTTTATTTTCAATTTTCATCTTTATAAACAAATGCATTCTATGTGACAACTCCTAAACTCTTTTGCCATAGTAATAACTACTACAGTATCATACAGAGAACTCATATGCATACTCTGATAATGATGATTTTGAACATAAGTAGGGACAAAATACAATGAATGAAAGTCAAAGACAACCCATCAGTTGAAATAGAACATTCCACAATATCGAAGACAATAAGCCAACCAAAAAAAAAAAAAAATGGAACACAATGTACAACTTACCTCATTGTGGATCCTTTTATGTGTGGAGCAGAGCCTATATTATCTTACCTCTAATTTTGCATGATTAATATATACAGTCCATAAAAAAAGCACAAGTCAGCATTAAGTTACCGAAAAAGAGCTGAGAATACAATACACCATAGTATACCTTATGTGTTCTCCACAATATACATGTAGATAATCTTCATTTTAAGGCGTAATAAGTAGGATTTGTAGACGCTTGTGCTTCTGTGAAATGTATATAGGGAGCTGAATATGTTCATGTTAAAGCTGCAGGTGTCATAATCAATGGGGAGAAATACCAGATTTTGGAAATACAGTTTCCTCTCGGTCCAAAACAAGACTAAATTTCTCTTACCTGCCTTGAAATATACTTAAAGTGATATCCCATTCATTGTAGTGTTGTGCATGTGTGTGTGTGTATTTTTTTTTTTTTTTTTTTTTTTTTTTTTTTTTTTTATGGAATGTATTGATTGACAGATCCTTAAACCTTCCCAGTGGAAAGGCTGTATTGCTTCAGCACCAAACACTTTGGACATTTCCATGCTCCCAAGTTTGTGGGAACAGAGAATTTCATGTGGATCAACTTGACTGGTCTGAACAGAGTCCTGACTTCAACACTTTTGGGACGAATTAGAGCAGAGACTGAGAGCCAGGCCTTCTTTCCAACATCAGTGTGTGATCTCACAAATGCTTCTAGGAGGAATAGTGAAAAAAAAATCCCATAAACACACTCTTAAACCTTGTGGAAAACTTTCCCAGAAGAGTCAAAGCTCTTATATGGTGTAAAGGGTGAACCCACATCATATTAAACCTTATGGATTAAGAATGGGATGGAAACATTCATATACAAGTCAAGACAAATGAGGGAATACTTTAAGTCAGGGGTGTTAAACTAATTTTCATTCAGGGGCTACATTTAGCCTAATATGATGTAAAGTGGGCCACGTCAGTAAAATAATATAAATAGGATAAAAATGTATAAATGTCAACATCAAAATCCTCCAATAAAAATGTTTATATCTACAAACTGTTTTTGAACACGAACAAATATGAAGAACCTGTAAATTCTTAAGAAAAATAAGTGCAATGTTGATGCTATTATGGTTTAGTTTATCATTTATACATGTCCATCATACACTAATATAGATCACAGTAGATCTACAAATATACACATTTAGGAACACAATTTGAATATTGGTAAAATTCCACAAATATTTGAGGTTATTCACATTTTTTGGTCAAAGGCTAGTCTTTTTTTTTTTTTTTTTGTACTTTATTTTACACAAAAACATAAAGGAAAAAAATGGTTTCAATTATTTCTAGGTTTTTATGACAGTATTTTATTCATCTCATCCACTTTAGACTGAGTTAACCTGAACTGATTTCAACTTCCTTTATTATTAATCATCTTCAGTGCATTTCACAAATTTATCCCAGGGGCCAGATTGGACCCCTTGTTGGGCTGCATTTGGCCCCCGGGCCTTATGTTTGACATCCCTGCTTTAGGTAATATAGTGTACATGAAGATTAGAACAACTTAAATGCTGTTCCAGATCCCTGTCCACATCCACATGCTCCCTTTGAACATCATTCCTTACATTAGTACCATTACTTCATGGTACCTTATAGGCCATGTAGAACACATTGGACATGGAATTGTTGCCTCACTGTCTTGTAATGTGTGTATAAATAACCAAAAATAGTCACTTTCCTGATAAAGGGTTAAAAGTAGTAGTGCCCTTTTTAATAAATGACGTTAATGTTCCTCTGCAGTTGTCAGTTTGGGGTGTTTTTCTGAAGCTGTAGTCATTTTTTAATATAATATAAATTCTAATACCACTGCTTAAATAGTACCATGTGCCCATGGCGTGTGAATAATAGCACAGATGTGGTTACTTTGTCCCTGGCTAATATGCTTAATATACTGGGACTTACCCTGCTGGTTGCATGTCAATCAAACACAGAAACCGTGTCCCATCTGTAGTTAAGTGAAAAGTTGTAATCTTTCCATAAAGGCTTTTTTTTAAAAATACAATTATTTAGTCAAAAAAAAAAAAAAGCAGTACATTTAATTGGAAATGACATAAGGTTGTGTCGCTGAATTGTAAATTATGACTGATGCTTATTAAGTTATGTCAAAATACACTGATTGGAAATGAGTTGTGATAAAATGTTAAACTAATTTTCCATGTATTGATCTGGCAGTTCTCACAGCTCTTAAACAGAAACCTGAATGACTTCCTGTTGACGGTCAGCATCAATCACCACATTAGTGGATACCATAGACCTGAGGGATGAATCATCCTTCAACGAAACAGTCCTGGGTGCCCTCTACCCTCCTCCCCCCCCCTGGTCCTCACCCCCCCCCCCCCCCCCCGGGGATGTGTAGGAAGTGCTGTAGGGAGCTAGGGTGGGGAGGGATGAGAAGCACACATCAGGGCTGGATGATTAAGAGTCCAGATCCAGTGACCGTGAGTGTCAACTTCTACAACACACACACCTCTGGTCTGGTAGAGTGTGAACCCACCCCACCTGCCTTGGTCAGAGGAGGAGGGGTGGCGATGGGGGGGTTGGGTAGGTGGGAGGCATACAGCCCGTCATCCCTCACTGATGGATGGGGGACATTACGGCTCTTGGGGACAGGTGCCACTGACGATTAAAGGCCCCAACCACTGGCTTGGAAAGAATGGAAGTGGAAAGAGGAGAGTGGAAGGAAAGGGAAACTGTTGCCGCAGAACGAGTAAACACAAACGCTGCAGGGAAAGCAGACGTGAAACGAGTAGCGAGGTGTGTGTGTGTGTGTGTGTGTGTGTGTGTGTGTAGGTGAGGGAGGGGTCGGGCTGCTGCAGGTAGAGTGACAGATGGCAGAAGTATTTTTTTTCAGCATTTCAATTTTTTAAGAGTGTTATGGTACAAATACCCATGTCCCCAAAAAGTAATCAAAGAAGATAGCATACATGCTAACACTTTGTCATGCTTTACGTGGGCCAATTCCTGAGGCGTACCATGTCAGACAGTCTGTTGTTTGTTTTTTTTCCAAACCTGCAGCTGCACGGCTACGCTTATCTGTGATATGTTGATGACATTTGTTTCCTGACCCGTCAACTAACTGTGGCTTCATGTGACTTTCACCTGTATTCAATGGCATTCCTACACCTCCTGGTAATTATGGTGAATCCTTTGTAATTAGTTCCTATACTGGCATGGGACTGAGTGATTTTAAGGGTCCATGCTTTAACCTGTGCCCCTCCAAAAAAAGCTTTCATTTATAGTTTTGCTAGATTTATTTTCATAGTGCTGTATATTTTAGTACTTCATCAGTGGAAACACAAGTGCCTGGAGGTTTATCTGACGTGTAACAAACTAGTACTACATTAAACAGTTATTGTCATGGGACCTTTCTATTTCCAGATAATGAGACTTTCACTCAAATGAACCTCCATGGAGGTAAAATAAGACAAAATTGATGGTTTTCAGCAGCTCCTTTCCATTATCATATCCAACCATGGAAAGGGCAAAATGGTGTTGTTGAGGAGACATGAGTGAAAGACAGAAGATAGGATGGAGAAAGCAGCAGTCCAATGGGACTAGGACAGTCTTTGTTGATGCCAAGTTCAACAGACTCATGATGGAATTGAATCTCTGCACGACTGAAGCAAAGAATAATAGGCGCAGACTGAGAGAATGGAGCTCTACTTCAGGTTTCAACTGCAGAGTGAAATGTACTACCATCAGCACAAAAAAAAAGGAGAAGGGACCAGTGCCTGTCTCTGCAATACCAGTGAATATCTGGAAATTGCCTTGACATTCAGCTATAATTTGCTTTGTAATGACTGAAAATAGCTGGGGATGATTCCTACCAGATAGCTATGTTATCAGAAATTGCGCTGGTGGAAAAAAACAATGTTTTCACATTAGCAAACAGCAGGGGGATCCACTTCATCAAACCAAATCTCCCCCACCCCCCTTTCCAATTTCAGCTCCTGCTACTCATCTGATCCCCCCCAGCCCCTCCACCCCCCACCCATCTTTTTTTTTTTTTTTTTTCTTACTATTATTTATTTAACCCAATCCATCAGTGTTTACTGTTATAATGTTTAATGTTTGCTCATCTGCTTACCCATAATCCCTCAGTGTACCTCTTTGGCCTCTATATTAAGGCTCTGTCATCACTGGTGGATTAACTTCACTGAACTTCTTGAGGATGATACCGCTAAAACATATTATTGAACTATTGCTGTCAGTGTGTGTGTGTGTGTGTGTGTGTGTGTGTGTGACTTCTGTAAATCTCTGTGTATTTTTTAAGGCCACAAGGGAATTCAACTTCAAAAATTCAACAATCTGTGTGTTATTTTTAAGACCACAAGGGAATACAACTTCACAGACCGTGACAAGGATTTTAAAGTATGTTGATGTGTCCTACAACAACTGCTCCTTTTCTACAATTGTGGACAGAAACATTGACCTTTTCAACCTAAGAATCAAGTCATATCCTAATATGAAGCATGCTTTTCATTAGGTTTTGTGCCAATCAGAAACACACACATAAAGTTTGAATCCACCACATGCTTTGAAACAAAATACAGCATAAACAAATAATTATGGTTGCGCTCGTAAAACGTATGTATGCCTCCTAATTATAATGAAAGGAGTGTTCCTTCTCAGTTAGTCCATGTCTGATAGGTTGTCATGTGGGGTTCTGCTTCTTCTTGAAAATGTCCCTTTTATCAGCGTATCCACCCAGATACTGCTCTGAGCCTCTTGCCAGCTTATCTCCGTTAGACTGTTAATTAGCACCAAGTGCAGCAATTACACTCGAATATCCTGAGCAACAAAGACACAAAAGATAGCCCCCTACCTACCCCCACCCTGCTTTACTTTGGCCTTAAAAGTAGACCCACTCCCACAAATGACGGGAAGTTGAAAGGGCTGAGGAGAAGGAAATGAGGAAGGGAGATTTTTTTTTTTTTTTTTTGAGAAACACAAAGACAGAAGTTGGATAAGACTCAGCTGTCGTTTTTAATTGGTTTGTCTCTCTTGAGAGGAGACCCAAATCTGAAGGGTTTTAGATTGTGAGCCTCTTCGTGTATATGTCTGTAAATTTTGTAAGTATGCGAACATACTGTAGGGTTGTGTTCAACATAATGGATACGATTTTGCATGCGTTTAATAGTACAGTGACAGAACAACAGCCAGAAATAGGAATAGAACCAACACTGGGCTGTTTTCTATGGTGACAGGTGATGACAATAAACTCAGCGAATGGTTGCAAGACGTCTGGGTGAAAATCTTAAATTGGCTGTGCCTGAGCCTTAGTTACCTTGGTTTTTCTATGGTCCTGGCATTTCATATTCTTCTAACATTGTGAATGTAATTGCTTTTTTTTTTCTTTTCTTTTTTTTTTTTTTTGGAAAGTGTAAAGCTTATTTTTGATTCAGGTGCTGTAGGCAGAATAATTGGTGCTCAAATTAAGAACTGTGAAATTAAGCTAAATAACATGTAATAGAGAAGATCATGTTATTTCTACTGATTTTCTGTGAAATTCTGACATCCCTCAAGGGAAGCAGAAATTTATTATTGTCATTTCACACACTCTCAAACTTCCTCTGCACAGGCTTAAAGCAGCACATGACCTTCATCGCTAATTTTCTTCAAATTCATAAAACCCCAAGTGATAACTTAATTATCACAAATCATTAGTCTTTCCATGCTTACACACTTAAATCACTTCCCTCATGGACTGGGTGGCCAACGTCAGAGATGACTCCACACACAAGCAGTTTGTTTACATCCCACACCTGTACATGACACAGGTCTTTTTGGACATTTTTTTTTACAAAGTGCATTGTGGGAATCCAACAAATCTGGAGACGCCTGACATCAAACTATGAAACCATGTCCACTGTTAGTTCAGAAGTAATGGAATGGATCACTGTAAATCAATTATCATCTTATAATATGGGGTATAATTGTGGAAAACGATGCTTAGACATCAGTTTCATGATATTTTTGGAATATGTCATTGTATAGGCTTATCATACACATACTGTAAAGGAGTGAGTTAGGGTGCTTACGAGGCGTGTCTATACAATGACATGGTACCAAAATGCCATTACTCTGATGATTTTTCACAATCACACACTCTGTATTATACAATGACAATTTGGTTTATCCAGTATCAGTTTGGTAAATAAACAGAAAGTCATCATCAAAGTTGCTAACTGTGAGGGAAGTGATTCAGGTTCAGAAAGACTAATAGATTAGTGATAATTAGCTATGGTTTTACAAATTTGAAGAAAAACTTGTGATAAAAGTCATCCGTTGCTTTTAAACTTATGCTGCTTGGTCTGCCACCATTAATTTTGCATTTAAATATTAATTTTCTGTTCTATTTGAACAAGCTGAGCTGAAACCAAACAGAAGTGAGTTCTCTTATCCCCAGAAGTAAGATCTCAGTGGTGCCAGATCTCTTTCTAATGGCAGACACAATGCATTTCCAGATGCTTGAAGATTTGAGATTTGAAGTTCAAACACTGGTGTCACAGCTGACTGAATGAATATAACTTCAAAAGCAAAGGACCAACACAACACAGTCTGACTCTCTGAAAAAGCATCTATTAGTTTTCACTACACATCCGCAGCAGAGGACAGCATGAGATGTATAGAATTCTTTTTTCTTTTCTAAATGTTTGGTCCTTTTTAGACAGCAGGAGGGAAAAAAAAAAACAAAAAAAAACTCATGTAATTCTCAGTCAGAGGGCATACTCACCAGTGTGGCTCACTGCATCATTGAGATAAAACATGAGACTATATTACATGTGTACTATTATTCTGAATTTAACTGTATTGTTTTTGCTACATGTCTTCTTGTATCGATATCATAATACTGGAATTGAGACATTTTGAACCAGTTAATATTGTACCTACAGTTGAGGAATAGTCCCATCTCCACATTATATATCTTGGTAAGTTAATAGGACTAATATTTTGGGAAGTATTTGTAATTTTAGAGCACAATAGATGTACGATCATGTTAATATGCCAATGACGGTTGACAGGAAGAGCAGTACCACGCTGCATAACAAAAACAAGTACGCTCCATTTACTAATGTCAGTCCCTAGATATCAGTATTAAT
This sequence comes from Siphamia tubifer, assembly GCA_020466265.1. Lineage (NCBI taxonomy): Eukaryota > Metazoa > Chordata > Actinopteri > Kurtiformes > Apogonidae > Siphamia > Siphamia tubifer. The sequence continues at coordinate 12,320,443 of CM035800.1, read as the reverse complement.
AATGAGCCATGGTTCCCCACAGATCAGTGCATTAGTATTAACATATTAATGCAGTTAAAGTCACCTAACTTGACTTCCAAGAGCTAGGAAGCAAACACTTTACTCCGTTATGAACACGTTAACATTTTTCCATGAATGACAGATGAAGTACAAGTGTTTTTAATTTCAAAGTAAAGGTTAACATGAATTGATATTTTGTGTTTATCTGTAATGAGAGCAACTATTATTTGACACTAAATGAAATAAAGTTATTTAAGGCTCAGGGCAAACCAGACAATAATTTGAATTTGACTGGTGTTATGTTAACTGTAGAAGAAGATGCTTGGATAATCTGAATGAGGCACATTTCTGAAAAGTTTGTTTGTCTGTCTGTTAGTTAACAAGATAACTAAAAAAGTTATGGATGGATGTTGATGAGATTTACAGGATAGGTTGGTAATGGGGAGATCTGGAAATGATAAGATGTTTGTAGTGATAGGGGGTGTGGGGGATAACTCAAAACCGTATGGACGGTTTTTGTTGACATTTTCAGGATGTGTTGGGAGGGTCACAAGGAACTGCCAACTATTGACATAAAGGAAACTTAAAAAGAAAAAAAAAGTGTTCAATTTGAATTATCCAAACCTGAACCATCAAATATGGAACAAAAAAAACCATGACAAATAATATATAATTATAGAGAACCAAAAAACAAATGCTCATTGTGATGATTTTCAGAGTGGGAAGTTTGTGTAACTTAATGCATACACTCTTGTTAATTATTATCAATGAGATCAAGGAACATTTGTGACTGGAAGCATGCATTTCAAACAAGTTATTTATTTTTCCGTTTATATATTTTTTGTTTAATTATGAATGTATGGGTTGTGACTATGGAATGGGGGGGTAGGCAAAAAAATAAGCAACTCTGCTTCAGCCTACTCCTTTTGAGCTATCATTATATAAACACTATAACTTGTACTGTTACAAGATATGTAAAAGGCTAAAAAAAAAAAAAAAAAACATTACATTACCAACCTACCCTGTACATTTCATCAAGATCCGTCCATGCTAACAAACAGACAGACAAAAATATAACCTCCTTGGCAGACCTCTCTTCATTCAAATGGGGGGGGGGTTGCGCTCTCAGAGTGCTTTTCGAGTTAAGACATTTCCTGATATTATTCCTGTTTTTGCTTTTGTGTGTTTAGCTACAACAGTAGACACAAAGTACAGCCAAAGTTCATCATCAGTATAAATGCATACTCTAAAGAAAAATCCAACTCTATGGTGCGAACCAGAAACACATTTACTAATAAAAGTATAAAGAGCATATGAGCAGGAGATTTTTTTTTTTTTTTTTTTTTTAATGTGAATAAATAATAAAAGAAGATCTTTTCTAAAAGGTGTTTGAAGGAACAAAACGGAGAGGCTGTGTTCACACATTCTGCTACCAGTGGAAAACTAATCAGGGTATGAACAGCTGCATGTAAACAGGGATATCAGTAGGATATTCATCTTCATCAGTCGTGTAAAAACACAGTATTAGGAATATGGTTGGAACACTTTCAGCCTACATTGAAGTGGCTTCTTCTAGGATTAGATATAGAAAATATTTAGAGTTTTTTGTTATGTAGAATAAAGTGAAGTCCGTAGTCCCACAGTATAGTATAATAAGGTCAATATTTCAGTGTTAACAGTACTGGTCACACGCCACTACATCTGCCAGTATTTAAAAAGCCCTGAGTGTTAGCTCGTTCTTCCTGTATGCACATTCGGCATCTCTCTGCACAGCTGACTAGGCAGCAACCAGGAAAGTGGCAACCATCTGGCACCATTGGGGATCTAGGCTTTCCCCCTATAGTATTCACAATGAACAGCAGAACTCAGGGTAGGAGTGGAGTGGGGTGTGAATGCACAAATTAGGATGTAACATATAATCTTAAAGGTTCATGCACTTTTTTTGGAATCACTTATAATTCTGTAGGGAGGTGGTAATCTACATTAAACAACAGCTGTAGCTAAGTAGTGTTTTCTTAGTAATAGGCAGTCATGAAAAGCTTATTTTCTGCACTAAACTACAGTAAACATCTGGCATCTTATAGTTATTGCAAAAATTCAAGAAATTGACAAAAGGTAACCGTACATTCTTTTTGCAATTATCCGTGCCGTCTTTGGGAATTGTTTTTCTAACATTATCGCTGTTTGCTCTTACACCTCCTTGGCACCAGGGAAGCACTGGTTGTTGGTTTTAATGTTTTTTTTATTTGGTTCCCCCAGCATGGTTCCACCCCTACAGAGAAGAGAGATGCTGAAGTGTGATGAAAACTATTAAACATCTCAAGTTGTATAAGCAAAGGTAATTTGAGGTCACTGCCATGACTCTCTGCTGATGAGAGAACAGAATATACATCTGTCAAATCTGTCCTGGCCTGAACATAATTCTTGCTTTGAGTGGGTGAAGGTGAGCTGTCATATCTTAGCGATTTTTGATTGTGGAGAAGGATAGAAGTGTTTTTTTTTTTGTTTTTTTTTAGAGTGTGTCCTTAAAATACCTTCAGGAATACACAGTTTAAAAACTATCGGAGGATTTGTTAATCTGTAGATATAGTCGCACGGCAGAATGGCTAACGTCAACAGTGACAAAAATAAAATTAAAGGCTGCCAATTGTTCCAAATATGATATGCACTCATGACCAGTCATTTCTGTCTTTTAAGAAAAAGTGTCTAATAAATAAAAAAATAAAATAAAATAAAAATCTGATGGGCATCCTAATTTTTATTTTATTTATTTTTTTCTGCAGCAGTTTGTGATTTTTTTTTTTTTTTTTTTACCTCTACAATATTTGTTTTCTTAGGTTTGTTGCAAGGTGACATCAGTGCGATGGGAAAGTGTAGACGAGCTAGCCATCACTTGACAGAGTGAAGTTTTTAACTGGGACACATCACTATATGTTTCAGGTGAATGCACACTCAGAAGAAGGATAAGGGTGACGGGAAGAAATGGGACACAGCCAAATAAGTCCACTTCAGGCTGTTCTGCATGCATAGCTTACACTTGTTGTTTTTCTCTAGAGTGTTCAGCTGCTGTGGTACAAGGTCCAAAAAGCAGAGGAAACAAAAGGACATACGGTGGAAGTACAGATAATATGGTAAATGCATAAGTACTAATTCAGCATCCTGTAAATAGCGGGGAATTATATTAATATGATGTAGAAATGTTAAAACTTTGTTATCATTACTGTGAAATAAAGAGACGGTAAACTGAAAATCATAATTATCTTTTCTCTTATGCAGCTTTCAGCAACTGACGTGGAACCATTATGACAGCTTTTCTCCAAGGTCCAGTCTCTCTATCTTGTCTGTTTCATCTTCTTATTGTCTTCTACATACATTTGATGTTGTTAAGTGTGTCATGCATGATATATGCACTAATGGATACACCAACAGTTCATTTTTTTCCCCCCAATGTGCTGTCACATACATTTAGGTTGAAATCAGTCTTGATGTTGTGGTGAAACTAAACATAAACACGTATTCTCTTTAGATCAGGGGTCTCAAACTCATTTTTTCAGGGGCCACATTCAGCCTGAATTATAATAATCTATAAAAAAAAAAAAAGACTCAAAAAAAATCATTGTTTTAGTGCAAAAAAACCCCAATTCAATTATGAAAATACTTTTATAAATTATCCAAATGCAAAAAAAGTAAAAATTAAGGTTAATTTTAACAATATTCTGCCTCAGTTTATCATTAGTCCATGTGTTTCATTATGGATCAGTTCTACAAAGACACTAAACTCTTAGTAAATCGTGTCTAATTTTCTTTAGACATTTCAGGTTGTTTGTTTTGTTCAGATTATTCACACGTTATTGTTACAGGATAGTTTTGTAAATGTAAATATTTTCATTAATTAATGTTAGTTTTTCCACTAAAACAAAGATACACATTTGAAGTTGTCATCATTTATAGACAGAGAAAAAAATCAGAATTTTTTTTTTTTTGTAGTTATTATTATTATTGTAGTTATTATATGTATATATATATATATATATATATATATATATATATATATATATATATATATATATATATATATATATATATTTATATATATATAGATAAAGCACACTTGACTGTACAGCGCATTAAGTGATCAGATAAGTCAGTCAGTCAAACTTTATTAAACACATTCACAATAGCACCTCACCTTTGTTCAAACATTGAGCGTATTCACAATAACTCTAATCTTGTTGAGTTGTAACACATAACAAAACACGCTCTTATACCATTAAATCAAACATTACTGTACTCACAATAACTGTCAAAATTGTTCAGTTATAACACAAAATGGAAGACTCTTTCACTCTTCAGTCCTCATACACACACTGTAATTTAATGAAGTACAGTATGTATTACTCCACGCTGTGAGCGCCGTGTAAGACACAAACTCACTTCAAAGTCACTACTGTAGATATATCCAGAATTAATCCATATATAAGACACTCTGGATTATAAAGTGCACTGTCATTCTTTGAGAAAATTAAAAACTTTTAAGTGTTTTATAATCCTGAAAATACAGTAGTATGTTATTTGACTGACTGAAGTATCAAGTGTTTAGTGACCTTCTTTTTTTCTTAACATTTCTTTAACCCTCTGTACAAACATCATAAAATTTACTGAACTTTACACCAGGTCATAAGATCATAAGTTTACATACCCTAGTTCTTAATCATTTGTATTGGCCCCTTTAACATCAATGACAATAACATCAGTCTTTTGTGGTAGTTGTAGATCAGGAACTTTATTTTCTCAGATGGTAAACTGCCCGTTCTTCTTGACAAACAACCTTCAGTTCCTTTAAGATTTTGGATTTTCTTGCATGAACAGCATTTTTGACACTACCCCAAAGTAGATCAATGCTACTGTAGTCAGGAGACAGAGGTGGACAATCCTTCACATTCACATTTTTCTGCTGTTCCAATGAGAGGTTGACGTGGCCTTACAGTATGTGTAAGTCAATGTCATGTTGGAAAATCAAAGACCATCCCATGTGCCCTCAGTCAAGGTATGTAAACTTATGAGCACAACTGTAACTAAGTAATAACCAGGCACAATAAACCCCACATCATTGACATCATCCTCTGAAAATGTGAGACTATGAGTTTAAAAAGAAGCTATATGCAAAACTGAGTCTACACAAAAAGAAAATTCCTGATATGCCCTATCTCTTATCAATGTGAAAACACATTTTTGGAGACCTTTACCTTGACCTTTCACCTACATTAACCAAAATTTTAATGGGATCTATTTTGGACTACCTCACACCTTTCCTGAAAATGTCATGAAAATTTCTCCCTTTTATTTATATATATATATATATATATATATATATATATATATATATATATATATATATATATATATATATATATATATATATATATATATATATATATATATATATAAAGTTGCCGATAAACAGATGGACAAACAAAAACGAACCAAAAACAATACAATAATAAAGTCACATTTTTCCTGTAACATATTACTAGCAATGTTTTTTTTTTCTTTTGCAAAAATTACACAAAATTCAACATAATATAATCCAATTTATCGAGCCCCAACAGCAGTTGCCTGATTCGCATTAGCTGTCATTTCACACACAGAAAGGTAGTGATTTAAGTCATTTCCTCTGTCTGATGTGCTTCCTTGATGACTGTAATCATGACCTTTTGTGAATCCTGCAGTTTCATAGTGCTCTTCAGTCTCTTGTCTGCACATTAATTTGCTCTTATGAGAACCAAACCTTATTATACCTGAAGGTCACACCGTTATCGCCTGCAGTCAGAAACCCAACCCCCCCTATATCGTAACGATCAGAAAGTAAAAAGAAGAAAGAGTTGTGACATTGCCGCCTTCGTCGAGAACCAGGCACGGAAATTCGAGACAAAGTTAAAAGCTCACATCTCTAAAATGCTGTAGGTTAAAGATTGAAAATAGATCTTCACAACACTGCTTCGGTGAAAGACATAGCCTGTATTTCAGAGAATGTGGCGGCTAGGGAAGCACGCAAGTAAGAGAGAGGGCTGTGAGAAGAGGAACAAGAAGTGTCACATCCATTTGTAACTCCCGCTGTGATGTCAGGATGCTGGCGGGGGCTCACCAACTGTGCACTGAGACGTTGATGGATGCAGGTGAGCGCCCCTGACTTTCTCCCCAAATACTCCTCTGTGAAGATCTGTCTGTTGTCATTCCTTTATGAACTCATAGCTGGAAGTTGGAGATGGCAAAAAATGAGAGATTGAGCTAGGTGGATGGATGAGGACAACGAAGATAACAATAAAGGTGAGAGGTGAGAGTGGTCAGGGATAAATAGTCAAGAGCGAGGAGAAACAAGGGGGGGGGGGGTAAAAACCTGTAAAAGAAATAGTGAGAATGCAATAGAATGAGTAGTTTGACTATTCCAGAGATAAAGAGAGTGCATTATAAAGTTAGCATGTCTTTCTGGACTGAACTTTTCCCCTCAATTCTGTTTAAATATTAAAGGTTTGTAATTAAAAGGTGGTGGAGAGGGATGCCACTGGGGTGTTGGAGCTTTATTGACCAAGGAGTGACAAAGTATCAGTGGGCTATGCCTTACAGCTTTCAGTTTGCATCTTGCATGGGAGAAAGAGAGAAGCATGTCTGTGTGTGTCGAAACATTTTCATCCATTTATATCCCGGCGAGAGTTTTGTCAGCCTCCCAGGGTGAACTGACAGATTTGAGGCAAGGACCCATCACGGCAGATATATGTGTCTGAGCATTTATGTGTTGCTTAATTTGATCTGTTCTCCAAAATGGAACTGAACTCTTGCCGAGACATGACAGGCAGACATGGTGGTGGGAAAAAGTCTGTTTTCAGCACTTTCTAGTGGCACGTATTGACGCAACAATCCCCTCACAATCACAATTCTGAATCTCAGAGGGAAGTTATTTCTGTTTTTTTTTTTTTTTTTTTTGCCTGTTGTATGGTGTCTAGATATGGAGGGTGTTTATTATCATCTCAAGTATGTTATACCTTGAATACGCACTTGAAAGTGAATGGATTGTCTCGGTTGTAGCCACATGCTAACCCTGTGGTGGCACCTATAGAGCTTAATGGTGGTAATAATATAATACATTTTATTTTTAAAGCACTTTACATTGGAAATCAAATCTGAAAGTGCGCAGTGAAACATAAAATCAACTGATTAAAATCAAAAAAGTAAAAGCTTTTCTAAAAAATTAAGCTTTTAAGTCATTTTTCTAAAACCATCGTCCATTTATAGGAGGGCAGCAGTTTCAAAGGCCCCATAGTTTTGAGACGAGATGGTGTACTGTGTCTGAGGTGTGTGGGGTGAGGAGTTTGGTGAGGTAGGTGGGGGCAGTAGTGGGTGTGCAGGAAGATTTTGTATTCAATACGAAGGTGAACAGGGAGCCAGTGCAGACAGTGAAGGGCAGTGAAGGTGATGCGTTCATGTTTACGCACTCTCATCAGGACCCTGGCAGAGCTGTTCTGAACATTCTAGAGTTTTTGGAGATGCTTTATACAGAGTCAGAGGTTGACATACTCACCACCTCCACACAGCTACCTCAATTATCAATATAGTCTGACTATTCCGGTCTTAAATGATGAACAAAAGCAGCCACTGTACCTTGAAATGCTCTTGGATGACATAATAAAAAATATTCAGTTCATCCTCAGATGTGCATTGCTCTCCGTCAGAGGCAAAGTGTGGGTTGTGAAGTTGTGAAACAGGCAGGGATATTGTATTGGATCCTTACCTTCATTAATCATACATGCCTTTGAGTAAATTCACAGCTCAACAGATTTAATAAGAGACATGCTGGCAGGCTCAGGCAGTCTATGTGCCTCATATATACCAGTGTAAGAGAGATCATTATGGAAATTCTCAGTGGGAGGTGAACTTTAATAACTGCTCAAAATAAATCAAGAAGTGATATGAAAATTGACAGGCATTTTTTTCCCCACCCTCCAGACTCCAGGTAGAATGTAGAATCGAAACAACACCAAAGCGTCAGAACATCTCAAGTAATATTGCTTCTTGAGGGAGATTCTGATTATGCAGGGTAGAATATTATGTGCCACTGCTTTGGGTAATCATGTAGTGCTGCAGCCGCGCTAGTATTGCAATAAATCACAGTTTATGATAATGGCCGAGGAGGAAATCATTGACACCTATGCATCCGGAACACAATGTGCAACATTCATGCATATTCAGTGCAGACACATCAGTTTGTTCTCCACTTTGCGGGACAGAGAATTCCAGTGCGACATATGTGATTATGTGAGGGGATGTAAATCTGAGGTGGGTGACAAAACACTGATGACCTTTCTGAAGAAATGAGAGATGACCTTTGTTTGTGTATGCAAATGTGAACAATGACTGATACTATTCCAAAGGGCAGTTTTAGCTACAGGTGGAGAGTATTTTAGCTTAAACGATTTCAAGACATGTACAGTTGGATTGACTGAGAAGTGAGAAAAACCACTATGTAGCCAGGCAGCAACACATCTTACCAACAAATTGCTTTTTAAGTGCTGCACTTTAATTCCAAGAAAGGGAAATTTATTTTCAATGCTTTGTCAAGATAATTTTCTTTTTAAGAAGTTCTTCCCAAACTTGTTCAGCTAAAGATCCAAAGGACAAATGTGGTGTTAAAAGATCTCAAACTTATCTCAAAAATATTTTATAAATTGACATAGGTCTATATTTTTTACTGCCTTAGATGCTACTCATTCATTTCATTTTTGTTCATTTTGTGCAGTTACAGAATAAATGCAAGCTTAAACAAGTATTCAGAGAATCCTATTTTGTGCTAACCTATTTTGTGCTAACCTGTGTTGTGCTAACCTCCAGAGATCTACAAAACTATTGGTCATAAGTAATGACACCAATTATGAGAATCTTCATTTCGCATTGTTTGGTACCAATCTGAAAGTTCTGTGACCCTCTGTTCTTGAGTTATAACCGATAATGTGATTTTGATCTTTTAGTTAACTGTGACCTTAACCTTTGACATTTATTCAAATGGATCATTGCATCTGATGTGCATTAGCTACATGTATATGTAATTTTAGGGTGATATCTCAAGTATTCATTGAGTTATAGTGTGATATGTCTCTGCAGACACACACACAGTGATTACAATAATTCCAAAAATATTAATTTATACTTGAAAAGGAGTGGGGGAAAAAGTACTTTCTTACTTCTCATTATCATATATCTTAACATTTTAAATACTCACCCCTGTCCTTCAACTTCAAGACAAAATAAATGACTTTAGAATTAAATCATTCAACAGTATTTACATGATAAAATGTGTGTGAAAAATTGTACAAAAAAAAGAACATTCCTGGTGGTGTTACCATGGTTAACAGGTAACTGTTAACTTACATTATAACAATTACACTCCAACAATATTAACAATATTATGTTTTTGTTTTGTTTTTTGTTTTACTTGCCTTTTGGGTCATCACATTCTTCTTACATTGTTTGTGTATTTCACTTTTCTCCACATCTTTTCTAAGGTCAGTAGACAATCTGTTCCAGAAAACAATTTTGTTCAATTTGAATCAGGAAATTTCATTCATAAAGTATGCTTTTGTTGTACATTTTTCCTATGTCAATTTGTGACCAGATAAAAACATTTCTGATGCTTTGTGTCTGACCCACAGTTTGAGAAAAGAGGCAGTAGGAACAAAAAAATATTTTACTCACTTTGCTGTCTTCTCATAATTGTATAGTAATTTTATTTTATTGTAATTATCTATATGCTAGATTAGTAATAAGGAAGTTAGAATGTACATGTTGTTTATTTTTATTTAACCTTTATTTAACCAGGTTTGTCCCATTGAAATCAATTATCTCTTTTTCAAGGGAGACCTGCCTAAATGTAACAAAGATCAGAGCTTTGACCTAATCTTAACAACTTTATTTAATTCCAGTAAAGCCTTTGGTTACATTCAGACTGCAGGTAAATGTCAGCCAAATCTGATTTTCTTTGTCCATATGTGACCCATATCTGATCTATAAAAGATAGTCTGATGAGCACGGATATATTTTTTTTTTTCTTAACCCAGGCCACTTTCATATATGGTCCTAAATCCGATGTGTATCTAATGTTTTACAATGTGACTTCAGTGTGAACAGCCAGCTCACATTTATCTGACTTTTTGTTGGGAGAAAAATGCTGTTACTCAATAATTATTTTTGTCTGGATTCTACCTGCATGCTCTTTGATGGAGTTAATAAATAGCAAGAATCAGTTCGTCTCAATTTAATCTATTTATTTAACAAAGTAGCATTGTTAGAGGTGAAATGATTCTACCAAATTGAAATCATTTGAGTATGTTTATGGCAGATTCATCGCCATAAAGATTTGTTTAATTAATGTCAAAGTTCATCTTGTTGCTATCAAAACACTCTGGCATTCCCGTATCCTTCTTTCACACCAACTGTTTGAACTGATGTTTGGCAATGTGGTACAGTATGTTCAAACGTGGAAATGGTGAAAAATAGCAGCATGTATTAAAATGACGAAGATGTGGGACCATTTTATACGGCATAAGACAGACACAGTGTAGTGTGTGCACTGTAAAAAAGCATTAGCCTATCACTGCAGTACTACATCAATGCTGTAACACCTGAATCAAAAGCATCCACACATCAACAGCACTTCTTCAATACACTCCAAGCATCTACAAGCTATGCTATTATAAAACATGTATCCTACCACCTACTATTTTACTGACTGGTTATACAGATGTTTTCTTGGTTTGTATAATTTCCTTATTTGCAGGGCATCTGATGATTATGCTTTTGTTTTTAGTTTATTGGAGTGCATTTTTTCATTTGCACCATGTTCCTCTTTTTGCACCTCATTTAGACTTGTGTTTAAGGTTGTGAATTTGCATCATGTCTGTACTCGTAGCTGTTTTCACATTGGGTCATTGTAATGTGTTTGGCCCTTTGTTGGTCATTATAGATTTCAAAACAAATAATCTAATCAAGAAAAAAAATCTGAATTGTTCATTAACACCTAGTGTCTGAACTTAGCCGACTTTTCACTGTCTTCATCAGAGCCTAAGTATTTACTCAGACTGAAAGTTCAGAACTTCCCAGATGGTTTGATCAATCATGTTGTCAATTCATAAATAGTTTAGCAGTCCCAGTGGATGATGCAATGTGTACTGAATACGATATACTACTTTGGATCAGTGCTGGAATTCAAGCTGACCTATCTTCAATAAAAAAGTACTTAGATGCATCTATATATCTGAAGTGTTTCCAACAGATCAACCCACCTTTGCCTACACTGCTTCTTACATTTGTTTATTTTTAGTAGTTCATTGTTAACCCTTTAAATATCCAAGGGTCCACATATAGGCCAGAAGTAGTCGTTCAAAAATGTAAATGTCCCAAATGTCACTTGACCTAATGTAGTTTTAAAACGGAGATTCTCACACATCAGAAGATATACTATATAATAAGCCACTTTCTGATAAATTCAAAATACAAACAGCAGATCTGAACTTTTATGTCTCATAATTATTCACAGAGGAACCATTTTCCAACAAACGCAGTCATAGTCCAACAAAAACATCCAAAATAAACCCAAAAATGTGTCCAAATGTAGTCCATATGTAGTCCAAAACACATCAAAACATCAATAAATATCCGCTATTCCATCATTTAACAGGACCCGCCTCCAATATTCCAGTTTTCATTTTAATATTTTCATTTATAATATAAGGAAACACCAACTGAATGTTATCAAAATGGTTCAAGAACATTCAATTGACTTTATTAAGAAATGTAGATGAAATTCAGTGGGAGTTTAAAGGGTTAAAGGCATTAGATTCCAATATATAGCCTTACTGCTGCCTGCAATTGCTTAGATTTTAGGCACTGAAGTAAGAAAAGCAAAAAAAAAAGATACATTATGCATTATGTCTGCATTATGTGTGTTAGATAAAGATTATTTTAAACCTAATTTATGTTCCCTGTTCCCATATGTTACCAATCATCAAATATAATTTTCCTAGCCTTGATTTGATACAAATACATAGTATTCTGTGAGAGCTGCCTTTAAAAGAAAAAACAAACCAAAAAAAGTCAAGATTTAGAGACTTTTCACACATACTTTTTGACAGCTTTTGTTGTGTTTTTCTAAGTTTTTTTTTAATTAATATTTGTCATTTATTTACAGCAGTTAACTGCCACCTGCAGAGTCCAATGTACTGGAGGAATAGTAAAGAATTGGCAACAGCAGTAAGATTAGTGAACCAAGCCGCTTTCTGCAGCAACACATAAACAAACCACTTCAGTGAAGGCCGAGATTTTTTTTCGTGCCTGCTGCATTTCATCCTCAATCATGGATAAAATGCAAAGTGGATGATGAACCAGTATGTGTGTGTGTGTGTGTGTGTGTGTGTGTGTGTGTGTGTGTGCTTTCTGTTTTCCTGCCCTCACCCATCATGCGCTTTGCAAACTTGCAAAAAGGGGTGGCAAGGAAAATATATGACAAAGGTCACACCAGATACAAAGTAGTTTAGTTCATGTCAGAGTCGTGCTTATTTTCATCATATACCTGAGTCACACTTTGTTTTTTGTTTGTTTTGTTTTTTTTACACTGCTCTGAAAGAATGTTTGACAGTCATTCAGTCAATCAAATATACAGGGTCAGAGGAATGTCAGTCATAAAATAAGTCTTTATTCAACAAGAAAGTGCAGCTAATAAAAACGCGTACTGACCTGTCATGCTCTCTTATCATCACAGACTTACAATAGGGATGAGAAAGGGAGAGAAATATAGTTTTAGATTGTGACTGCAGAGCCCTCTGGGGATTTGATGAAAGAGCTGACAAGCACTGACAAACTTCCAGGACTGTCCCTGAAGGTGCCGGAGTGGGCATTAAGCAGGCAGACTGATGGACCCTATTTTAGTCTTTGGAAGCTGATAAGGCTGGGATTCTGAATCACGCATTTACAGTCACGGTTTATTGAAAAGGAGGGTCACTTCCCTCAGACAAGCTCTTCAGATGATGATGGTAAGCTTTAAGAAAAGAAATGAATTAAAACTGGCCCATCTTTGTCTCTGCCTCTGCCAGACGACAATTTCAAGGACTTTTTTTTTTTTTTTTTTTTCTTCTGCTGATCCTTTTCAAGAAACAGTCTCTTAATGAAATCAGTCACACTATGTTCTGTTATGAACTTACACTTGTGTCGTTAGTGTTTAACATTCTAAAGAGGCAGAAAATGTTGCTTTACTCTGGCAATTATATTCTCTCCACCTCGATCATCTCTTCTTTCTGTTTCGCACAAAATGGATGCTACAGTATAATAGAATGGATTTCTTTGCAGTGTCTCATGGGATGCATAGGACACATGTATGCGACTGCAGGAATCAATCAAATAGCAGAAGAAAGGAAGTGATGTAATACTAATGCGTGTACAGGTGTGTCGAATGTTTGACGTTTTGAATAACAATTGTGGCGGTGTTAAAAATGAATTCCTATTATAAGTAGTTATCAAAAATACCTTTTCCCATTAATACACCTTAAATAATACAAGTTGATTTTTTTTTTGTGTCTAAGGGAAGTCTTTTCTGTAGGATGGATTTTGATCTCTGGGTAATTTCATGATTGGAGAAGTAATATAAAGGTAACTAGATAAAGGACTCCAGAGACGTCCACCAAGCCAGACCCCCAAATTTACCTAAATAAGTAATAGGCTTCACTTTCACTTCTGCAATTGGCAGTCTGCACCCCCCCCCCAAAAAAAATTTTATTCCGTTGTTCCTTGTGCCAGTATCCACATATCCTGAAAATGTCATCCAGATTCATCCGTAACTTTTTGAGTTATCTTGCTAATTCTGTAACTTGGTATGCCAGTTTACAATGCGGCGAAAATCGAGAAATTTGAGATGTCGTAGAAATTACAATAATATCAGCCTTTTTTTTGCACAGGAAAAAAACAATACAGAAGGTAAGATATGAACAGAATATCAAATAAATAACTTGTACAAAAAGAATGTGCTGGAGGGGGAACAAAAACCTAAGGGGTTATTTGTGTTCCTCTCCATTATGATTAAAAGCCTAATAATAATAATAATAAAGGTAAGTAAATAACATATTAAAAATAACAATATGTAAGCTTAATTTCCTCAACAAAATTAAGTGGTAATATTACAAACATAACAAACCAAAATAAATTGTAGAAGTAGGTCATTCAGATCTGTCTAGATAATGAGAGTAGGTGGTCTATATGGGACTAGGATGACTGATTCTTGGGTTTTGAGTTTCGAGACAGAGACAAAGTCGTAACAGAAAGTCAGACCTGAATCATTTGCATACAGAGAACCTCAGGACCCTGGGGGGGTTGGAGCAATGGTACAGTAGAGGACAACACCCAGCCCTTCAGGAATGTCTCTTCCCAAGGGGCACAAAGAAACAGAAAATCTCCAACTCTACAGGAGACCTGAATTAGAGGAGGAGGGGGTCGATGGAAGGTGTTAAAACTGAATGTCTGATAGGGGGGCCTTCAGTGTCATGTGGCCTTTTAGGCTGCATGCACTCAGACGAAAAACGACTGATTTAGAGACTAAAGACTTGTGACTTTTGTAACTTGAAAAGTAATCTTATGCTGGACTAAGGTGTAATACAGTAACTGAGTGTGAAATAATGAAGACAATGAGAAGACTCAAAGAAAGTTAATCTTACCAGCTCATAGGCCATAGATTAATTATGAAATATTAGTATAATTTTTACTAATACAGAGAGCAAAAGACAAAAGTTGCAAGAAAAAAAAAAACCCTCTTCTTTGCTTGTGAGTTAAAAACCTTTACTTGCAACTTAAAAAATATGTGCTGTTTGTTGCTTCAAAAATGTAGCTTGTAAATGTAATTGCACTTAATTGGAGCCACGTAGGATATGGAGAAGTAGGGGTGAGAGGTCAGAGCATGGCTTAGGTTTGAGTTCTGTTCAACAAATCTAGTTCCATGATCCTTAAATCGAACTGGTTCTAAGGTCTTGGTTTCTCAAGCATCATTAATGTTTAACGCTCAGCCCTATGTTGTAAATTCCTCCTATAACTCACTTACTCATTCCGTCCTCTGCTTAGGCTGTGAGAGTGTACAAGCTGAAAGTGATGCTGTTTACTCTAATCCATTACTTATGAGATACATGTCCATGTCAAAGTGCAATAGATTAGCAAATAACCTCCCAGTAACACACAGTATAGAAGTGGTTTAACACAAAGGTTGAATCAGGACAAACCCACCAGACCCGTAGGCCCCACCCATCAAGTGCAATTAGATTCACAAGCAAAGGTTTTAAAGTTGCAAACAAAGAGGATTGATTTTCAAGAAAAACTTATGAAGATATCAACAAAGACCATGGATTTAAAAGTAATTTTAGTTTTTTTCGTTATTGCAATTTACTCCCTTTTGTTCTCATATCTCATTTGTGTTGCAAATGTATTCTTTTTAATTGCAAATTCGTTATTTATGATTGACAGATAAAAAAATAAAATAAAAAAAAAAATCTCTCCATAGTTGTCGTAATTTAGTTTTTTTTTATAGAAAACTAAAAGGTCATTATTAAGGTCTATCCATGTTTTTTTGTAAAAGTGTTAAAATTTGGTTTGTTTGGAATCTTTGATCGTTTTTCACTCTAAGGTAGTAGTTGTTAACTCAATATTATATCACTCTTACTTCAACTGATATTGTGTGATGACTTAAAAATTTTAAGACCATAACTGAGTAATAAAAGTCCATCTTGAATTAAATATGGTACCAACCATCACTGTAACTTTTCATCACTCCTGAAATATTCTTGCTGCCTGAAGGACATTAACAACTCTGTACTTAACTATTCTCTACATTATCTTCCTTATATTTCTCACATTACATGTAATTACCTGCATTCTTTGCCTTTGTACTCTATGTCAGCTACATTAGCCTGACCTGGTGTCAAAGTAACCCAACCAAGTTATACACTGACGTGACATTAAACAGCTGAGAAAATTGATACTGGAAAATACAGTAATTGGGGCTGAGCATCGAACAGATTTAACATCTCGTAGTGACGTGTTAATTCATTTACACGTAGTCACATGTGTAAGAGCATGTGGCGAACGACTGCTGCCATGAGCCTCATTTTTTTTCTCTTTCACAGCCGTCGTCTGTGCCTTTACAACCAAAAATCCCGATTACTCCTGAGTCGATAGGAAAAAATCGTGCAGTGAAAAACAACAGAGATGTGGGAATGTTTATAGAACTGAGGACTATTACTCATCACAACCAGAAGTGCGTCCCTTTTCAATAAATTCCTCCCCTTATTATATATTATTCAATGATAAGTAAACCTTTGACAGTAGGCTTCTTTTTAAGTTTTATTCTATGCAGCCAGAGGATGACCTTGTTGGGGTTTTTTTTCCCTTCTTGTTTTCATCAGAAAATCAATGTAGGTGGTGATACTCAACCTGAATACCTTGTTTTATTCTCTTAAATCAAACAGTTCCACTAACACTCTCTATATTTGTGCTTTGCACAGAAAGCACCACAGACATTCACCAAAGATGGCCAAGGTCAAAAAACCTATCACCTTCCAGACACACAAAATCCCCCTTTTTTTGACATCAACAAATATCAAAGCTGGAGAGGCCACAGACATCAACCACAACTACAGAGGGAGAAAGAAACCTCGGTGAACTTTCCCCATACTGTACCAGCTTGTGATTGATTTTCTACACAGATCTCTAAACGGGTGGTACTCTCCTATCTGTAACAGTAATGAATTTCATTATAAAACCCTGGAAGACACTGAGAGGGATGGAGATGCTGGTCGATGGCAGGGGGAGAGTGAGAAAAGAAAAGAGATGGAAAGCATGGAAGGTGGGGCTGTCATTCAGGGACTGTCTGTCAATACTGACAACACATCCCCCCGCCGGCGAGGGCCTGAAATAACTGCCAAATGCAGAGCAATTATGAACGCTGCCTACTGCTTTTAGGCAGCCTACACGTTCCTCGGTGTGCTGCGGTGTCTTACCAGTACAGAAGTATGTAATGTAACATACATGCTAATCTAGACATATGAGTTTCCACCCTACTTCCTTCGCCAACATGTCGTAACTCGGGTTCCCAGTAACCACGGTGACCAAAGATGTCTGGAGGCTGTGGTTGTATCCAGGCCGCAGTGAGTCAGGATGCATGACTGCATGGCTCATTGCTTTCTTGGGGCTAAAAAAGCCCTTTCATTATTATCTCTCACTCTCTCTAACTCTGTGTTTCTGCACCCTCACACACCCTCAACCATCTCCTCATTTTGCACTTACCTGCACCTCAGTGTTACCCAGGTTCAACGACAACAACAAAAAAAAGCATTTGGTTTTTTTAGGACCCACAGGAAAAAGTGTTGTCATCTGACACCACAGAGATGTGTTCTGTTGACTCGCCAGTTGCCTTATTTTCATATCTACTCTATCCTTCTGTTGAGTTACTAAGGAAGTGAATAGCAGCTCTATCATTCTGTGGTCATTAGTATTCATAAAGGACCTGGTCAGTTACCCCAGGAGTGATGGGTGTTCATGAATGAGCCAAATATCACTACTGAAGTCATAGGAAAATGTGTTACTGCAGTTTATTTCTCTCTCTCTCTCTCTCTCTCTCTCTCTGTCTCTCTGTCTCTCTGTCTCTCTGTCTCTCTGTCTCTGTCTCTCTGTCTCTCTGTCTCTCTGTCTCTCTCTCTCTCTCTCTCTCTCTCTCTCTGTCTCTCTGTCTCTCTGTCTCTCTGTCTCTCTGTCTCTCTGTCTCTCTGTCTCTCTCTCTCTGTCTCTCTGTCTCTGTCTCTCTCTCTCTCTCTCTCTCTCTCTCTCTCTCTCTCTCTCTCTCTCTCTCTCTCTCTCTCTCTCTCTCTCTCTCTCTCTCTCTCTCTCTCAATTGGACAGTATATGGCTTGTAATTCTCAGACACTGTTCAAAAGGTTACACTGGTTATTTATTTATTTACTCTTCATCATACCACATCTTCACTGGATGAACAGCCCTGCTACCTTGAGCTACATCATTATTTATGCACTTCCATTTCCTCCTGAACCAAATTGATTTGCCTCTATTCTCCTCATGTCGCCCTGAGAAATGATTTCCCAGATGTGGCATAATGTCATCCAAAAATATTAGGTTAACACTTGGACATGGACTCTGGAGGAATTTTATATCCAAATTGCTGCTTGATAAATTGTCTTCCCAAGTAAACCAAATATTGACAAGCTAAATGATCATTGCATCAAACAATGAAGACGTTTATATGGGCTTCATCATGGTGATCAAAACGCTCTGTATTTAGTAGCTGCTGTCAGGACTTAACATATTTTAACATGAAAAAACAGTCCACTGAGAGTCTGGCATCAAGAATAATGAACTAAAAATAAAGTACAAGGGAATGGGACAGGTTGTTTAAGCAATATTCAAACCAGAACAAGTGCAAAATACATGCGTTGTACAAAAGTAATGAAAAATGCACATCCTGTAAAATGAACATAAGCATGGACAGAAGATGTATTATTAGCTTTTATTATAGTATTATAGAGTGATAGGTTTCATTATATATCTGGGCCATTCTACCAAATATTATAATATTATACCAAATAATACCATATTTACTAAAAAGTCCAGTTAGTTTTTTATTTGCATATGGTATATGGTTGCCTTTAGAATTGATGATTAGATTAAATTATGGATTTTTTCCCCCTCATTCTTCCATGTACAGGCTATTCTTTTTAAAATAATGTACGTAATTCTGACAGTTAAATACATTAAAATGAATATTTGAACGTATTTTGTCATGTTGAATTTTTATGATGCATCAAAATCAAGCACTATTCTTCCTATGAAATGTACGGTATAGTTGATTATATTTATTTCACCATTCATGAAAGTTGAAATTACTATCCGACCATTATTATAAAATACAGATTCATAACTCATTATTTATTATTTTTGACCAAACAACTCATTCCGTCAACTTTATATATGGTCACTATCGCAACAACACAACAATTATGAACTATCTTTGATAAATATTAACTCAACATGCATTTTCTTTGAAACATAATAAACACAGCATGAATAGGATATGGTAATTCATCATAAAAGACAAAAAAATGGTCTCATTTTCTTTTTCCATTTATCTGGAATGAGAAACAATCATTTGCAGTTCAGTCAGAAAACTGACAAATATAGTGAATAAATATAGAAAGAACCAATTTATAATATTATAGAACAAGAATATAAGAGTAGATATAATATTTGAACCCCCCCCACACACACACACACACACAAACATACACACACACACCTCCCGAATTTAATGTATTTTTAATTACACCATAATACCTAATTGTTTTTTAAAATATGTTTTTCGTAGTGGAATCTAAGATCTCTTCCGGATGATAATCAAAATAATCATTTGTTTCTTGTGACACCCCCTACACGTCATGACATTTTCATCAAGATCCATCTATAACTTTTTAAATTATCTTGCTAACTAACAGACAGACAGACGAACAAATTCCTTGGCAGACCTCTCCTCATTTTAGAGGGTAGTGGTCTGCCTTGGCGGAGGTCTCTCAGGGTGCTTTTCTTGTCTTTTAAATTAAGTCTCACACCTTGAAATATGCAACTGTTGTTATCCAGCAAAAGCAAAGAAAAAAAAAAAAAACCTATTTTTAGTTAATTAGTTGATTTGGTTTGTTATCATTTCAGATGTTCTTATCATGTCAGATGAATCCACTCATAGCCAAACTGTATCAGTCAATAGCAGACATTTAATAAAAAAAAAAAAAAAAAAAAAAGAACTCGCATACAACAAAATGAAAGTAGACATACACATCATTTCACTTTAGACTGATGCAGAATAAACCTGCATTTAGGCTTTGGATTACTACATGTTCATTATCTCATGTCTTTGTGCAACAAAACTTCTGATCCTCCAGCTCGGCAAAAGAAACTCCTTGAAATTCAGCTGTTGGTCAGTGGTTCATGTTCCTTTTCATCCATAACAAATCCCACTATCTACCCTCCCTTTGTCCTACTGTTTTTAATCCATCTACTTCACTGCAGTACCCATTTTCTGTTCTCACTTAGTCACTTTAATCCCTTTGCTCTGTCTTCTCTTTTAGCTGTTCAAGAGTATTTTCTACTTCTTTATGGTCTTTTGACTTTCTGGTTCTGCATTTGTCTCCTATTTTTTTTTCCCTTGTGTTCCCCCTCTTGTTCTCTTTCTCAGACTGTGCTTTCTGACAGGGTACTTGGTCTTCCTGTCTCTCCCTTTCCTCTTTTAATTGCTCTCTGTGCATATTAGTCCATTACTCCTCCATTGATTCCATTCCTACTTGTCCACTTCTGTCCTGACATTAGTTCTTTTCACCTCAGGCTGCTCTCCTGAGGAAATTCAGTCACATGGATACAACTTACATACACACACACGTACACACACACACACACACACACACACACATACATAACCTGTGTTGCACTCCGTTTTTACTGTATCATCTCATATGTGCCTTATGTAGATTTCTTCTCTCTTGTTATCTTTTTAGATTGTATAAATGGTTAGTTTTTATCTTATATATTTCTCGTATTCGTCATCTGAACGCGCTTTATCCTCACTAGGGTCATGGGGGTCACTGGGGGCCTAATCCAGCTACAATGGGTGAAGGCAGGGTACACCCTGTATGAGTCTCCAGTTCATCTCAGGGCTGAACATATATAGACAAACAATCACTCTCACATTCACATCTATGACCAATTTAGATTAACCAATTAACCTATCAGTATCTTTGGATAGTATCTTTGGATAACCTTTATTGATCCCACAGTGGGGAAAGTTCACTGTTACAGCAGCTCCAGAAACAACGGAAAAATAGTGCAAACTCGATACAAAACACACAGAAAATTCGATAAATAGCAATAAAAATAAAATAGTAATAATAATAATAATAATAATAATAACAAATTGCACATGTATTGTAATAAGTGCAGTAGTGACATAGTGAGGTAGTTATGTATATATACTTTTTTTGTCTCTATTTATTTCTTCAGAAAAAGGGTTTGTGAGAAATCCCATTCCAGGTCTTTGTATGGGCACACATGTAGGAGAACTGACAATAAAGCAAACTTTGAACTTTATATTACCTTTTTTACCTCTGACTATCCTTAGCTCTAATTTTCATTTAATGACAAAACTCAAGTAAAGCAATTCAAACACCCCACACATTGTGTCCTAATCCCTCTTTCTTTCCCTCTCTATCACACACACACACACACACACACACACACACACACACAACCATCCACATGTTGACGGCTTGTCGCCTCGATGACGTGACTGCACAGAGGTGACACTGCGTTTGTCACTCTGACAGCTGGCATTTCACAGCGATCCACTAACCACAGTACTCACATCACAGACAGGAGATAGATAGAATGAGATAGAACAGGGCACAAAGAGAGAGAAGGAGAGCGGTTGTGTAAAGCAAAGATCAGCAAAAACAATGAAATAACACTGCGCCAGATGGACAGTTCTGCTTTAATATTTCTGCCCTTGTTTTCTCCCCTTGTCTATGAAGATAAAGGTAAAGCCTTTGTCTGACACTTTTTTTTTTCCCAACTGTAACACCTTAATGTTGAAGGACAAACTTGTGATGAGTTTAAAAGCGAGCGCTAATTATCCTGCTTTGTTAAAAAAAAAAAAAAAACATATGCTCACTAATTGATGAAAGAAGTCAAAGCACAATGAAGACTAGCATACGTTGGGTGTAAAAAAAAAAAAAAAAAAGTAAATAAAAGTGCTGCTAGAAGCGCCCAGTAGATTATATTGTAGAGAAGGGTGTAGCATGTTCCACACCGAAGATTATTTACTTTAACACAAGGATTATATTATATTCAATATCATGAGGCATGTGAACAGTGTCATTGCTGCCAAATTTCTCACAAATATAACTTTTATTCACATATTAGTTTGGAGAGAAGAATGGGAAAGGCATAATGCACCTGTATTTAGATCTATCTGTGTCCCATTACAGATACACCAGTCTTCAGTTACACTAAAAAAAGAAGAGTTTTGTTACACAGCTGATCTTGGCCATTCTTAGGTTTAATAAAATGACACAGTAATGTGCTTTTTGTATTGACACTAAAGGCAAGTAGTGGACATAATCGATCCTGCAAATATGAGCATTATTTCTTGGGATACTGAGCTGCTGCTGGTCCATTTGGGTGAAATTATATTTAAAGACCGTTACTGTTTTTTGTAGCATCACACAAATACAGTGAAACATTGTTATGGTGGTATTTACTGTTATTAAAAAATGGTCTAGATCATTGTTCATGGCCTTTTACACATCTCATGACGTGTTTCAAAATTCATTGTTCAAATAGTAAGGGCTCCAAAAAAGGGAAATCTCTGAAATCTTTTTAAATCTGCTTAGATGGCCTATTTCGGTTCTTATTTCTATTCATATTTATTTTTAAAAAAGGGTGTTATTAGAAAGTATAGTAATAAACAGTGAGAAGAAGGGATGAGATGACTGAATTTACCATACAATATTTATGTGTTGAATAAATCTGTTACTATAGAAACACACCATTGTACTAATTGCCCTCTGTAGTTTGCCAAATATAACTAGCCAAGCTTTAAGGAACCTTTGAGGCCAAACAAGACAAAATGAATAATAGCATAGCTATAAAATAGAGAAGGTTGGAGTCTATTGAGAGAGCGAGCACTCTCAACACTAGGACTATTTAAGCAAGAACATAAATGGAAAGCACTACTGCACCAGAGGATGTAGCTTTAAAAAAAAAAAGTAATAGAGAAAGGCATCATAAGATACGAAACAAGGAATAAGTGAGCTACAAAAATCCTGAGTTATTTTATAGCAGTGAGGAGGTGGAGAATGATAGAAAAGAATGAAAACGTAGGTGTCAGCTGAGACAGAGTTCGGCAAGGATCACTTTAAGCTTGTCAAAATCACTGTTCAGTGAGGAAAATGGTGCTTGTATGACAAGAACAAGGGACATACAAACCTTCTTGATAAAGAACCAGGAAAGGTAATTTGAGTTAAGGTGTTTATCAGATGATCCAATGCACTAGAAGAATATGGAGAGGATTGTGAAAATAAAACATGATCGAAGTTCTGATTGCAGACCAGTAGTGTCTGCATTTTTTACTCAACTCATAAGAGGAGAGGAAAATACTAGAAGTAATATTATGTGTATAAGTGTGTTTGATGCCCGTAATTTTTTTGGTTAGCAGGTAGGGGGCTAATTATAACCTAACCATATGAAATCTCTTAACAAAACCCAGATACCTGGCATCTTAGGGTGAGCAAATTATCAAGTAAAATGCACACTGTGTAATAGAACCAGAAGAAGTAATTCACTGAGCATGGTACAGTTTTCTCCAGCTAGATTTTTTTATCTCTTTTTATGTGCCAAATTGCAATAGAAATCACTTTTAAACGGGTTTTCATGAAACAAAAACACACACACACACACACACACAGAAACAAAATGGATGATTCTCTGTGTTAGATTGGTACACAATCCCCAAGCATGACAGGACCTGAAGATTGGTATCATGGCGGGGTGCACAATGTACCCTGCAGCATTAACAATGACAATGGAGGTAATCATAAGGCCATCAAGGTAGCTTGTTGGAAAGAAGCAGTAGAGATAGTACTCTCCTTGTGTCAGATAATATTACATTGACTTTCTGAAGAAAACTGAACTTACATGACATGTGTGACATATACGTCATCAGTAAGTAAATGATGTCTGTATCTGTCGACTGGAAATTGTGCTTATATAATGCAAACATTGTCTCACAATTGCATGATGGTGATGCTGTTTCTGCACATACGTCATGGTTAGACATACGTCAATAATCGGATAACCGTGAGGTAACATGACCCTCATAGAAAGAAAATGAAATTCAACATTTCAACCTTGGCTTTTATTACTATTGTGAAATGTTATATTATTTAGAAAATCAAGGTCAATCAAGTTACTATATTTGGTTCCTTACCTGTAAGTGACAAAAAATAAATAAATAAATAGAAGACGTAAACATATTTAAAAAAAACACATGAAAGGTGCAAGGAGCATATATTTTAGAACTGTTTCTGTCACTGTTTTGTAATGTATGTAGAAAAAAATAAATAATAACTTGTTTGATAAAAGGTTAAAACTAACCGAAACCAATTATTAGATTTCAATGGAGAGGAAGAACTGATTTGATTTTGGAATTGTATCATTTTTATACACTGCTCTAAAGGAGTGCTCAAAAGTTTAATATCACTAAGCACTCTTTTGTTTATATCTCTTGAAGTATTTGTCTGATTGACTTCAAATCAAGTGCAAATAAAAGGTCACAACCTGGGGATGTCATCATAACTGCTTGGTTAAGGATTGGATGTATTTAGGGATATACCCCCAAACTGTCGCTTTTGACAGTGGACGCCTTAATTGTAAAGTCACATCGTTCGCACCTCAAAATTTTTACTCTTCTGCATTTCCCATTGACATTACCTGAATATTGACACAGCACTAGTGAATGTTCAAAAACAAGGTTATAATTCAGGGAGAAAAGGTACACCTACCCACTTAAAATTTAATTCAAATGAGATTAATGCTTAAATATTGATATAAAAAAAAATTGTGTTCTCGCTATACTAACAATTCTGTCAGTTTATTATGAATAATTGTAATTTCTGCATTGGATCTATGAAAAAAAAAAAGATGTGGAGTGTTGTTATTAATTAAGTGAGAATTCTTATCGAGATACTTGACAGACTACAACGACTCTACAGGGAGTTAAAACAGAAGTCTGTTCAGTTCTTGGAACTATGAAGAAAGATGTATTTTGTCTGCTAATCCACAGAGGTGTCAGCTCTTTTAGCTAACCATACAGCTATTGTATTTGATTGAAAGGAACAGCTATTGTTATAAGAGACACAACACTTCACACAATGTGCACTAGAGAACTTTTCATTGGATGAAGGAGGGCTGTTTGTCGTTTCAAAAAGTTCGACTTCATATTACTTTGCATTTCACACATCTGTTAGACAACTGTTAGATGGTTTTTTTTATTATTCATTTATTTAACTGAGTGAAGCGTTGATGATTTTTTTTTTCCCTTCATGTATTAAGCCAAACCTATACTGTATTGTTTAATTCTTTTCCGTATTTTCTTCCCCCTGAAAAGATCAAGTACGAAGTGTTAAATGAATCTGTAACCAAAAGCAGGAAAAACTGAATTTTAATCGGTGTGATTCAATGCTACTTGAAGATGTGAGCTGAGCCAAAAGTGACAATAGAAGGACAGACTCACCTGATGTGCAGAGGAACATGAGTGGATATTGTTATCTTTTGCTGATGTTTCCGTGCACCTAGAGAACGCCAACAGGCAACAGGCCTGTCTGGAGAGGGACGACAGCCTTATCAGAACTTCAACAGATGACTGACGTTTTTCTTAATTTATTTTTCACCAGATTTGCAGATCAAGACTGAGTATTTCCATCAGGATTGATAGTTGTATGGAGTGTGTGTGTGTGTGTGTGTGTGTGTGTGTTCATTTTAAGCTAACCCAGGTGAATGTGATGGTGGCAGTTTGGGTTTTGTAACGCCATGTTACTTTTTGAAATACCGTTTGACTCCTCATTAATAATTTCACACAGCATGCTGCTATTTGCTTTGCATAAGAACATCTGTCTGTGACTCAGCCCTAGAGATGCTATTGTTCTGTATGTACTGTGTCTATGTGATGACTGAGTCTGTGTGGTTCATGCCTTCTAAAATGCCTCAATCTATCTGCTTCAGTGCTTCCACTTTTCTAATTTTCACTACCTCTCCCTTGCTCCCTCCTCCATTCCGTCTCTAATTACCTTTTCTTTACCATCATTTCCCTATTTAGCATATGAATTGGACCCAGAGCGTCTCTGTGTAGTTCACTTATTATGTTTGCACGTGTATGGATAAAAGAATATGGGCTCTTGTAATGAAATACACAGAGAAATGCATTATATTCAATTACAGCTGTGACTGCAACATGAGTTCAAAGTTGGTAAATGTGTCTTTTGTTTACTCAGTGTAATATATATGACCCTGAATCATAATTAAACAACACACAAGGATGTTTGGTGAAAGCAAATATAATTGCCATGCTCTTTGCATCAGATTTGCTCAGATCTTGTTTTTTTTTTTTCTTCTTCTTCTTCTTCTTTTCATTTTCTCTATGTCTTTCAAGTTATTTCAGCAAATATTTATTATAAGAAAACATTGCTTATTTCATGCCAATAAGAGAGTAAAAAAATATGGGGCAGGGTTAGATTTTATTATGTTCTTTGTTTGCATGAGAAATGAAAACATAATGTTTTTTTTCACGATATGTTTACAAAGGCTAACCTCTCAAACTGAATGTCTTGAAATAATATTATTGACTGCTGGCAATAGCAATAATAATAATAAGCAATCAGGATCAAAAATTGCATCCAATTTGAAATTGTTCTGTCAGACACGTTACTTGGTTTGTGTTTTCAGCTTAGAACTGAGCTAGAATCTATGCATATTATAGTTTATAATAACTCTTATGACGTTTTGGCTTTGGTTCTGATAAGTTTGAAGACATTTTAGCCTGAGATTCTAAAAGTACCCCTCTCCAAAAAAAAAAAAAAAAAACCCTGATTGGCTAGTTCTCAGGAAGCAGTAACATCATACTATGTGACCCGCCACCACGAAACCAGACATAAGTCGCGCTGAGCCGTTCAGAGCTACAGCCAAATTTAGGCTGGAAGGTGATTTCTTATTTGTGTTTACATTTTATCAAAAAACGGTACCTTAACACCTCTATGTTCAGTTCCTGTGGTCATTACATTGAAATCCAATCAATAAAGGTGTTTATTGGGTCAATTATTTAAGCGGCGACAAAAGTTCAGGGATTGCTGAGCAAAGACAAAGACGACTTCCACCTCTTTTCGCCGAACAAACCGATCTCCGTTCCGTGGGTAAACACCCAAGTGTTCGGTACGAGGTAAAAGCTTATATTGAATGTTCTTGTCCAATGTCGTAAGCCAAATGATTGTAATACGTCGCACTTCTGTCCTATTATTATAATATATAAAACTTCTGTGACATGTCCATCAGAGTGTCCTTTAACATCTGTGAATATTTTTTGTCAATCGGATACGAATTATTATGCATTGCTAAGGACTTCCTACCCCAAAACAGTCCAAAACTTTCACGGACAATATCTAAAAATATGCAAATTGCATAATAGGTCCAAATGTGGATATTAAAATTACCATAACTTTGGTTCTACTTGTGATAGAAACATAATCTTTTCACCATCTTAAACCTTAGTTTCCACTCTACCAAGCTACACAGATAACTCAGTTTTGATTTCCAGACACTTATGCCTGGTTTCGTGGTGGTGGGTCACCTATACCTGTGAGTTTAAGTGCCTTAACATTGTATAATTTTTCTTTATTCTTTATATTATTACTTTGTTTTTGTCACATCTGAGAGTGTTAACTGTTGATTGTGTTTAAACCAGGACATGTTTAAACCAGTCAGCAACAGTTGGGGGTCTGTTTTTCACACCTACCTGAATTCCTATGTCACTTTTGATTGCCAGTTGTATCTGTATAAGGGGCCGTGTTTCTTATTATAATGATTATTCTAAAGCTCATTCCGATTCCAGCTTCGTTCTGAAATTATTCCGAAAGATAAGTACATACTTGACCAAAACGCGTTCTTTTCACACGTTATAACACTTTGTAAAGAAATGATAGTAGAGGGATTTTTGCATGATTTTGCTCAAATCCAACCCACAGTTTGACATCTTACAAAAAGAACATTAGTAACAGCAAGAGATTGCAGCAGGAAGCATCCAAGCATAGAGATGATAACCGTGGATGAAAATTCACTGAAGCCAATTTTGCCACTGTACAGAAAACATTGCAAGTCAAGTGTGTGAGAAAATGTCATACATGGTTTATACATTTCAAGCTCCACTACAATACAAACCAAGATCAACATTTTTTTTTTCTTGTTTCACAATATTATTTCAGGCATCTCAGGCTGTGATTTGATTTGATTTTTCTATTTTTTTTTTTTTCTTTAATTTCAGCAGCAGAAAATATTTAGAGTTTGCCAATGCAAAGTCTTACTGTAGCTCATCTCTCCCCACAGATATGTTTACTCATGAATATTGGTGATTGAAAGCTAAATTGAAGGGTATGTTTGGTAGATTTGAAGAGATAGGCATCATGGGAGTCGGCTGTTTGCTCCATTAATCCACAAAAAGAAAAAAAATGGAAAAAAATATATATATAGAAAAATGTATAATTTAATAATAATATTATGCCAAGTTTATGCCTCTGGTCTGTTTAATTTACTGTTATTATTGAATCTATATCATTGTTATCATTGTATCATTCATTGAAGCTTTAATGTACAGTAAGCACTAATGTAATTTCTTATTCTAACTGAAAAATTGAGCAACAATGTTAAAGAAACTGACCAAATCCCCCCCAAAGGTCTCCATCAAATGAATGAGATTCACCCAAAAATGAGGTTGATTCTTGTCACATGACCTACCCATCATGAACTGCAGTCTACAAACCACCGATGCTTGTTTTTGCAATGGACAATCATCATTCCCTAATATCAACTGTTATAATATTGTACTGCAATAGGAAGTCCAAATTGTTGCTATTTTTAGGCTTTTTTTTTTTTTTTTTTTTTTTTTTGTAAAATCTCACTCTAGTTTTTTATGATTCAGATCAAGATTAAAGCCCCCTCCTTTGAATCTCAGACATGAACTCCATAACTAACACAGCCAGGGTAAAAAAAAAATATGAATAACTACATTGCTCTTAAAATACCTGAGGTCTGCTCAAACTGTCAGTTAATTTAAATCAGCCCTAAAAACATTACTATTTACTGGAGTTTTTACTTAAATTTGAATTGTTCTTTAAATGTTTTATGTCTTATTTTAATTGTCTTTTAATGCATTTTATGTTTTATGCAAAGGAACTTGAATTGTCTTATACACGAAATGTGCTTTTACAAATACATTTACCTTGAAAAATGTAAAATATAAAAGAAGCAACTGCAAAGGATGTTAAACATTATTACTGTACTGTACCAAAAAATAAATAAAAAAAATCCAAACTACGAACATTTCCCTCCTTGGTCAGAAAGACAAAAATGACATGGAAAGAGAATTGTACATGCTTGCAGTAATCTAAGGGATTTGTGTGTCATAAGAACGTACATGGATGACAGGATCATAGCTGAGCGAGAGGGAGAAGAGGTTTGAAGCTGAGATATCACACCGTACACTCTCTCAGATTACTCCCTTCTCACATAGCATTTCTCACTCATTTCCTAATGAGCTTAATGGACTGAGAGCAGAGTCTCACCTCTTTAAACCTGATGAGGTCAGGCAGAAAATTGATCTGCCTGGTGGGTTGATATGTGCTCATGCGAAATTAGATAGATGCAGTGTAATTTTTTTTTTTTTTTTTTTTTTTTCCCTGAGACATTTTGTTGGTTAAGGATGGCTACTGTGTATGACTGTGGTTTCCATTGTAGTAAGTGTTCTCTGTTGTAAACAATACAAAAACATGTCAGAAAACTAACCCTAACCCTTGTCCCAATCTGAAACACAGACATTCAGTATCATCACTTCACAGTTCTCTGGTTAAATTGCTTCTGTGTGTGTGTGTGTGTGTGTGTGTGTGTGTGTGTGTGTGTGTGTGTGTGTGTGTGTGTGTGTGTGTGTGTGTTGTCAGTAATAAAAAAAAAAAAAAAAAAATGGCCTTTGACTGATGTTCATCCATGCAGCTCATCATCCCTACTTCTGTCAGTGTCTCTATTAACTCCTTGTTTCACTCTTAATCAATATTGTATTCTGCAAAAGGTCATATGTTCCTTGAGTTGCTTTGTTCAATTAACAGCTTTTTTTGTGTGTGTGTGTGTGTGTGTCAAGATGCTTTTCTAGCTTTTTGGTTGACAGTGTGATAATGAAGCATTTAACCTATCAATAGGAGGACAGTTTTAAAGATCAAGTTGACAAAAAAAAAAATTGTCAGCTTTGAAAATGTTTTCTGCCAGTCAATAATAAATCAATAAAATTAGAAGTGTGATCAGCATGCAAAAAAATAAACAAACAAACAAAACATCTGATTAGAAAAGTAATGATCCAAATAACCCACATTCAATAATGTGGGTTATCTGGATCACAAAATTACTCAAATTTACAGATGTTGTAAAATTCCAAACTGCACTAATTATATACAAAGTAAAAAATAACAGTCTACCACAAAATATATAAAACCTGTTCAGTAAACAGAAACGGTCATTAAAATCCAGACAAACAGGAAAAGATTTTGAGGAACTAAAACAATGTCCAAACATAATGACCTTTAAAACTAAATATAAAGAATATGATTTCACGGGATATAGGGATGATATGTAGAGGAACAGACACAAGGTTTAAGGGTGTGTTTATTTCATATTCACTTTTTTATTTATGTGCATCAACTGGTCCTTTTCTGACCAGTATGTTAATTTTCATTATTCGAATGTACATATGTATTATTATTAGTAGTAGTAGTAGTATTATTAATAATAATGATAATAATAATAATAATTAATAAAGGGTTTTGTAGTAGCAGTACTACAGTAGTAGCAACTTGGGGAAGTGAATATTTAAAAACTAGTACAGAAGAAGGGATGGGATTTGATACGTTTTGACTTTTTCTCACTCCTTTTTGAACATGTTATTTGCTGTTTTTATTTTGTCTCGTTTTGTATTTGTTTTTTGTTCAAAATAAACTTCTATCAAAAAGAGAAAAAAAAAAAAGAGTTGGACCCTTGTGATCATCTTCTAGAGGTGCTCATAGCTCACAATTAAAAATAAAAAATAAAAAAAAAATCAGCATCAATATGTCTTTGAATATCAAAAAAATAAAAACAATAATTTTCATTGAAGAAGACATGTGGCAATTATACAAAAAAAAAAAAAAAAGGATGTGAGAGAATCTTAGAGATCAGAGCTCTGCAGACTTAGGAGGTCCAAGATGATCATAGTTGCTGCTCGGTCTCTATGGGTCTGACTCAACGGGAGATACCAGATCACTGAGTAGGGAGTTTACCACCCTCCAAGCTGGAGTACATTCCAGTCTCATCTCAAAGCTTTAAATGGATCGACGCCATCACACAACAAATACTGCTCCTGCCACTTATTTCTGATATATCTTTTTGAAGCCTTGACATCACACACACACACACACACACACACACACACACACACACACACACACACACCTCGGTGACAGCTAACAAACCAGACACATGGCATATCTGTGGCATGTTATCCACAATGAAAGGGGATGGACTGTCACAGAAAGCTGCAAAATATAGGTATGTTGTTAAACTTTATGTCAGTCATATAGTGAACAGAGAAGAATAAGAGTGGACAAGATCCTACCTTCTTCCTTGGCCTCTCTGCATCTTTGATTCTACAGTATGACACCTCTCAAACTATCAGCGAGAGAGTGCACTGTATGTTTGTGACAGTCCATCCATCACTTTTTCCCACACTTTAAAAGGCAGCCAACTTGTTGGTACCCGTACGCTGCAGATCCATGAGCCGACAGTAACCCAGCATTGAGGATGTAAAGCAGGGGTGTCAAACTGTGGTCCTCGAGGGCCGGTGTCCTGCATGTTGTAGATGTGTCTCTCTTCCATTACACCTGGAGGCCATTGCATCATTATCAGTCTGATGAGGAGCTGATTATTAACTCTTTAAGTGTTCAGTGCTGATGCATTCTGAATGGATGATTTAGTTTAAATATTCAGAAAAAATCAACCATTTTCCTTTTAGTTTTATGGATGGAAAAGGTGTCAAAAAAAAATATATATATATATATATATATATATATATATATATATATATATATATATATATATATATATATAAAATTAAAACTGCTGGGACCAAATTTTAATACTAGTTTTTTTTTGTTTTTTTGTTTTTTTTCCACATTATTTTTTCATTTTGTAAATATGTATTAGTTTTTTGTTCATTTTGTTGCTGATTTTGTTTATTTTTCTTTGGTTTTCTGCCATTTGTGTCTTAAAAAAATCAATCATTTTCCTTTTAGTTTCATGCATGGACAAGGTGCCAAAAAGCAAGAGTTTTTTTTTCTATTTATTTATTTTATTTCAACATTTTTTAAAGGCAAAATTAAAATTGCTGGGACCAAATTTCAATAGTAGTTTTCTTTCCACATTATGTAAATATTTATTAGTTTTTGTTGCTCATTTAGTTTATTTTTCTACATTTTTTTTCTTGTATTTTTCTGCCATTTGTATCTAACTTTGCTCATGTTACCAATTATTTTGTTACTTCTCAGGAGTTAAACTGTTAAACTGAATCACATGGAAGAGGGAAATATCTAAAACATGCAGGACACCGGCCCTCGAGGACTGGAGTTTGACACCTGTGATCTTTGTACGTTGGTTCAATAAGTTCTTGCCTTTCCCTGCCATTCTAGTCCACCCCCTTTTCCACATATACCCACTGATTAAAACTTTACCACCTCACAGAGAGATCCATCAGGGCTGCACACAAGCCATCAAGAACCTCAAAGCTAGCACTCGCTCGCTGCTTTGTCTTGCAAAGCAAAACAAGGCGACACATCAAACAGCTGACAAAACCTGGGTAAAAAGGGAATATTTTATTCATAGCTGTCATCCAAAAGGAGGAGTGAGATATTAGGGACAGGAGCAATCTGCTGCAACTCTGAATCGATCTTGAATCTTCAACTTTTTTTTGTTTTTTGTTTGTTTCTTTCACTTGAGCCTCACAGGGATGTTTAATGAGACACGATCAGAGAAGGAGATGACGTCAGAAATGTCACAGAGGGTGGTGATATTTACAAAAGGAAGACATTTGACTTCAACATTTCGTCCCTTTTTTATATATATATATATATATATATATATATTCTGAGTTAGAAAGTTGCTGAATTATTTCACAGCTCTTAGCTCTTAAACTTCAACGCATTTAATCCTAAATTGCTATTCTGTGGCTATTTTTAATTTAATACGTTAATGTAATCCATTAAACACTCAAATTCTGAAGAAGATGATTTTTTTTTTTTTTTTTTTTACTTTGAAATATGAAAGCCTGAGACATTCCATTCCATTCTATTTATCTCCTGATCCCATTAGTAAGAAATCTATGTTAAAACCTCAGCAGGTAAAACCCAATTACTGATTAAAACACTTACAATAGCCTTCCTATATCATTCTCCATTTCATCCATGTGCTGAATTCTATGTAAAAGGTTAACCCAGGCCTTTTGTGTTTATATACCAGCTGATTTCCACCGTCTCCAACAAAATCAAATATTATCTCATCACAGTACATAAAAAAAAAAAAAAA
Organism: Siphamia tubifer; assembly: GCA_020466265.1. Lineage (NCBI taxonomy): Eukaryota > Metazoa > Chordata > Actinopteri > Kurtiformes > Apogonidae > Siphamia > Siphamia tubifer. The sequence continues at coordinate 12,286,900 of CM035800.1, read as the reverse complement.
ACATGTACTAACACTGTGAGATGTTTGTAAAACTTGCTCTCTGGTAAACTGTCCTTCTATTGACAGATGTTGTGTTGAGTATCTCTGAATACAGTTTCCTTTTTTAAGTGACTTCAAAGAATACAACCAACTAGCACGGCTATTTCATAATAAAATAGCAAGCAAAAACAAAAATATTGGATTAAGCAAAACATTTTTTAATCAAGCAATATATATATATATATATATATATATATATATATATATATATATATATATATATATATATATATTTGAACAATATTAATTAAGCAATGATGTAGTGATCGAAGCAGTTTGTTCTATTTATATCCCATGTTAATTTCTTTAAGTGTATAAGGGATGTAATTAACACACGAGATAGCGATGGATAAATAAATAGGTATTTACATTGTCTTCATATGTGGCTGACAATGCAGCTTTGAGGCCCCCTGGTGGTTTGGGGGTCCTAAGCATTTGCCTAGTTTGCCTATAGTTAGAAACAGCCCTGCCAACTACATCATATGTACATTGCAATGTTTCCTCGTCTGCTGAAAATAGAGCTTTAGTGTCTTGCAGGATGGTGGGAGATTCAATTCGAAACTATTTTTTTTTTTTTTTTTTGAGGCAGAACGTGTCTTAAAATATCAGTCTCTTTGGACCAAGCTTGTGTTACCATACCTCACCTCCAATACTGTTTCTTTTAACTTTGACAACCCATTTACTTCCACCCACCTACTTCATGCCAACACTTCTCCTCCCCTTAGACAGTGTAAATACAAGAAGTACTCCTGAAAAGAGAACTGCCAAGAGATAAAAGCTACTCTCATCAGCCATTAGTTGAACACACAGGTACAGCTTTACAGTAGTTGGATGCCACTCACAAGGTAGCCATGTATCATATATCATAATAAAAGCCGGTCTACATGGATGCACATTTTAGCTACGTATACAAAAAAAAAAAAAAACAAGGCTTTTAACAAACCCTCAATTAGTTGTTTTTTTTTTTTACATTCATTTTGATTTAATGTGACATTATAAATAATATTCAGCAAAGCAGACAGAACAGAAGATACATTTACAGAAATGAATTATGTTTATGGAAATACCCATGTCTCTTAGGATGGTTGTTTACATTTTCAACCGTGCATTAATATCTACAATTGCAGATGGAAGTGTTCTTAAAATTCATTCCAGCAACTTTAATTAATGTATTTTGACATTGAACAGCAAAGCACACCTGATATAGTACAAACAGGTATACATTGAAACGGTGCTCCTTTATAAATGGTCTATTTCCTTTAATACACATGCACATGACATAATATATGTAAACTGTAAATATTGGAAAATTCCTCTTTTCTCAAATGAAACTTGCTGTTTTCTACTTCCAAGATCCAGAAATGTTGATGCATCATTTTGCTTTTCTGCTTATTAATGGGTCATCAGTAGACTATCACTGCCCGTTAAAGTAACTTCCATTAATCTTACCTTTCGATTGGAAATGAACAACATTAACACTACAGTATTTTGATTAAGTACAGCTTCTGCTGTTATGATTTCTATTTCTTCCTCATGCACTACACAGCCCAGATGGCATTTGTTCAACTTGAGAAATGTCAATTGTTCCCCTCACTACTTTTTTTTTTTAACAATTTTTAACCCTTTGATGCTTAAATTATGAAAACCTTAATGAAGTTTTTTTTTTTCTCCTCAGTGTTTTTATTGCTCTTTAGGCATGAAAAAGCAATGTGATTTAAATCTTTTTAAATGAACCTATTTTTTATGGAGTTACAAAAATGTCCAGCATGTGTTTAAGCTTTGAACCAAAGAAACTTATATTTACAACTCAATATTAAAAAATAATGCAGTTTTTGTTTAAGAAGACTGTTAATTACAGTCTAACAACAACAAGAAATTGATTTACATGTAGACATGTTAGTGCAGATCAGGTATTAAGAACAGCTAAGTTACAGTAATGATATGAATTGACTGATATGGAACTAAAACAACATTACCCATGATTATACAAGAGAACAACTGTAGAATAACTGTCCACTGTAGTGACCAGTATGCATCAAAGGGTTAATGTACATCTGTGCAGTTATAGTGCACTCTGCTTTGTACAACTGACAATGTAATTGCATGTACACACTGAAAATGGTATGTATTCAAGTACAGGAGTGTGTAATCTGACACACAGGGATAGTATCACCTTTAAAATATCAATAGATCAATGTGTTTCCTTTATCTCTGTTTATAACGGCCACACATATCCAAGCTCATATCATATAGGTTGCTACAGTTATTAGAGTGGGTCCTCCAATGACCATAGGTTGACTGGTTTGAATCTTGGCTCTAAGTGTCCACATGTTAATGTGTCCTTGAGCAAGACACTGAACCTTAAATTGCTCCCAGTAGGGTATGTAGCAGCTGCCTACCGGTATATGTGTGTGAATATGAGGAAATGTAAATAGCTTTGGGTGCCACGAAGGTGCACAAAATGGAACTATATAAGCTCAGTCCATTTACCATTTCCTTCTGATGACACCAAACAGTGTTTTGTTTCCCATCTGCAGTACACCTGATGGTCATTATCAGGCTTCTGCAGAGTTTGATGATATGCTTATCGTTTGAATCAGGTGTGTTGGCAGAGGGATACATCTAAAACGTACAGGATAAAGCCTGTCCAGGACCAAGGTTGGCCACCCCTGATATTTAATTATCTTTTTTCCTTCAAAATGCCAACATTAACCACATTTAAATTAACTTCCAGAAGAGCGATAGCCACACTGATACCCCCCCCCACACACACACACACACACACACACACTCCACCCCCAGAATACTGTATGTATGTTAAGATTGTGTCATTACTCTGCCAAAGAGTGGAGTTATGTTTCCACCAGGGTTTGTTTGTATGTCTGTTATCAAGATAAGTCACAAAGTTGTGGGTGGAATTGACTGAATTTTTCATTAAATGTTGATACTGGTGCAAGGAACAAATGATTCAATTTTGATGATGATCAGTGTTGGTGGGAGGAGAGTGATCAGCCCTGGCAGAGTCTTTTCTACAAGTACTTTATTATTAATTCTTGATAATGATTGATAAGGAATGTACAAAACTCTCTGGGCCGGTGAGTACTTGAAATAACATGAGAAGGATTGCAATTTTCCTCAGTGCGGTCAGGTTTGGCAGCCATATTTTGTGACTTTTGGGGAGTGGGAGTCATTGTTTAGTATAACAAGACACATTGGTAATAGTACTGTCATATTTTTTCCATTTTTGAACGTGAAAGACAGGTGGAATTATTGGAAATGACCGTATATCTGCTAGTAACTGTGTGTGTGTATGTATGTGGGGATTCATTTTTAGACCTGTCTGAGGTTTCAAGTACCTCCTGTCTCCCTGTAGATTTATCAGATTTGTTCATCACACTTGTTTAGGTGCTGTGATTGACAGTCCAGGTGTGGTCGAGATGCAGAGAGACCGACACGGGGGACCGAAAGAGAGGTTGTTGGTGAGCCTCTGGTGATTTGTGCATAGACGTGTGTGTGTGTGTGTGTGTGTCAGGAAGCAAGCGGACATGTGTATAAGGGGGGGGGGGGGGGGGGATTTATGAGTCAGGGACAAATGTGAGTGTGCCACGCTGACAGTCTCCATCACAGAGTCCTGATGTGAAGGGACAGGTCGTGTCAGAACACAGAAGCGGCAGTTTCATCATCCAAAGGCCAGATGGGAGAGGGGAAAAAAAAAAAAAAAAAAAAAAAACCACACATTCTCACTTATTGAGCAATGCTGACAAAAAAAATACACTGATAGGCAAATAACTGCACATGAGGACACAGGTAATCTTTTGCTTTATCACACGTAGGAAAAAAAAATAATAAAAAAATAAAAAAATAAACATGATTTACATCAGTCAAAGCTGGTTTTAAGACAGGGAAGTCTTCAGTAGAAATGACAGCCTCAGAGCAATGTCACCCCTGTCATCACAACAAGAAGGGTGCTTTTCTCTCCACCACAGGCATCCACATAAAGCGCTTGGTTGAGCAGAGAAGTTTGATTTCCTATCAGAGGCTAAGCATTTTCCATGAATACTGTGAGGCCACTGGCTGACAATGTCATCAAAGGGAACCTGCAGGGCTGTGTCACAGTAAAAACAAGGCGAGGCTTTTTTTTATGCAATGTGATGCTAAAAGGTCAGCACTGCTTGCCAGTAAAAGTGAAGATGGAAGGTTTTTTCCTTTTTATGTAATATAAATGGACCAACCTTTGAAACCTCTTAAACCTTTGAAACTGTGTTTGCTATGTGGTATTGATATTCCAAATTCTTAACAGAAGGTAGATGTTTTTTGGTTTTTTTTTTTTTAACTCTTGTATCAGCAGGATTTATCTTGTCCCAACCATTAAGGTGGTTTTATGTAGTATTTTTATTCCAGACTCTCAACAACAGGGGGGAGTCACGTATCAATACACACTCAGGACGACCAAAACTACCAACAAATTGTGGTGTATCCACAGACTATAACACTCATTGAATAAAGTATATTCTGTCCTACAAAGTAAAAAGGCAGTAACTGCACAGAGCACCAAACTGAGAAAAATGACTTGTTGTTCAGCCCCCAGTATTTGTAGGTAGATTATTGGACATGAGGAAGTATTGTTACTGCATATTTTACCTAGTTCTGTTAGCTAGTTAGTGCCTTATGTATGCATTAATTCTGGTAGTGCTTAGTGACTGAGAATTTAGACTTTTTATCTCATAACTTTGGGTTTTTATCTCATAATTTAGACTTTTTATCTCATGATTTTGACTTTTTATCTCATAACTTTGGGTTTTTATTTCATAATTTTGACTTTTTATCACATGATTTTGACTTTTTATCTCATAACTTTGGGTTTTTATCTCATAATTTTGACTTTTTATCACATGATTTTGGCTTTTTATTTCATAATTTTGGCTTTTTGTCTCATGATTTTGATCAATAAATAATGCATTTTGTAAAGAAGTTAACATTTTAATTGTTCATTCATTATCTTTCATTAACTTATGTGAACCTCCTGAGAGCCTCAAAAGTGAAAATTTTGAATTCAGAATTCAATATTCTCTTCTTTTTTTTCTTTTCTTTTTTTTTTACTAAGGGGTAGCAGCCGGTCTTGTGCTTATATGAACATTACCCATATGCCAAACAGAAGAAAGATGAGGCTGAACCAACCTAATATTGAGAATAAAGTAGTGTTCAGAATGTCTAACAAGTGACAGCTACAGAAGTCCAGCTGAGACCTATTTGGTTTATTCTAACTGAAGCTGAGAGGTTAGTTTTTCATTCTTTTGGAGTGACTGAACTGTGATGATAGAAGTGATTGTGCACAAGGTGTGTGTGTGTGTTTGTGTGTGTGTGTGTGTAAGAGAGAAAGAGAAAAAGTTTTAGAAAGAGTGCACACTCACCATGGTTTGTTATAGTCTGTATTATCCACCATACCAATTATTTTTTTACCTTGACTTTCTATTTGCTCAATGCTGTATCTGTCTAATTGTATTTACTCGATGAATGGTTAAATAATGTCACACCATTGGTCATCATGCTGCAGGTTCTTAAATGCACTAATTGCGTATCGATACCTGACATTTATTCAGTCGTTTGCTTGCATTGTAGGGGCTCACAATGAAAATCGATTCAAATATGTATTGGGATTTTTTTCTTTTACCATTTTTAAATCGATTTTTTTTTTTTTTTTCAAAAATCTATTTTTCCCCATATTTAAATGATTAGTTTTAAGCCGGGTGGGGAAAAAAGAAGACTGCAGACGACTGTATGAGTCACTCAGACGATAGCTAGTTTATTATCGTATTAGCTTCAACAACACTAACTTATGCGCACTATGCTAATATCTATTCCAACTGTATTGTCTTATTAATCTGACCTTGTGGCATTTACACACAGTAATAAACCAGGAGTATATGAATTAGAGTTGGGAAAAAGAGGGTGCTTAGCTAATTCTAAATACGGAGGTGGTGTGTTCAGAACCGTCATAACATCTCTGGTGCATTGAATAGCGCAGGATATCTGAAACCTTCAAGAAAATTAGTTGTTCCTGAATAAATATAGTTAAACAATCAACAACAATGAAACTGTGTGGTCTTTATAACAGAAGTGAAGAGCAGAGCTGGACATGTACACTTTAAAGTACACTTTATTTTGAAGTATGTTAATTTAAAGGCTCCTATTTGTGTTGTGTGCAGATAAATGTAGCAGTTTACTTCCCAAAGTCTGGTTCAAATATATTACTACTGAATAATACTGCTGACTCACATATGATGATATGTTTTTTTGGGGGGAAATATGGCTCCTGGTATGATCTGTAGGCATCATCATTCAGCTTTTTCACGTGGTCTGGTGTTAAAAAGGCAAGTGAAAAATCAGGAATATCGAAGAATCTCAATTTAAATTGAATCGGCACTCAAAACATCGTAAAAGAATCGAATCAGCATGAGAGCATATCGTCCCAGCCCTATTGCATTGTAATGCGCAGCTTCACATACCGGTAGGCTCCTGCATGTAACAATTCAGAGATTGGTGTTTTACATACTGGTAACAGGAGCCTATTCTGGCTACTTACATATGGGTGAAGGTGGGGTACACCCTGGAGATGTTGCCAGTTCATCACAGTGATTCCATATAGAGACAAACAACCAATCAATCTCACATTCATATTTTAATCATAACTTATAAAAAAAAAATAATAATGAGATTTGAATGATATGGGTCAAACTCTAAAGAATGTATGACAGCACTCCATTTCCATGTACCATGTACTTCAGGATTCAGTTCACTTTTTTACTTCAGATTGATGGAAAGACTGAAAAATGGAAGAAGATACAGACAAGGCTATGGTGATTTCAGAGTATTTGAGCTGATGTTTTTCTGACCACTTTCTTTGACCTTTCGCTGGGCTGTCACCCACAAGCAGTTTGATGTTTGATATTTGAACTTTTTCATGCCATTTCTCTTTTTTATCTTTTTTTTCTTCCTCTTTAAAAAAAGGAAAGAAAGACCAATCGACAACTCGCAAGTATGACTTGCAGCTGCTCTTGGTTACATATCCACTTAATTTAAAGTTTTCATATTTTAGTCAATGTGCCTTGTGCTTTAACATTTAATAACTTTTTCTTTTTTTTTTTGCTGGAAGCCTGGGGCATCTGAAATACTGAGAAAAACTGAAATTCTGTATTTGATAAAAATGCCTTTGCCACTCAGGCAATCTCCCCCATTTTGATTATTAATACATACGTGCTCTTTGCTTTTTGCTTCTCTCTTGTTAGTAATGCCAGCTCTGTGACTCTTAACTTATTAATCACACTGACAAACAATGCACATGGCAAATGAATGTGTCTAGTTTTATATTTCTGCTCAATAGCTCCCAATGAGATTTGAAACATGTGGCGACTAGTTCATGTTAAGTGATAGTAAACCCATGTAAGTGATTGCCAAGGCTATGATGTAGAGTGCATTCCTATCACCCTCCTATGTTTTGTACAGTTCATTTAATCATTGAAGCTTCAGAAATACACATGAAAAATCTGATGTTTTCCCAACAAACTTTTTTTTTTTCAAGAATATTTGTGATAGATTAGTGCGACGGTATGTAACCTGTAAGTGATGTGAAGTATATAATGCTCTCCATTTTACTGTTTACTGTATATACTTTTACCCACATCATTTAAAGTATATAGAAGCAGAGGTACATACATTCTTTTTTTACAAAGGGCCAAGAATTACCAGGAGGAAGAGCTGAAATTAACTATTGGTTTATACTTAATTGTTAGAAGAAAATATTCTTTATTTTATAGAAAATTCAAAAACTTTGAATTAAACTTAAAAAAATATATATGGCTATTGCCACAGTACAGTGGGACTAACTTCCTCATTTCTGCCACCCTAATGACACAGTACTGTGACAATAAGCATTACACATACCATGTACCTAGTATCTGGTTATAGGAAAAGACCAGGGGACCAGTTATCAGAGCAAGTCTATGTCCAGATGACACATGGTATTTTTCTTTTGTGGATTGTAAAAGTTTAATCAGAATCAGAATTCTTTATTTGTCACATTTGGATGAGCATCCACAGTGAAATGGAAGCGACACCCCCTTAAGACCATGCAAAGATGCAAAATGCAAAATATAACTATACAAATATACAACTATACAAATATAACAATATAAAAAACTATACAAGATAAGAAAGATTAGAATAAAAAATAAGTAAAGTATAAAATAAGTCAAATATAAATAAGACTAGAAAAGCACTCTGAGAGCACAGACCTCCGCCAAGCTAGACCACCCCCCCCCCACCCCACCCCGATCACCTCCAAAATGAAATCAGTTCTTCCTGTTCACATTTCCAACATATCCTGAAAATTTCATCAAAATCCGTCCATAGGTTTTCGAGTTATCTTGAACACAGACAGACAAAAAGACAAACAAACATAACCTCATTGGTGGAGGTAAATATAGAGAAAAATCTGTAATATAATATAAATATAAATATGTACATGCATATTCATGTCCATATCTGCAGTGGAATTGGGAAAACTGTATTAATATGATGTAATAAGTCTAACTTTATTTGTATAGCGCTTTTAGTAAATTGGTGCAAAGTGCTTTTAGTAATGCATATGCCACACCTATATGTGGTGTTGTACAAACATACAGGCAGAGCTACAGGAAACGCTAAAATTACAGAAGAATGCAGTGTGTACATTTAGTTACATCCAGGACATGGATACAATCACCACAATTCTGTGTCAAAAAAGGCCAATGACTCTTTGGCAATAGACAAACTGATATTTCCTGGCAAAGTAGTGTAGCAGTAGCCATTACGTAAACATAATGAAAGCAGTGCTCTTTAATCTTCTTACAACTGCAATGCCTGATAGCTTTGTGGATGATTAAATGATGAAAGATTCCAATCTAACCGGTTTCACTGTGGGTGAAAATGTAACTTCTAACCTATGATGGTCTTTCTCTCTGTGTTTACAACTGGTCGTGTGGTGCAATGATGGTGTAATGGGAGAGATTAGTGACATTTTTTGTGATGATAAATGGACCTCTTACTTTTTACTGTCACTTACGAAATATTTTTTAATGTACCATTATTAGGCTATAATTTGCAAGTCTATAGATAACATGTTAATCTATAAAGACACAAATATATATTAGTGACTAAAACCCTCTATTGATCTTAAATGTTTAATAACTTTAGAGCCATTAATCCTATCAATCCATGTGAATAATTGGTGTAAAATACAGTTTGTCATCTTTTCATGTTCATCAGATATGACTCATTTGGACTTGGAGAGGCTCTGTTATGAACATGTAAATACTGTCATCTTCTACAACACTGATTCACCAGTAAAAACTATGACAGTGGTTGGAGATACTTGATTTTTGTTTAGATAATGATATATTTTAATGAAAAAGTCACTTTTGTCAAGTTTTCTCTTTTTGCCATCATAACATGCAATCTTGATCAGTAAAATTCATATAGGAAAATATCTGATTACCTCACCAAAAAAAAAGCAAAATGGAGAGGATAATTATGATAAAGATTAAATACAGAGATACATTTATTTAGGAACAAATAAAAATGTAACACTGGCTCTTTATGACTTAAATACCATTGTTGTGTGTTTTGGAATCAACAGTATTCCTACAATGATTCAGGGAATTGATTCTATTCTCATAGTATCAAAAAGATGTGGTATCTCCTTGATTTCCTCAAAGACGTAACATGGTTACCCCCCCCCCCCCCCAAAAAAAAAAAAAAATAAAAAAATTAATCCTATGAATTCAATCAGTCATTTCATTTCACCTGGCCAGAAAATTCTGTAATTACCTTTCACCACATTGTATCTCCAAGTATTTGAGAGGAAACAAGAATTCCACTCACATCCATGGAGTTGGGAATTCTACAGGTTAGCAGCAGGTTAGGTGTTTTCAGAAAGGTAAGGGGTTAAATACATGACGGACAAGTGTAATTACTGATCGCTGATCAGAATCAGTCAGACGTGACTCTACTACTCTCCTCCATGGTTTGACAGAGTAGATTAGAAGTGACACGGAACTGTCTTATTTCCTCTATCTTTTATCCTTTTACAGTAAATGAACTGAATGGAGAGTGATACATTTAGAAATGTGTTATTTTCTGATTTTGGTTGCTGTTTAACAGGGATTTTATTGTAGTGCATTAATTGTATTTAATTGTCGTCACTGTTTTTTTTGTTGGTTTTTTGTCATAATTATGACAGCTTTGTTGCATTATACATGATGTTCCTTCTCAAACATCAACTTCCTATCTTGTATATATTTCTTGAAAACAATTATAGATGAATAAATATGTAATATCATAAGGAAGCATAAAACTCAGATTGTTTGCTTTTCCTGCTATATGTACCACATTATACTGTCGTTCTATTATCCTTATAGTTTGACTTTTATGGGTATTTTTAAGATAAGGAGAGCATTACCATGAGCTTGTCAAATATCACAGCTGAAACAAAGCTGGCAGGGTCCAAACTGAGTGGATTTTTATTAAGGATTTATGAGACAGTCTACTCCTGCAGCTCTATTGCAATTAGTCCATTTACTGTAGAACTATTTATGACATGTTGATTTCTCTAGGTGTGCAGACCAGCACCAATTATGTTTCTGTTTTTGAAGCACAGGTTTTTTTTTCCTCATATTTGTCCTTAAGCAGAGCGTGTTGTTCTGAGTATTTTTGCCTTATGTTTTGCATGAAACCACTTCATGTTTGTAGATTAACAGGATCAGTCCTGTCCTCTCTCGTGTGTTTTCTGCTCATAGAACACTGTCAACTTTCTGTCTCTCTGCATCAAGCGAGATCATTCCCTCCTCCCACCATTATCAGTCTTGATTTTCATCAGCTTCTTTCCCAAACTGTCCACACTCCCTCACCTTATATCTGAGGCTCTGATCTCTAACCCCATTGGCCTATGGGAGTTTCAGTCCTACTGATGCTACTGTGCCCCAGTCAGCTCCCTTGTGCTTTCTGGCTGAGTAGAGGCTGTCTCTGAGGGTTTCCTCGCGTGACCGAGCCCAACCAGACTCAGGTCACCCGCTTTGGGATGCTCACTCTCCACTACTCTTCTGGGAAAATCCACCAGACAGCTGACTGGCCATTTATTCAGTACATTTGTCAGCTGTTTGCCGTGGCCTGAATGTCAGCTACAATGCACAGTAAAGACAAAATGGTATTACATTAAACATGAGTCAAACCCAACAATATGTTGGCAGTTGCTATCTAGGTCTGTAACTGATTGTATGTTTAGTGAAATAATCATTATTAGTTTCCATGTCAAAATTTACTATATGGCTAGTATGTAGTAAACTGGCATCTGTTTGACAACTAGCTTTGTCATTGTTGTTTTGCCCTTGATAGGAGTCAACCTATCATTTCTTGTTTACTTTCTCAGTTGTCTGAGTTCCAGTCCATTGTATTCTGCTCCATTTTATGTAACTTCATATCAGTCATTGGTAAACTCATAATCAAGGCATGATCAGAGAAAATATGTTTTTCTGTTTTTCACAGTTGCCTCCCGGGGGGGAAACAGATCTGCCTTTTTTTATTTTCGTTTCCGTCGCTGCTGTCAGTTAAAATAAAATTGACAACTTTTAGTCGCACTGTGTACTTCTGTCTTCATTCAAAAGAATAATTTTCAATATTTGATGTTTTCTTCTTCCCTGCTACTACTGACCTGTCCTCAAAATGATATCAAATAAATCTAAAATTAAAATCAAAACACACCTTTTAATTTCAGAAAGTTGTTTGATCACGGTTCACGTTCTTGTTTTGTTTTATTAGTAGTGTTTTAATGTGAGTAAAAATTTTTCGACTTTTTTTTCCATGACATTATCATCTCAGCTGTGGCCTCTTACAGGAAAACATGGCTCTCTGCATGCTCTTCTTTAGCATCATGCCCTGCCACTTCACACTCTGTCCATCACTGCACCAGTGCAATTACAGTGCAGCTGCTGGCCAAGGTTGGAGAGAGTTCAATGCTCTCAAGCTTGGCCTCTGGGTCCCTAAAGGACATTGATTCCTCTGACCTACGTGTGACTGCTTTTCCTCTGACCCAGGTTCACTGAGCGTATTGCAGCATGCTTCAGTGCACAGCTAATTTCCCAAGGCTCAGTACACCAGGCTATTATCACCGAGAATAAACACTGACTGCCACAAGCCGCTGCATTGGTGAGATCTATTACCAGACCAGTGAGAGATCCAACAGACCTCTGATGCACCAAAGGCTTACAGCAGTTATTCATGTATGTAGTTCTGTCCTCCAAGCCTGCATTGCAGCCTGAATAGGTGAATCGTCTCATAAACCAGATGTACGTGCTAGTTTGCCACCTGTAAAGGCCTGTAATTCTTACTCTTATGTAAAAAGGACAGAGAGTTTTCCAGCTGTCTTCGATTATGACAAAACCACTAAGATATAACATGTTACACATACAAGTTACAATTGTGATAATCTTATCAAAATGAAGCTAACTGATACTCTTATCTGTACAGATTCATGTAGCCTGACCAGCTATTAATGTTAAATAAACTGCAAATCCAAATATGAAGGCGGGACTAACAGGCACTGAGTAAACCAATCACAGCTAAGACAGATGTGATGTAATTATCCAATGAGCTGATCGCTAATGTCAACAAACCATAGCGTGGTTCCATCCTGGTGAGGTATTGGTGGTGGGGGTCGAGTAGACACTGCGTTGAATGATTTCTGTGGCTTTTGTCAGAGAAAGTTGAGATACAGAAACGAAATCCTTGTTTAGAATCAAGTAAGAAACTGATAACACTTTGTAAAGAGATATGTGGACTTGGAACGGGACTGATTCAGGATAAAAATAATTCAACATTGTGAAACACCCAACCCCCCAGACATGTGATTGGTCGGTATAGAATAGATAGTGCATATTTCAACAGACCGTTTTCTCAGTACTGATTAACACTGAGAAAACCAGATGGCTGGCCAGGCTAATTTTAATATACTCTTGGTATAGAATCAACATTCATCGAGCATTTAAACATTACTGTATGATAGTGACTTTATGAAATCTCACTGCTTTTCAAGTGAATATTGATATTACATGATTTATTATGACCTGCTTAGAGACGGTTTAACATTTCTGTCATGTTATGAGATACCATGTTCATATAAAATATACTGATATTCTTATGGAGACAACCTTATATTTAGTATCAGGACTTACATCTTTTTTAAATAGAAAGTGAATTGTTATATTCCCTAAAGTGTGACAGTGTTAAACTAGGTGAAGGTGGATGGGTACTGTTCAGGGAGTGGATAATGCATCTGATGGCCCAATGTAGTGCCTGTGTAATCCAACCTGTGTGTATTAGGTGTTGCATTTTTTTTCCCTACATATCTAGTACATACATACTATATAATAATAGGTCTTTAGAGGAGAAAGTCAATAGGTCAATAATTAGACGGAAGAAATTAATCTCTAGTATATGAATGATGTACTATTGACTGAAAAGTTGACAGTAGTAGAAGTGGAGATCTAAATCAAACCAGTAATATGTAATTAAACAATAACTCTGACCCATACTTTAAAAATCTAGGCAATTTTAAGTTAAATATTTATTTGTTTACCCCCCCCCCCCACACACACACACACACACACACACACACACACACTCACATTCAATAGTTTTACTTGACAAATCTAATATTAGCCAGCAGCTACTATCAAAGCAAAATCCTACCATTAAAGTTGAGCCCTGATTCATCAACCAGACCAGAAGACATATATTCTGTAGTTACACTGTCATTAGACTCCAGCCACCTGTGCCAGCAGGGAGTAGACTGCCCCTGAGCACAACTTGACAAACTCAGTGAGCTCAGATGAAATTCCTACACTACCTTTGTTTAAGGATTTATCATGCATCAAAGAGCTTAGAGACTTTGTAAAGCTCCTGTATGTGTGTGTGTGTGTGTGTGTGTATTGTGTACAATAAAATCCAAATAGAAGGGCCCCCAGAGAGCACATATCTCCATCAAAGATATAGCATGTTCTTTTCCTCAGTCCACAGTTTAAATAATGGTTAAATGTAGAAGACATGATGATGGATTTATTGGTCTATCATCACCATGTTATAAAAAAATTGCTGTGTTTTCATTACAGTCAAAGGCAGCAGGAGTAAGAAACTGTATATAGTCTATCATGATTCATCGTAAGTGTCTATTTTTGTTATAAATGGTGAAATCCAGCCTTAGCCTCTACTTTTAAGGGGGAAAAAAAAACGGTTTTACTAAAACGAATGCGGAGGTTCTGCTTTTTTCTTTCTTTTTTTTTTTTTGCTACTGTAGACGAACATGAACATCAGGTGACATATCATGACATATCATGTACGTAAATCATAAACAGCTTAATTTTTTTTTTTTTTTTTGTCCAATGATTGTTAGTGTGACTAACTCTCACCTACATTTACAAACATTACAGACAATGTTATACGTTACCTTGGGGGAAGTACAGGTTTAGAATGTCACAGGAAAAGGTTGCAAGAGTGTAAAGTGTAAAGTGGCTCATCTCAGTTCAAACCACATAATGATGTTGGCTGAGATTCAGGCCCCGTTTAGAACTTGCATTAATGTTCGTTCAGGAAATCCAAATACAAGTGTCGAGGTGTAATTACAAATAGCATGTTCACACTGGACATTAGAATGCATCACCACATGTGTCTTAATGAATCACTTCTAATTGGATCTGATTCAATTCTCTCCTCAATATGTTTCTTTGTAAATGTAATTCACTGTACGTCTCAAGGGTTGTTGGCTACAAGTTTTAAGGTGGTATGGTTTCTGTTTATTACTTACTAAATGAACTCTCACCATGACTCCATATAAATAGTTTGCAATCATGTTTGCTTGTATATTTCTATTAATAATGTAAACTGTAGACACTATGTTCTCTCATGAAGAAATAAAAAGTGAAAGTTGCAGTTCTTCAAAGCCTTCTGGGACACACACCTGTGTTCAGACAGCTTTAGAATTTGGACAAATGTCTCCCACACCACCTCTGAAAACATCGTGAGTATATTCAGACCTTGCATCAGAGCTGTCGTAACGTGATTGGATTTGCCAAGACAGATGTTAATGCAAGGTCTGAAGAGGACCTCAGTGTTTTAAATCACGAGTGGCAGGTTTTAGAATGTAGTGCAATATTGTGTGTTTTTCCTCAGTACTTATGGACTACAGCTCACACGTTACCATGAAATACAGTATTATTAATTTATCTTATCATCTTGTCTTGATAGTTGATGTACTTTTAGGTTATTAGAGGAGACATCATCACCTCACTGCTCTAGGAGAAGATGGGAGAAATTCGAGTGATCTAGTTTTTTAATGTTAGCCCTGTTTTAGCAATGACAGGGATGTATGTATGCAAAGTAATGGGAATAAGAATAAGAATATAGGGCTGTCACACAATTAAAACGTTTAATTATATTAATCAAATGATTGCTGTGGATTAATTTTGATTAATCGTAATTACATATCATTAATGCTTAATCTTTACACTGGGAAAAAAAATCTAAATCTACCAAGGGTATTTTTCTCATTTCTCATTTTATCACACATTAAAGAAAACGGAGATGCCTCTAGAGGAACATTTCAGTGAGATATAAAGAAGTTATTTATAGATAATAGGTATTGAGAATCGTATTGAAAGATCGAGGTTGCATAATTCAGAATTTTATTTTTTGATTCATTCAAGATTTGTTTTGACTAAATTCAGGCAAACATAAAAAAAAAATATACATCTTAAATTAAGCAAAATATCTGCTAATGGAACAAGTAAAAATTATGTTAGCAAGTCTATACAAACAGCAAAATACATTAATAGAGACATCCATACTGTAATATAATAATAATAATAATAATAATAATCTTTATTTGTATACCACCTTTCATACAAACACTGTAGCCCAAAGTGCTTCACATTGATTAAAAATTAAAATACAATTTTAAGACAGGGTGAAATAAAAAATACATTAAAATTTGATTGCACAAAATTACAAAAGTACAACATAAACTGATTATACATGCATTATACAATTTCAATAGAATAAATCAATAATCATTCCGCTCCAGATGAGTTAACTGTGTTAAAACTATTATTCAGATTAATCATGATGATCGATTAATCTGTGTTAATGCATTAATTTGAACAACCTAATAATAAGAATAATAATTAGAAGAAGACCATAACTATCCTCATTCATATTTTAACACACTACAAATACTAGTCTCCACAGTTTAGTACCACCTTGCCAGTTGTGTGGTTGGATCTGGCACCCTTCACTATCATCCTGGAATAGATGTAAAAGTTATGTGGGTTGTTTGGCTAGTTCATGGCTTAAGCACCAAATGCTGCAGCAGTGCATCTGCACTTTACAAGTACGTACACTTGTACTTTCAACGAGCATACCTACAAAAAGCCAGCAGGTACAACAGAGATGCAGACACCTCTCCGTCTCCTTGCATTAGTAGCAACCGCGTGGTTTTCTGATTACTGGAGCTCATCCAGGCTTCACCCTTTTTCCATGGATCTGTTCCAAAACGTGTGGGTTTCTTGTCCAGCCTGTGCCCTATGTTTCCAACAAGTTTTATGAAAATATGTGATACAGTTTTTTTGTAATTCTGCTCACAGATTTACAGAGATAGAAGTCATCTCCTTGGCAGAACTCTCCTTTTACTATTGAGGACTTGTTCTCTTAACCTCAGGATACAGGTTTTATGCACTGTAAAAAAATAAATAAAATAAAAAAAAAATTACAAATTAAAAATATCCTGTAGTTTTTAATTGGAAAACAGCTGTGGTTGCCGGAATAATCCTGTAAAAACACATCAAACTGTAAAGAGATTTACAAGAGTAACCTGTGGAATGAACATTTTAAACATGTACATTTAATATTGAATGTAAAAAATAAAAGTCAGAGCTAGGATTTAAACTGCCAACCCACTCTACTAATTGAACTACTGGAATCTATTGTTTTTTCTCTTTCAAATTTTAATTTGTTAAACGCTTACTTCTTTATTACATTTATTTACTTATTTTTAAGCAAATAGGCAGTTATTTTAATATTGTGATCTTGCCATTTCAAGTTAGTTTTATTTCCTCGAAACAATGGAAATAATTTCTACATATAAATCTGTTCTTTGTTAACATACTCAGTGGAAGAACTACAGCTATATTTGATTTTATCCTTAAAGCATTTTGTTTTCTTTTCAAATAAATACCTTTGTATTGTATTAGTAATTACAGTTTGGAGGGGTTTTTTTTAATGTTGCAATCTTATAACTCTTTGCTGTCATTTTTTACAGTGTGTTTTCATGACACACCTTAGTTCTCATCCTGCATCATCACTCCACTTTGGTGGTACAATGGTACAATTACACAATCTAAACCCAAAAGTGTTCATTATCAACACATTACGGTAGGTTGCCAGCATCTAAAGTGGTCAAGGACCTATCAACCTTGTACTAATGACTGCAATGTGCTGTACTGCATAAACTGTATTTATTTAATCACAATCAAATAGAATTACGGAGAGAGTGTATCACATTATAGCTGAGTGGATACTGTGTGAAACTTAATCCTCTGTGGAAATTATCTACCCCATGAAATGCTAATGTGTATTCCTTAGAGGCCCATCACTGCCTCTAAACAACTAACCTATATCCTACCATTGACCCTGACCCCATCAACACCCCCAACCCTAGGGCTGAGGATACAACTGCATCATAAGCAGATTTACAGCCTCAACTGGGGTCTGGATTTGTGTCGCTCCCAGGCCATCCAGTTATGAGGCCAGTTGCCAGAGGCCAATGTGAATCTCATATACAGCAGCCGCTATCAGCCTGGTCCATAGGGGTGGCTGATACTCAGTTAGGGCAGAGATAGTTGCAACTCCAAGCTCATTTTGCCGTGTCTCTCTTCTATACAGCGGGGCAAAATAATCACACCAATAACACACTCTGGTTCTATTTCAGCACAGGAGCTCTGAGGAAGGAAATTAAAGAAACAACAAGGAATAAGGCTCTTGCTTCAGATCTCGCATCATTTTTTTTTTTTTTCTCTCTAACACTACATGCTGCCAAGAGAGGACATCCAAGGCAATAAGGCTCACAGCCTGCGGAGGGAATTGTTTGCCAAAAATATTTGTTGTTTTCAATAATGTGGCTGTTTGTATTGCACAGCCGAGAGAAGAGGAGAGGAGTTGAGGGACACAGTGGTTCTCATACAGGCTCATGCATTCCTCTGTTCACCATTGAGGCCTTGTTCTATTACCCAAGGGATATAATAAAGCAAGACTATGATTAGCAGTGTTTCCCCTAATAAATTATAGACCTGGTAGACCACCATGCTTTGCTTGTGTAACTCATTATTTTAAAGAAATGTATACAACTAGTGATACTAACCTTTACGTTAACGTAAATTATTGCTGTATTGATTATTGTTGCACTTTGCACATGTTCGAAATAAATCATTCAAATCAAATCAAATCAAAATCAACGTGGATGTTAATGTACTGTAATGTCAGAGTCCGGCCCACCTGCGGTTATAGATTTAACCCTTTGTTGTGAAGTTGTGAATGCGGTTATTCTGGCATTTGTTGAACTGCGCTCTTATGTAGTTCACATTTCGTTCTTATCACGTTGCAAACAACCAAGTTTTCAACAAAAAAAAAAAAATAACGGGTACTGCGAGAAATAAATAAATAAATATTTTGCGTGAAAAAGTGGTGGAGTCCCATCATGCCTCTCGTCATTATTCTCATCTTTATTTACCTGAGCTAGCACTAATTCCACTTACACTCTGAGGTTACTTGTAATTCGTAAACTACGGATAATGTTTAATTTTGCAGGATTGCAATTGTGTCCGAGTTAATTGTAATTCAGTCTTAAGTTAATTGTAGATTGTGAAAACTGTTCAAATGTTTTGCACTATAAATATGGGAACATTAAACATTTTGCTCTCTAAATATTTTTCAGTAGTATTTTTAAGTAGTTTAAAAACATTTTCTTGCACGGTTATGGGATATTATTGAGTCCTATAAGGCATAAAATTGGATCAAACCACAGCATTGTCATAGATGTCATTTTTGTATTATTCTTAACTAATTTTGGCAACATAAGTTTACAATAATAACACAAAAAAAGAACGAAAAAAAGAATGAAAAAGTTCATTTTGAGGTCCATGAACTTCTAGTTCATAATTTGCAAGAATGAACGATGAACTGAACTAATTCATATTGAGTAACTTGAACTGAACTTTGAACTAGTTCCTAATCAAGGTGAACTTTTCCAACACTGAGTGGACAGTTATTCTATACTTGTTCTCTTGTATTTTCATAGGTTTTATTGTTTTAGTTCCATATCAGTCAGTTCATACCATTACTGTAAATCAATTGCTGGTTGTTATTAGACTGTAATTACCAGTCTCCTTCAACAAAAACTAGGGTTTTTTTTATTTCATAGTGTTCTGATATGGCATTTTAAATACACATTTCTTTGCTTCAAAGCATAAACACATGTTGTCCAACTGAGTGGACATTTTTGTAACTCCATAAAAAATGTTTCTTAAAAATATTTCAATAACTTAGGTTTTTTTTTCATCCCTGGAGAGGAAAAAAATCTTGACTAAGATTTTCACAAGTCATGCATCAAAGGGTTAAATATCTTACACTTTTTTTTTTTACATGTTTTCTACTAAATAAATCATAATCAAGCCTCCATCATAACAAATCTGCACCCTTCTTATCCCACACTGTGAATTCTGTCATTAACATTTGTTTATTCATTTATTCCTTATTGAAAGCGAATAAGGTGTATTTCAGAGTGTGCCTTTTTGTTAACAGTTGGTGTAAGTATTGTTAACTACAAAAGCACTCTGAGAGCACAGACCTCTGCCAAGACAAACCCCCCCCCCCCCGCCTCCAAATCACTACCAAATCACTAAATGATCTCCCAATTCCCACCATACCCTGGAAATTTCATCAAAATTCATCCGTAAACTTTTTGAATTATGCTGTACACAACAAATAATAACAAACACCAACCAAAACATAACCTCCTTGGCGGAGAAAATAACTGTTGTTTCATGACAAATAATGGGATAAAATATCATATTTCTATCTGTATGGAAGCCTGAATGCTCTTCTATATATGTGCTCTGCTCTGTCATTTATATGTCTGCTTATATTTGGCTTATGGCTACCATTGGACTCACTTAAAGACACAGATCCCCTGAGACTCAATTGCCCATGATGGCTTCTTTTGCTCTGGTTTCTGACAAGCCAACTCTCCCTTTTGCTAATCCTCTGGATAGGTGCCTAGCCATGGGGACTGTGGCCCAAGGAGTTGTCACCATCTTTGGAGCTTTGAACTGGTGCCCTGAGGGTTTATACTGGTTTCGGAAAAACACAACCTCCCAATCCTTAGAGATCCTCAGGATGAGCCAGGAAAATGCTGCACATAGGAGATCTTCTGCCCAGGCAAGCCAATCGCAGCTAGTCATGCAGGCGGCTACTGAACATCAGCACTTTCACACACAGAGAGAGAGAGTAGAGAGAGTGGGAGGCAAGAGATTGGACACCAGCGGTAAAAAAAAAATAAAAAATGGGTACACACATATGGGCATACACACAACACTGTTTCTTCCAGTGCACAAACTTTCACTTACTTAGGGCTAGCATTTGGTATGGGGATATTGTGGTTTGCTCTGAGTAGTGTTCTGCAAAGACTCAAGTGTGTGTATGTGTGTTTATTTGTGACTGAGAGAGTGAAGGATTCCTTTCATCTCGCCTCTGCTAGCAATCTTAAAACCCCACCACCACAACAACACACCACCATCACCTGACCACCCACTTCCCAGACTACTCTCTTCCTTTTATATTGGGCTTTTTGAATCACTGCATCACTCTCTAGGTGATTGTTCTTCCTAATGTGATCACTGAGCAAGACATTTAACCATACCTCTTTGTTTGTGGGAGCCCTATTAGGAGAAAGTGACAGAGTCATGGAGCATGAGTAAACAGAATAGGTAATAATGAGTGTAATACATACAGCATACAACCATTTTTCTTTGCACATTTTTTTCCCACACTGTAAAAAAAAAAAAAGGCTTTAAACAACGGAACAAAAATCAATCAAGTAATAATTCTTCAGTCCATTATTCCTTTATAATCTGAAGGGAATCTCAAAGACTGGGATATAAGAGGCCTAAATACATATATATTTGGGTAACATAACTTGTGCCAATATGAATGTCTATTGTACACACACTATGGGAAAAACTGAACTAAAAGCAGAACTTATAGCCTTCTAAATTTTGTCACTTTTAAGGGGCATTAGCTCCTATGAGCAGTTGCTTTTGGACTATAGTGGAAAAAGCTTAAAAATCCTCATAAAGACCCCACATTCACGGCTCATGTTATGTATGGCCCAATTATACGACACTTGTTTTTGAATAAGTAGATGTTTCTCTCTCCAACAACACTAATGCCATTCACCAAACCCACTGCCCATAAGAGATAATGCCCCTTAAAAGTTTTGGTCTGTGAAACTAAGTCATCTATGCTATATAGAAATATAAAATGTGTGTCTATATGTCCAATTATCAGGGTAGCCATTGCAATTTTATTAATTTTTAGATATAAATTGTTTGATTTTTGAGGGTCTCAGAGAGGGGGGGGGCCCAGAACACCGTAATAAAAAATAGCCAGAGGGTTTTAATCATATGGCTGTTCATAGATGCACATACCTATTATACATACAAAGTATGAGACCATTTGGCCGACCCCCATCTTCTGACTTGTGCCTGGTTTTCTGGTGCAATGTTACTATTACATTTGGACATGCTTCTTTTTTTTCTTTTTTTTTTTCTGATAACCACAGATTCCTTTTCTTCTGTAAAAATGAGGGGATTTTTTTTTACAGTGTAGCAGAAGATTTCAAGATCCATCACAATGTGTTAATAAAGTAATGATCATTTCAGAGGTGAAAATTCATTTTGTCATTTAATTTAATAAATGTTTCCCAAGCCAACATTTATGTGCAGTCATGGCACACAGGTAATACTCCTGACTCCTAACTTAGTAGAGCTACTCAGCTACACTACAGTGCAGTTCGTAGCATGCAGGGGCGGCACAGCCATTTAAAATGTGGGGGTGTTCTAGGTTGTGGCACATGAGCAAAATATTCTGAATCTATCATCGGAAAATTAACAATTATCCATTAATGGTTAAATTTTTTATATTAAAAAAGTAATATATGGCCAAAAAAAAATAACAAAAATGTGTTTTTCCTCAATTAAACATTTATTCAATTCATAAGTAAAAAATTATGAGATAAAAACTCTAAATTGTGAGATAAAAAACTGATATAAGTTTGGATTTAAAAATCAGACAGTGATTTTACAGACACTCTACCTCTATTTTCTGACAAAAATAGAGGAGGGGAGACGACTTCAAAATATGTTCCTCAGGGGGAACATCACTGAAACAAGTTTGAGAACCACTGGCTTATATGTCACAGAACAAAACATAGTTTAGTTAACTTAGTTTAACAACGGCAACATTTCTCATTACTTATTGGTTGTTGACTGTTTGTTAACACCGCAAAGAAGAGCTGTTTACATTACCGGCGAACTGAGGTGCGCTTCATTTACATATACTATTGTGTTGCCCGGGCGGGTAAACAGTTTAAACTATAGATATTGTAACAGCCCCGAAATGTTATTGATGTTTGTTTGGGGTGATTGCGACTGACAGTGACCATTTATACTCAAATAAAAAGTAGGTAAAAACAACTCTGTCCGATTCCTGGATCCAGTAATGATACAATATATAAACTCAGGAAAAAGTGGAGGGGGATGAAATAATCTGGTTGGAAAAGTATGGGTGTCGCAACATCCCCATGGTGGCGACGCCCATGGTAGCATAACTGGATGTTCCTTCAAACACTATCTGTGTAACAATAGAGCGATCATGTCTACGCTGGTGCCTTTAAGATGAAGCATGTTTGACCTTCTGCTATAAATGTGCCTCAAATAGTTTACACAACCTGAATTTTTCACTACTTTATGACTTTTACAAAGCAATGAGTAGTGTTTGTGTGAAAATGACTAAGTGGAATGTGGGTGTATTTTGATAAACCATGCAGCACAACAATGAGGGAGGGAAGTATTAGTGTGTAACTGCATTCATTATCACTTCAAATAAACATATTTTGTAGTTATGCAAATTTGTAAAGGGAAGCCATTGAACAAAGGTGAGCTTTTTAACTACAGAGAGAATATGAAGAGGCGTGCACAGATACACGCATCAACACCCACATACCCAAATTATTCTGAACTGGATTCAAACTGGATTTCAAATGCAGTGGTTAGTATAATTAACCATTCACCACCACTTAACAAGACACTCAAATCACTTCCAAGTCATTAAGTTCTTACTCTATTATAAACAAAATGTTCCTGTTTTCTAAAGATATTACATCTGGAATTAAGAAACAGTTTAACAATTTAAAAGTAAACTGAAAACCTGCACTTTTTTTGTCTTATCTGTGCATTTTATTTTACTTCCCTTCATCATGGCTTTCAGAAGACAGCTCACTGGGTAAGTTTTTTTAGTGGCAGCATTACCTGGAGTAAAAAAAACATTTAAACATTTTGCTCAAATTATGACTTTTTTTTTTGTGTGGAGACATTTTCCAGCAGTTAGATAACACACCTTACACTAAATTACTTTTGGGAAAATAATCTACATCTGTATTGCTTCACTTGTAAAGTGGAACTGCAGCTTTAATTTACAATTGGGATGATAAGATACTTGCGTTGAATATATTTCATATTACATATCGAAGTGTATATGTCCAGAATTTAATCAAGTCCCCACAGGTATATTATTACATATACAGACATTAACTACACTGTAAAAAAAAATACTGGCAGTTGTGGTTACCAGAATAATACTGTAAAAAAAACACAATGAACTACAAACATATTTACAGAGTAACATGTAGTTAAACATTTTAAATATGGATTTTACATGGTAAATGTTCAGAAATGGACCAACAAATTCATAATTGGCAGTTTCACTGTCAAATCACAGCTTGAGGTTCTAAATTGAGTTTAAAATTATATTTTTCAATCTAGACAGAATTTGTTTTTCTTTTTCTGCTGTGTATTTGATCACAACAGAATTATTGGGTAACAAATATATGATATCTGACAGTTGATTTACAAACTTTCAGGTGTTTTCTTCGTACATGTGAAGTTTCATGAATTTGGTTTTGATAGTTGCAGAGCAATAGCTGTTTTAATTTGAGCATGCATTTAAGGAGGAATTTGCCAGAAAACAGCATTAGGTCTTAAATGTTTAAAGTTGTCATTCCATCGTTATTTCATTAATATTACTGTGTTCTCCATTGTTATTGAATGCATTGTGTGTTGGTTCTATTTAAAAAAAAAAAAAAAAAAAACTCCGGATTGCTTTGTTTTACGGTACTTCCTCATACATGTCCATAACACGGTAATGAGGCGTTTCTGATTGGCTCAGAATGCGTGAAGGAACACTCCCCCCTCCCCTCTCGCTCTCTGTATGTCTTTACCTTTACCAGAGTATCACGCAGCTAGGTTTTGTACTGTTTCTTGTTCTGAAAATGTGCAGGGGAAAAAAACAAGGCTTTATTTCCACAGAGAACACATGAACCAGTTTGAGCCGCCATTTTTTTTCCAGTTTTTCTTGTCTTGTAGATGCTAATGCTAATGCTACTTCAGATTCAATGCAATGGAGGACGGGCTTAACCCCATGTAGGTGACGCCCAAGTCCACCTGATGTCAGATGGACAGGCTTTTTCTCTGTCCCTCATTCCTCTCGTTGTTTGCAGCCAGTGGAGGTAACAAACCACTTTCAAAGGCAGCATGTGTTGGTAAGTCAGGGTGATATATCAGATTCCAAAAGAAGCGTGGAAAAGTGGTTTTCAGCAGAATGACACCTTTAAATGAATGGGCAGTTATTTTAACATTGTGATCTTGCACATTGTTTTCCAATTTCCAGTTCTCTTTTCACAAAATAATAGAAATACATCATTTCTACATACAAATCTGATTTGGTTAACATACTCTTTATGGCCAAAATTACAGTTATATTTGACTTAATCATTCACGAAAAACCTTTTCAAATAAACATTGTATTGCATCTTCACTTTTTTTTCTGTTGCAATTTTACATCTTTTTGGTGTTAAATCTACAGTTAATTTTTTTTTTTTTTAACAGTGTATGAAAAGAGATTTTCACAATCTCACAGTTGCGTATGGTTTTGTCTTCCTCATAGTGGGTCAAAGTTACAACCAAGCTTAGGGGAAAACAATGCAAACATGTTCTGCACTAGCCTGTTTATTCCCACTAAAGCCACAGAGCATGAAATGCTTCCTGCTCCCTTATGACACTACATGAGTGGAAGCACAGTCTTTATAGGGCTTATTAGAAAGCCTCCACACTTTATCTGACTTAAACCAGTGGAGGAAAGAAAAGAAGCAAGGAGAGAAACCAATGTCGCTACTAAAGTGTCAAAGAAACATTTGATTATGAAAACAAATCAGCGGGAAAAAAAAGTGATTTATATTTCATCTTTGTTGAAACATCCAGAACTCTTTTGGTTTTTCACATATTAAGCAAAATTAAGCATGTTCATGTGTTTCTTAAGTGGATTTCATTTGTTTGTTGTCTGAGGCGCTTAGTCCTCGTGAGGGTCACATGGGTGTCAGAGCATATCTGAGGTGGGGTACGCTCTGCAAGTTAGTTAGCTAGTTAGTTTAGTTTATTTTGAATGTGTCACAGAGAAAAGAAAACAAACAATTAAGGAAGAAAAAAAAAAACAGAACTAAATAATACAGTACAAAAGCACTCTGAGAGCAGAGACCTCCCCCCTACGAATGAAGAGAGGTCCGCCAAGGAGGTTATGTCTGTCTGTCTGTCTGTCTGTCTGTCTGTCTGTCTGTTAGTTAGCAAAATAACTCAAAAGGTTATTGGACGGATCTTGGTGAAAATGTCATCACGTGTTGGGAGTGTCACAAGGAACAAATGATTAGATTTTGCTGATGATCGGGAAGAGATCCTGGATTCTGGATCATTTTGAAATTTTACATTGCGGTAAATGGAGAATACATTTCAAAGTGATCCAGAATCCATTTGTTCCTGAGCACGTCATGAAATTTACATCAAGATCCGTCCATAACTTTTTGAGTTACAGTATCTAACAGACAAACAAACTGACAAAAATATAACCTCCTTGACTGACCTTTCTTCATGGGGGGAGGTTTGCACTTTTTTCCTAACCAACTCATGTAGTATCTTTTCATTGTAACAAGGGGGGGGGGGGTAACTTTTACTTCCTCTCACTCCCTTTCAATTAGTTACAGAATTATATGACAAATCCGACTGCTGTGTCATTTATTTATTATTAATTTCTCTGTTTTATTTTTTCTTCCTTGGTTGTTAATTTTATCTGTGTCACATTAGAAATAAACTAAGCTAACTAACTAACTTACAGAGCGTACCCCACCTCAGATATGCGCTGACACCCCTGTGACCCTCACAAGGGTTAGCAAAAACAAAACATCCTTAGTGGAGGTAATAAATAAATGACACAGCAGTCAGATTTGTCATACAATTCTATAACACAATTGAAAGAGAATGGGAGGAAATGAAATTTGTGAACACACACACACACACACACACACACACACCCTTGTTACAATGAAACGAAAAAAAAAACAGTCACAAAAATAGATAATGTCCCAGGCTTCCCCTGTCCTTGGACGCTCCTTCATCACAGGGTCTGCTGGGTTTTTCCATTTGTTATTCTATAATAAATAAGCAGATATGTTCTTTCATTACTATTGGTTACATCAACGTTTACGATGTTAGCTGTGAACTTAAAGGCGCTGCACTTTAAGTGAACCCTGGGTCTGAAGCTTGTGTCATTGTAGAAGAAAAGAAAAGCTGTAGGGTAGACTACTGTAGAGTATGTGGGTCAAATTAGGACACCATTCAACACTGTTTCTTCTAAATTGAGTCGTTGTTAGTCCCTGTCAGTCAGGAGGCTGAGGGGTGTGTTGTGTTGATGTTGCTCTTCCACAGAAAGTGCTCTGGGGTTTAGACCCCAATCAACTACAACAACAGCGAACAGCTCTTTCTATCCTTCTATGTACAAGTGTTCTGCATATGTTTTTTTTTTTTTTTTTATATCTGCTCCAGTTAAAAGGAAAGGGCTGTTGCATTTAATATGGATTTTTTTTTTTTTTTTTTTTTTAACCCCCCCTGCTGTTACCCACAGCCATTTGCTTTTATTTTCTGAAGAATGTTGGTTCGGGTAAAGGAAAAAAAAAAAAGATAATAATAAGAGAGGAAAAAAAAAATAACTTAGGGTTGTTTCTGAGCACGCAGCTTTTCTTGCCTTTTGCAAAATGAAATGGCATACTGTAATTCAAAAAGTAAATACATGTTTTCTCTTGGAGGCTTTTTGTTTAGGCTTCTCTGAGCTGTCTAAAAAAAAAAAAAAAAGACTATTAGGAAGTATGAAGATGAGTACAGAGACTTCCTTAAAACGCACAGCGATGCTTCACGGCTCCTTGTGCACGCCATATTATTTATCTTTTGTAAATCAAAACTGGCCTTGAGAATAACAGATGAACTGGAATTAAACAGCATTTTTCAGAGGGGAAAAAAATATGCCCGCAGAAGTAGATGGAAAGTTGACTTTTTTTTTTTTTTTCTGACATTGACGTTGTGTCAGATGCATACTGTACCTGAGAGGATGCTGCTACTCTTTAGCTTTCTAAATCCGATTTTATGACACAATGACAGATAAAAACCTAACAGCTTTTTGCCTTCCCATATCTTCCTCTTCTGGTGACATTTCTCTATTCTCCATCCCACTTGGCTTGGCTCCCTATCCTCATCTATGCCTTTCAGAAAAAGCTCACCAGTACTTAACAGATAATTACACCATAATATACCAGCAAATGGAAGCAGATAACAGATAGTGGGAGTGTTTTATAAGATGAGTGGAGCTGTAGTTTGACTTACCAAGCACGTTGATATACATTTATGTCCAACCATTATGAGCACGAGTGCATCTGGGTGGTTACATTTCCAAACGTGTCTCTTACAAATATGTAAAATTGCTTTCTCATTGGTATTTGACAGTGTCTTATATATCGATTGGTAGGACAAAACATTTAGAGCAGCCCTGTCTGTTGGAAATGACATTTATATAATACTAATTTGTGATGGCAATTTTGTGGAAAAAGCAATTATGTGCTTGGATTGTCAATGATTTATCTAGTGCAGGACACAATAGTATATGTCCCATATACAGTATCTAACAAAACTGAGCCCACCCCTCACATTACTACAAATACTATTGGAACCAAAGGTGATGCATAAGAAAGACACATAGTTTACTGAAGACAAGCACTGTCTAATGAGACCAACAGAAACGTATTAAGTTCAGATGGTGTCAAGTGTGTGTGTGTGTGTGTGTGTGTGTGTGTGTGTGTGTGTGTGTGTGTGTTTGTATTCATATCTTTGAGGACATTGATATGTTTACACAGTCACACCATGGGGACCTCTGACACTGTGTGGAGCAGAATTCAGGTCCCCATAATGGTTA
The DNA here is from genome assembly GCA_020466265.1 of Siphamia tubifer. NCBI lineage: Eukaryota > Metazoa > Chordata > Actinopteri > Kurtiformes > Apogonidae > Siphamia > Siphamia tubifer. Next base: position 12,258,106 of record CM035800.1, on the reverse strand, counting down.
AATATAAATAAAGGTTCCCACTAGTAAAATAGAAATGATGTGTTCCTATAAATACATAATTATTTCCCAGAAATCCCCATAAAGCATGGGGTAAACAGGTGCAAAATGAAACATGTATTTTTCAAAGGTTTGAAGATGTGTTTTTTATGTAGTTTTTTTAAAAGGATTTTTTTTTCATTTTGTATTTTGCTAAAATATTATTGTCATTATCATGTTTATTTCATTTTTTTAAATGACTATTATATTTTATTCATTCATTTTTTTTTATTTCTTTTTTAATTTAATTTAATTTTCACATTTTTATCATTAGTATTTTTTAAAAGCGCTAACACTGACTACCCAATGGCTATTTGATTACAAACTTAGTCCTCATGAGACATGGAAATATGTGTGTGTGTGTATGTGTGTGTGTGTGTGTGTGTGTGTGTGTGTGTGTGTGTGTGTGTGTGGCTGCAACCAGGTAGGAATAGAAAAACAAGTGTGTCTTGCTGACAGTCAAGCATGGTAATGGGGTTGTCATGGTATGGTGCTGCATGACTTCTGCCACAGTTCACTGAGGAAACCATGAACACCAACTCATACTGTGTCAGACTGAAGCAGAGCATGATCCTTTTCCTTCATAACCTGAGCCATTCCAAAATAACACCCTAAACACACCTTGGTAAAGATGCTGAGGGTAAAGGTGATGGAGTGGAGCAGCATGTCTCCAAACCTAAACAATATTGGGCATCTGTGGGACCTCTATCCTCCAGCAGAAGATGGTGGTGCACACTCTCTAACATCCACCAGGTCCATGATGTGGTCTTGGAGTGGAGGTGGATTCTAGTGGAACCTGTGAATCCCATGGAGGTGGTGGTTAGGGGTTAGGGGTTAGGGGTCCACTCACTTCTACTGCCAACAGTTTAAACATTATCTGTGTATTGAGTTCTTTTGAAGAGACAGCAAATGTAAACTGTGTTGTAGAAATGACAATAATATCACATATAAATGGAATGTTTTATTATATGAAAGTGAAATACATGAGTTTTGAGACAAAGCTTTAACAGGAGAGTCTGTGTTCAAGACACAGGCCCCTGAGCAATTTGCATACAGAGTTGAGGAATGTGGAGACGGGGTAATTTACATGAGGACAGCAATGGAAATCACTCTTGCTCATGGAAACAGAGGAACGGAAAAGAACCCAACTCTCCAGAAGTGGACAAGAGGACCATGGACGAGGGGTCGACTACTTATTAATGTGTGCTTGGAGGAACAGCCTGTAGTACCAGGCAGTCTCCCAGGCAGCATGCACTCAGACGAGAGACTTTTGACAAAATACTTTCAACTTAAAACTTTGTGACTTTGTAATAATCTTTAATAGTAAATTATATTTGTGATATTCAAATAATGAAAAGACAATGAATTCTTAGCAACTGATCATAAGCCTTAAATATATATTTGAATTATGATTTATATATTTATTCATAAGACAGCTGTTAAACAAGCTTTAAGTGACGACTGTACATTATATCAAAGTGTCATTTCTTCAGTGTTGTCCCATGAAAATATATTATTAAATATTTGCAGATATGTACTGACTTTTGTGTATATATAATAAAACTGGTCTGACTGTTTCATTATATCAAATCTCTTAAAAAAAAAAAAAAAACAACATTGTGTTATGGATTAGCTGAACATTGTGATGTTATTAAATGTTCAGTAAACACTTAAAGTAGTTGCCATGAGGGGATTATTACTTATCAGTGAACACTTTGCTGATACCCTGAATTAACATTTTGCAACTTGGCAGATACATTAATCAACAATGTTTTTTTTTTTTTTTTTTGTTATGCTGATAAACCTAATCTGGCAGCATTATGTTCATTTGGCAGTTGCAAATAGAATTTGTAGGAAACAGGGTTTTTCACCCACACACTGGCCTGAACCAGCATTTGAAGCTATGCTGTACTACATCAGTGGGTCAAAAGCCAAATCTCTACCGGCCACTTATTGGCTCAGGCTTGTAAAGAGTGCCCTTTGGGATGTTCTTGGTATAGATGAAACCCTGTAGCACCATTTAATAAACATCCCAGGTGACTTAATATGCCAGTCATACATAAACATCCGCTTATTAACACTTGGATAGTTGTACCCACTGAATTCATGCAAAATGTCATTTGAATTAAAATGGACAAATGAAGAGATATTGGAAAAACAGAGAAGTGTTACTGCATCATACATGAACTGCATGCAGTAATACATTCCCCAGCCAGTTTAATATTACCATATAATTGATTTCTTGTGCATGGAGGGAGTCATGTGGTTTTAGTTTCCCCGTAATCGAGAACTAAGGGAAGTGACAGAGACGGTGGAATGATATGATCTTCAGAGGCAAGACACAGGATAATTACACCAATCTTGCATAAAAATAAAAGTAAATAAAAGCAGATATATTAAACCTAAATATGAACATATGCTGAATATTTCTTGGAGGATTCGTGATGTTTGTTGTGTGGATTCACTGTATAGTATATACTATCTACAGGCTTTGTGATGGGGGTTTTAACAAAGTGAATAAAAGTTATTTTTGGGTAAAATCATAATATAATATAATATAATATAATGAAGTGAAGTGGAGAAGAGAAGAGAAGAGGGAATTGAGATTAAAAAAAAATAAAAATTGGTCTTATGTCTGGGGGTGAACTAGAAAATCTCCTGAGTTGTCAAATACGTCGTCATGTTTCATATCTCATTAACTTTTGGACCTTTTCTATCAACTCCATCAACTTCTACTTTTCTTGTAGCATGTAGCTGTCAAATAATACCCAAGTGACAGACAACAACATGTGTAACCGGAACACAGTCTTTCTTACTTAAGGGGGGGTGGGGGTGTGGGGGGGGGGGTGCGCTCAGGTTTCAGTTCACCTCTGTGGCTCCTATTTTCCTGAGTCTACCCTTCAATTGGCAAAAACGAATAAAAAATGGTGCCTGAAGTAAGTAATTGTGGTTTAGTTGTATTTAGTTGTGACTTTTTATCTTTAATTCATTTAGTTTAATAAATTTTTAAACCAGGTTTGCTTGGTTTTTTTTTTAGGTTTTTGTGCCTTTTTTTTTGTCTTTTCTAAATGCTTAGTTTTAGTATTAATTTTAGCTTTTTCATATATTTTATCTTTGTAATATCCAAATATATCTCTGCTGCTTTCTCCTAATGTTAGTCTTCATGTATCAAGGTAATGGGGACAAGAAGCTGACTCGAAACCAGACGTAATGAGAAGTGATGGACCGTAAAGTGCCACCAGCTATAATTACTCGAATTAAATAAATCAACTTCATATCAACCCAACATTGAAAAAATCAAAGGGAATTTTGTCCATAATTTTTTAATACATATTAGTTAGTTAGCATTTTTTCTTTATAGTTTTTCATTAAGTTCAGTTCAAAAAGATTTTTTTCTTTCCAGTTCTAGTTTTCATAATTTCATTAGGTTTCTCGTCTTGTCATCTGAACCCACTTTATCTTCACTAATAATAATAATAATAATAATGATAATAATGATAATGATAATAATAAACATAATAATAATAATAATAATAATAATAAACTTTATTTATATAGCACCTTTCATGCAAAAACTGTAGCCCAGAGGGCTTCAAATTGATTAAAAATTAAAATAACATTTTAAGTAAATGTGAAATAAGAAATACATTCAGATTTGATTGCACAAAATTAGAAAATTACTAAAGTACAAGATAAACTGATTATATATAGATTTGATTACACACAAAATATAAAGAATAAAGAAGGGGGTACACCCTGTATGAGTCTCCAGTTCATCTCAGGGCTGCCGGCTGTCACAGCACTATGCAGTTGCTATGGTAACATGATGCTGTTCTAGTTTTGGCACATCCCGCAGAAGAGAGGGGCAGAGTCAGCTGTGGCTCATTTGCATGAGAAGCCACAACCCATGTTTTAAAAAGGGGCGGTCTTACCAGGTTGAAGAGGCTGCAGTATCTTTGCATCAACATGGTATTTTGACAAAAGTATGTGACAGACAGGTCACTGAGACAACAGGGAACTGTGTTAACTTGTGAAAAATTGACATGATATCTCCCCTTTAACCTATTAGTGCATGTGTTTGGATGGTGGGAGGAAACCAGAGTATCTGGAGAAAACCCACACAGACACAAGGAGAACCACCGTGCTACCCTTCATTAGGTTTCATTAACATTAATAACCTTAGTCTGAAGATAGGCGACAACACACCTGCCATGAAAGTAGACAATGCAACGAATTGAAACAACACTACAGGTCATTATACTTCATTTATAACATTACAAATAGAGTGTTTTATTTAGTCTGTCATTTAACTAGCAGTGTCTGTTACCCTCAGGCAGTGATAGCAGAAGAAATCTGGGATGGATGTCTTTCTCAGTGATTGTTAAATGTCACTTTGAGGTAAGGACTGTACAAAGATGCTGTTGCTTGTTGTCACTAGATCCTGTTTTATTTGATGGTAACTGATGTGTTTTCTTACTATCAGACTCTTGTCATATGTGAGTAGGCTACATCTAAGTACACTGTTCATACAATCTACATTTTTCCACTTAGGTGGAAGGAATGTGAGAAATACTATTCTTTAAAAAAAATAATATATATAAAATAAATCAGAAAATCTTTTCTTCGTCAAGTTATTTCATGCTATATTATATGTTATGTCAGATTATATTAAAAGTAAATATTGTGGCTATAGTCTCAGATACAGTTCAAAGTCTAACAATATCCCTTTTGTGCATCATTATGACAATCTTATTTGTAATTTATTTCCTAAGTGTTTTTATTGTTCTTTCGGCATGAAAATCACAATGTGATTGAACAATTTTATATGAAGCTGTTTTTCCTGGAATTACAAAAATGTCCACTCTGCTTGACAACATGTGATTAATTTTTCAGGCTAAGAAACTTGTATTTAAAACCCATCATTAGAAAGTGAATAATAATAAAAAATAAATAAATAAAATCATTCACCTAATCTAATGTTTTGTCACTTTTTAAACTACTCTAATATTAGTTATTATTTTAGTTTTTACTTCATGGAGATAATATGAAAAAAAAACCTTTTTGATTATGTTGTTCATCAAAAACAGTAATAGTATGAAATCCAATTTATTATAACCCATGAATATAGAAGAAAATAGCTGTTGAATGAATGAAAGGGATATTTTGTTAATAGTTATGGCAAAGTCAAACATATAACCAATTAACTTTAAGTGTAAAAGTACAGAATATACGCGTTAAGTTTTTATTTTCACCTCAGTAAGTGTCATTATCTTAACCGCACACACTTAATTCCTGAGGCAGATTGTAATTCAATTAATAAGTGTGAAAAGTAGCAGATAGCCTTGAAAGTCAAGGTCTCATCAGCTTTTTATATTAATAGACAATTCAACCAAATGGAACATGTGAATATCTACGCATTGGCTTTAGAACAACACCTACTGCCATTGTTTTGTATGTATGAAAGAACACAGAAGCAGAACATTAACTGCGTTATTGATTTATTGCCATTTGCGTTTAATATGCATTTTCTATGGCCAATTAAGTCAGGTTGCTTGTACTGTAGATATTGTAGTTCCCTCTAAGTGAGCTGTGACTGACAGGATCACCCTTTCATATGTGAGCTAAATGATTTCAGTAGCCAACATTATGTGGTCTGGCAACACAAGCATTCATCATAAAAACACATTTTCTTATTTTACTTCTTTTTTTTTTTTTTTTTTTCTGAACAGCTGCGTTGATGAAAACATTAGATGTGTAACCATGCATCACTTTATGACGCGCGTATAATACATTAGTTGCACTCATGCGTGATGTGCACCCCATACGTCCCACACATACCCTCTGTCATGAACCGGGTTTGATCGTGTACAATGGCAAAACACTTCCAAATTCAAAGTTATTCCATCATTCTACACTTTGATCCAGCACAGTTCTGCTGTAGATAGTAGAGTCATTTAGAGGAAAAAAAAAAAAAAAAGACAGTCATTTCCTTCCAAGAAAGTCACAGGGAGCATTGAGAGTTCCCTTATTTAATGGTTCAATAGCGATACCTACTCCCTCCTGTTTGAGAGCATTGTTTCCCTATGGTTATTGCACCATCAGTTACCCCTGCAGATGCCTAGCTGACATAAATGCATACTTCCCATGCCAGCCAAGCAAATTAAACTGAAATGAAGGTGGAGAGAGAGAATAGGAGATTAGGTGAGAGATGGCCTGGAGAGGGGAAAAAGAGAGAGAGAAGAAGATTGAGCAGGAGATTGAAGGAATGACTTGCAATCAGGAGTATAAGGGCCCATCTCAGCTTCTCTTTGTAACCAGGCACACACACACACAGTTTTGTCTTATTATACTTATACTGTATACGGCCCATTTCTCTTTATCTGCTAAGCATCGGCTAGGTAAGAAAGCCTTACTTACCACGCTGCAATGCGATAAGTCATCCTAATCTATAGTAAAGATATGTACCCATTTCAAAGTGTTGCAAGGTAAAAAAAAAAAAAAATCACTTCTTTAATGGCATTGTGTATCTGGAAGTAAAGTGAAGAAGAGAGCTGAGGTAAAAAGGTGAACAACAATGTGTATTCTATTTTGAATGGGAGACTGAATTAAAAGGTTTGAAAAGTGGGTATTTTATTCAACCAACAAAGTCCCCCCCCCTCAAAAAAAAAAAAAAAAATAATGCAAATCAAGGTTACAAATATTTAGGCCTATGTAAAAGTGGTCAAATCAACATAACTGAGGCATGAACAGAGCAAACTGACCTCCCTAATGACACAAAGGGCAAACATAGTATATACTAGGCTTAGCCAAACCATATGACATACAAAGGGAAAACAAATGGACACCTAGATGCAACTGAATAGAGAAATCTAAACAAAACCCATGATGTCATTG